>JADNYJ010000026.1:0-329356 GCA_015501075.1 Gymnopilus junonius
ACACTAGGGCACCATTCACAGCCATCTTACAAAAAGATATTTCCACCAAACAAGCCTATTAATATTTATACATACAAAATAAGTTTCACAGCAGTGAAATTTTAACAACAAACACAGAATACTGCCATGACAAGAACCAATGGTTTGTTGAAGAAAAAGACAACCCGACCCTCCCCCCCAAGGTCATATCACTTGGCAATTTCCGGCATACCTCTTGGAAAAAGACAACATGGCAGAAGAATATGCCGGATAAAGCCGGACAAGCACGCCATCGGCTTGACTGCAGAGCCGGACCAAGCCAAACAAGCATGCCATTGTCCTGATTGCAGACATGTTGAGATGCTGCGGGATCACAGAGCGTTACAAGAACGTCCTCTAAAAGAATGATGTTTTACTTATGTAAAAGCATCATAACCACCAGCTGAATTAATTGGACCTAACTGAGTGGCCCATTTCCCCATTACTCAAAAGTACATTAGTAAAATAGTGCACTGAATTAGGCATGGACCTGCCGAGTAGGGATAGAGTACACCCAGCAGTTTTACATGCTAATAATAGAGACTCTCTCATAGGTATAAAAGCTGTAGAAAACCAGTAGAATAGGCAGGCAATCCACCCCGTAGAGCACAGATAATAGCATAGACATGTTCAGGAGGAGTACCTCAGTGATTAAACCAGATAATTGATCATTCCATTTTGTTTCATTGAAATCAATTGAAGTTGTGGCCTATTTTATTTCATTTCATTGAAAGCCATTTGCATTGAGAACCCTCATTTTGTTTTGTTTTGTAAAAGGGTCAGAACTTGCTAAAATACTCTACCATGTTTAGTGCAGCCAGTTAAATCAAAGCACCCCAGTTAAAAGCCAACCAAAAGACTACCAAGTCACTAAGATCTTAAAATCTATCCAAGCCTCCAAACAACTTTATCTAGAGCTTGTCTCAATAGAGGTGTTTGTGAAGACAAGAGTTGAGTTTGAAGTAGAGTGTATTGTTGTTGTTGTAGGACAATAACTAGTATGCTAAACTAAGAGCTCTACTCTTACGTTTACCCTTAAGCAAGAACTAGTGTTTCAATGTTGAATGAGTCATTGCCTATTGGAGTTGCACCTTGTATTCAGCAGAACAGAATTATAGTGCCATGGAGCATGAAACCCTTGCTGCTAAAGAAGCACTGGTGAAATTTCAGCCTTTTATTGAGGGTGAAAAGATAATTCTTATTACCGACCATGCTGCTTTGCAATGGGCACACATCTATGAAAATGTGAACAGGTGTCTAGTAGCATGGGGGGTGGTGTTTGCTGCTTACCCAGGTCTTCATATAGTCCATAGACCTGGGCAAATACACTCCAATGTGGATCTGCTATCATGTCTACCTAGGATACTACCACACAACTTGCCTGTATAAGACAATTAATTAGCCCAAAAAGCAGAAGACTGCATGTATAATGCTCCAGCCTCTAAAGCTGCCTTTACCATCTGGTGGTGGGAAGACATGGTAGACAAGCATGCTCATCCCATATGCACTAGGAAGCAATGCTTGGAAGAGGAAGCCAATGCTGAAGAGGTCGAAATGCCTGAGGAAGGTGAATGGGTATCTTCCCCAGAACAAGACCTACTGTTCCCTCATGGTGACCATTGGACCTATCCTTCAGGCATTAAATCTCCTCTGGATAATGTTGATGATGATTGGGATTCTAGATCACATCTGCTGGTGTCAGTGAATCTGGACCTAATCAAGGAATTCATTAAAGGCTACCAAGAAGACCCCTTCTTTAAAAATCATTACCTTGACAAGGCTCCCAACCCCAACATTGTGATCATGCCTTCTCACTTCTGTAAAGAATCTAATAGCCTTTTCTATTTCATGGATACAGACTGGAAAGCACAACTTTGTGTACCCAAAAGTCTTGTTAATTATGTGTTACAATGGATTCATGACTCTCTATTTGAAAGCACTCACTCTGGCTACAAACAATTTTCTGCATGATTACAAGAAATATTCTTTTGGAATTCTCTCCTAAAAGATGCCTTTATATACTGTTCCTCCTGCGATGTATGTCAGAAGATCAAAATGGACCACAAGAAGAAAGTAGGACCCCTTCGACCTGCCCACATCCCACATAGACCTTTTGCCACTGTCTCCCTCAACCTTATTACCAGACTACCTCCTTCTGGGGAACTAAACTATATGGCAGTCCTAGTAATAGTCAACAAGTTGACTAAGTTTGCTATAATACTGCCTACCCATGATACTCTCAGCCAAGATGAATTCACAAAGCTTTTTGTGGAAAGAGTCATTAATATCTTCATCAGCAAAACCAGATTTTGGCCCATAGCAAATGTACCTTTTCCCATAGAAATCTATAGTAAGCAGTGACAGCTCGGCTAGTACATCATAGCCCCATAGCATCCATAGTGCAACATAGCACTGTGCAGCATTGGCACAGTGCTATGCAGCTCTGTCTGCTTCCTCTACTCCTCTCTGCTGTACTCTACAATCTGACCCCAGTACCCAACCCGCTCATTTCAATCTTCTGAAGTTTAATAAACCCACCCTAAATTACCAGTTTAAATGGAGTGGAGAAACAAAGTGCGGCCACCCTGCCCACCTTTTCTCCTCACCTCCCCCACCTCATGTTCCTCCCTCCTAGGACACCTTTCACCCCCCATGTAAGTTTGGTCCCACTTCTTTCTAACCTATAGTTGACTGATGCTTTGTTTTCAATCAAACCAACTTGCACTGTGCTGAATGAACTGCTGCCAAAGCACCCTTTCCACACTCGCTTTTAAGGTAATTGGTATGTTTCTATTGCCTCTCTATCAGCTAATGACTAACTTAAGTATTTATTTAGACTTCAAATGACGAGGGAGGGGAAGGTGGGGAGGGTGGCAGATGCCTTGGCTGCTGGCATGACAGGTCATTCAGACAACCATGTCCTGATCAACGAAATCACATGACATGTTAACGCACATCCGTATCTTCGACCTGTGTGCCATTTCTTTAGTGCTGCTTCTGTGTGTGCTGGCTCAAGTAGAGACTTTCCATCTTATATACAGTACATACACCTGTATCCATATAACATCCTCAAATAAATTGTTTTGTTATATCTTCTTTTCCGTGGCTGTAAAATTCCAACATAAGAATTTCCAAATCAAGCAATTTACCGGACATGACGACCCATTCTCAGGCATGCTGTCAAGCACTGCCTGATGGCGGCGGATGTCTCTATAGTTCTATAGCATGCTATGGAACCCTAGGCTCATTCTACATAGCATTTTATAGGCATGGCGTGAGTTTGTCTATTAAGTATCCTTTGCTATGGTGCTATGGTGCTGTGTAGCACTGCATAGAACTGGGTAGGTGGCCCATGATTTGCTGATGTTTGGGCTTCCAGAGCACATTATAGCTGATTGTGATAAGAGATGGTCAATGGATTTTTGGAAGGTGGTGGTAGCTCATTATAGTAGTGTCATGGCGCTATCTTCCTCTTATCACCCACAGATGGATGGGCAAACCGAAGTCCTCAATGCTACCATAGAACAGATGCTGAGAGCTTATGTTGCCAGTAACTGCATGTCTTGGTCAGAATGGTTAAGCATTCTTGCCTTTGCCTACAACTCTTCAGTTCATTTCTCCACCTCATATTCTCTGAGTTTTCTACTCCTTGGTTACCATCCTGCTATATTAACTATGCCGTTAGTAAAGGAAATTGACCCAGTATCTTGCCCTTTCCTCCCTAGTCAAAAAGCGGAGGATTTCATTATAGCTCTAAATGAAATTCATAACTCTGCCTGTGTGATGCCCTCATGCTAGCTCAAGACTTGTTTTAGTGGGCCACCACTTTGCGTGGCAGGACAATGCTTTTCCTGCTTCATGAAAGCAGTGGTAGAGTATTGGGAGAATGCTATATATTTACTCTGTATTAATTATACTATAGTAAGATGTTGATTACAATAAAACAACACAGAAAAATCAGGAAATGGAGATAGTGGTGGGAGGGGCAGTGACATCAGATCCTACAACCACACCACATACAACCATATTGTGATGAATGGGGTTGGCATTAGTAAGTCCATTATCATAGATGCACAATACCCTGTCTTATTGAGTGATTCATTGTACTTGAACTTCTGATATCAATTGTTGCTTATCTGGGTCTGTAAAACATTTATAATACAAAGATGCAATCCACAATATATCTGTGCAAATGGCTACAATAGAAACCCACATCAGAGAGCTCAAGAATTAGTGTTTGAGGGTTAGCTTAGTTAACTGGAAATTAACCAAGACCTAACCTGGCCCTAACTGCAAATAACTGGACCATGGTTAGTGGTTAGCATAGTTTAAACTTCAACTAACAGGTCTTTTTGCAGACATGAGACTGGTAAGTGACTGATTAAGACCAGTTAATGTGCAGCCCTAATTCTACCCACCAAAACAACCCCAATATCATATTTTTAGGCCAAAAACTCATCAAGTTATGCTAAAAACTGTGAAATATCAGCCAAAAGAGTAGATTACCAGTTAAAAATTCATAACTCAGCCATTTCTTAACCAAATTTAATGTTATTGAGGTCGTTTTGAAGCTTACAAAAACTACAACAAGTTATCCTGAGTGACAAAGATGCAATTACCAATGGTTATAGCTGGTTATGACCAGTTTTTAATATTTCAGTCTTAACCTGTTAGTAACTGTGGTTAATAGTTTTTTGCAGTTATTTTCAGTCTGGTTAGGTTATTTTGGGTCTGGGAAGAAAGCCTAACCAGTCTTGGTCTCAGTTAGCAACCCTGGGACCCCAAAAACCAGACCTAACTAGACCTTCAAACACTACTGAGAATTGCATCAGAGAGCTTGAGTCATCAAAGATCTTGAGAAATAAACAGCAGTGATTCACTAAGAGAATTTGACTTTGCAGTTCAAAAATTTTGCACTTAATAACCACATAATGGAGTTAGGGGACTTCACCAGAGTGCTTGAGAACCATATCAATTTCTTTGATAACCACATATCAGTAGGTTGTTAAAAGCAAGTAACCTTCTAGTTTATTACATTGAGACACACCTATGGAATGAGGTTACCAGAAGCAAGTTCTGTCTTTCATATAATCTGAATATCAAGATTGATGAAAGAATTTCCTTATATTGTGGGTGACCTTTCCAAAATAGGCAGTATATAGAATGGGATGGAAGTATTCCCTGCACCTCCCAGACGCTCATGCTATATTTACATGACCTAGTTGATTTGTTTATGTAATCAGTCCCAAAACCCTGATTACTTAGCCATCAACTGCTATGCTTATATAATCGGGTTTTCAGACACGATTACTTAAGCAAGCTCAATGATGAGAACAATTAAGTAATCGGGTCAAAAAACCCAATTACTTAAGCAAACCACTTGATAAATATAATTAAGCAATTGGGTACAGTGAAAAGAAAAGAGAAGCTTGAGCCAATGACTAGCAAGCTCTGAGTAAAAGAGAAATGGCCAAGTGCACAAAGGGCTAATATGACAAGCTGAGCAAGGATGGTTGTAAAGAAAAGAGGGCACAAGGAACCTATCTAGGGGGGAGGTGATCATATATATGATGATGAGACAATGAAGAGAGCAGGCCAAGGCCCAAAACCAAATGAATATAATCTACATGAACTTTCACATGTGTCTGCATAGACCTCAGTCAAACGAGTTTGACTGCTGCATTACTTAGCCATCAACTGCCATGCTTATATAATCGGGTTTTCAGACACGATTACTTAAGCAAGCTCAATGATGAGAACAATTAATTAATCAGGTCAAAAAACCCAATTACTTAAGCAAACCACTTGATAAATATAATTAAGCAATTGGGTATAGTGCTGCCGCCTTGCATGGGAGTAGCATTTCTGAATTCAAGGATGTCTATCCATTTAAATTCATTTGACAGGAAAGTGTTTATATGCTACTCAACACTACCACAGTTCCAGTCAAGCACAGCAATGATGACCTTTGTTTTAAATTGTTCAGTTTTGTCTGCTTTGTTGCAGATGAAATGGCATCAAATACCAATCTGAGTAAAGCATACATTTGTTATCTAGACAAAATTTATATTTGTCAACACAATCATACTGGACAATACAATTACCAAGTATACAATGGCTAGTTAATTATAAGTCACCCTAATTATAGATAAATCACTTAAACACCAATAAATTGCTTAAGTAATCGGGTTTTTGGACTTGATTACTTAAGCTAAATAATTGATGGACATGAATGTAGCAAAGTAATCATGTCCAGCATACCGACATACCCACCTTACCTGTAAATAGAAATGCTGAACCCAACAAGAATTGTCCACCTGACAAGAATATTTGATATGTCTACTCACTGATACTACATTTCCAATCAAGCACAACAAGGATGACCTTCATCTTCAATTACAGCATAGATAAAACCTATGTGCTATATAATAACACCTACTAACCCACCCCATACTGGATCAATAGAACATTTCACTTAAACAAAGATCAGGGTGTTACTATAACACAATTGTCCCAGAAAGCACGATTACCAAGCATTCCGGCTAATAAAAATCCCGGCCAATTATAGCCACCTCAGTTAAACAGCCAGCAAATGCCCAGCAAGAATGTAAAAATAAAACACAAAGGAATGTAGATCAAATATAAAATACAGGAATTACACATTATAGTCATTTACAAACTAAAACTATAGTGCAAGCACACAGAATACAGTACAGCATCACCACAGTGATCAGACCGGCCAGTTCTAATAATAGAATGTACCGGATATGTCCTGCTCAAGCACGCCATTTGCTCTGATTGCAGAAATGTTGAGATGCTGTGTGACGGCCAGGCGTTTCATCAAGGTCCTCCTAAAAGAATGAAGTTTTACTTATGTAAAAGCATTGTAAAAAACAAGCTTGAGCTTACAACAAGGGATGGTGACTATCAGATGATATTAGGGTGGGTGACCAAGTGCTGGTCAATCCTCATACTTTGAAACTTGTGGACATTGAAGGTACCAGCAAAAAGCTTATTCAATGGACTATTAGCCCCTTTGAGGTTTTAGAAAAAATCAACCTGATGGTTTACCGCTTAAGGCTTCCTGACTCTTATCCCATATATCTGGTATTCAACATTCAGCATCTCAAGAAGTATTACCCTTCCCCTGCTGAACTAGGAGATCAGACTATACTTCCACCTACCCAAGACTTCATCGCCACCCCCAAGTACAAAGTAGAGGCCATTCTAGGTCATAAGCTCACTTCAAAGAAGAAAGGCAATTGTTGAATGTATTTAGTTAGATGGGCTGGATATGGCCCCGCTGATGACTCCTGGATATCAGAATATGACCTGCGCAATGCCCCTGAATTAAAACAAGAATATTTGGCATTGTGCACAAAGTAGTCTACTTAGTTTCTTTCCTCTCAAATAGCCATCTCCACACTTTTGCTCATTTTTACATTAGCTCTTACTTGCTTCACTTGCATAGTGAAACTGTTCAATGTAGACCCTTATGATGAACATTCCTCTGTATTTCTTTGTCATTTTATTTTATTTTATTTCTTTGTTTGCTCATGTTTATTTGGCTCATTCAATGGAAATTTAGTTTGATCTTTTGTCACTTCCTGCCTTCCCTCCTTATCCTACTATCCTGCTCCTAACCCAAGTTGTGCTCTGACTGCACTGGGCTTTAGTGGGATCTCATAGACAACATATCAGTTCCAAGTCGTGCTTTCAGAAGCTGCACTGGTCTGATCCTCCTCAAGAGGGGCAGTTGTTTGAGTTATCAGTGTTGCACTTGTAGCTGCACCTGGCTCACACACTTTCTTTTCTTTTTCCCTCTTTGTTCTTTCAGCAATATCAACATCTCACCCTCAGTATAGCACCCTGACCTTTATGATGGAACACCTCAAGAGCTCAGTGGGCTATCTTTCCCACCCTGCCATCCTAGATACAATGTGTTTCTTCCTCCTGCCATTTTGTGTGGCTTCATCCAGAGCAGTTCAGATTAATGACTGACTCTGGGAGCTCTGGTCCCCAAATTCCATGAGATCTGTTTACTATCCCAGGCTAAAGAACTCAGACATTGATATACTTTCTGGCATTCTTGCCCACTTTTGATGCTGCAATGGTCACCTAGACTGCTTTGACCCTACTGTTTTGCCCCAGCACTTTGACCCCACCCACCCCTGGTTAGGATTCATTTGCTGACAGGGTAATGACTCTTACCCAGAGTATTCATCCCTACCTGACATCTGGCAGCTGATGACCCCCCCCAATCACAGTTTTTTCAAAACCTCATATACCCAAGCATTGTCATGATGGGCTCACATAGTTGTGAAGTGTGTTGACACATGGAAGAATGCTGACAGCCTCTGCAGGGAGTTGTGGGACAACAGGCCAAGATACCCCTCTTCAGAGGATCTAAAAGCACTTGACACCATTATGACATTTGATGAAGGCATGGATTTACTAGCACAGGCATAGTACAGCATTAAATTTATGTCTGCATGGTGTAGGATGGCCCAGTCTCTCCATGGTGGGGTCAAGACCTTGGTCACCACATTAGCAGAAGTATCACCAGCAGAAGAGACCCTCATGGGTGTTTGGCTGAATAGGTGTGAGGAGGCTGATGGGCTGTGGCTCTTGAAGCACAGGGTCCCATGCTTCATCATCCACATGGCCGATACAACCACAGACCCAAAATGTGCCCACAAATACAATCTGCAACTTCCAAACTTTGTCATTGATACCCCAGCTATTCATCTCTCCCCCGACAAGAATGCTGTTGACTTGATGGTCACCTGGAATGGTCAGCATTTGTGTGATGTTGACAAAGACTATGGCATCCAGCCTCTCTGGCAGGCTGAGGCCCTCATGCATAAAGATCACATGCGTTCATCTTTAGAAGGGCAGGGTTTCAAGGGTGGCATCTATTCGGATCCAAGGATAGCAATGCAAATGGACATTTCACACCACATTCCTGCTGAAGTGGGTGATGAACTTGTGCCTCCTGCAGTCCTGGGATTGAAGCTGAACAATAAATGGTCTGTATGAAAGGAGGATGAGAATGATGAGGGAGACAAGGACATGGTGAAAGTTGGGGGGCGTAACAAGGCTGACTTGGGAGGAGAAGCCTACTATGACTGGGTGAACTATAGGCATCTTTATTTCAATGACCATCCTGTTCCCCCATCCAACTATAGGGCTGATGTTGCAGTATTTGGTCTACCTGTCCTGGATGTCCCCTTCCTGGAGGAGGTGAGCAGCCAAGGCCTCTGGCCTTGCCAAAAATCGCTTTGGATGTATAAGACTGAATGGCCCACCTCTTGCACAGAAGGGCAGATTTATACACCATCTATATCAATTGAACCCTCCACATCCAAGCCCACACCTCCTCTCGATGACTCTGATTTGGACAGGGTGGTGGACACCAGGAGCCATACCAGTAACTCTCCTCCTCTGGATGTAGATGTGATATGAGGATGCCAGCACATGCATTCTCCACATAGCCCTCCCAGCTGCTTCCAGCTCTTCTTGTTCCATGCTTTCACCCACTCTCTCCTTGCCATCATTCACCTCCTTCTGGCTGCAGTCAAGATCATTCTGCCTCTGAGAAGTCAGACTCATACAGTGCATTGAGGACACAGTGTGCTCCTACCTATCATCACTGCTCTCATTCCATGAGCCCTAGGACACAACCTCATCCCTCAGTCCCTTATCATCAGCTGCATGATCATTGGTCCCCTCCACATCATTCTCTACTGCCTTCTCAAGGCCCATCCCCCCTGCCCTCTTCATCTTGTCATATGCCCCCTACAGAAAGTAGCAGTCACTTCTGGGAATGGGCTACTATATGCTATCCCTCTTGTTCTCCTGTCTGGAACATCAGCTTCTCATCTGATTGGCAGTTGAGTACCACTCATTGAGCTTTTTCTGGGTTGGCCCAGCCTCCTTTGACAATGTGCTTCTTGACAAATATGCCAGTTCTTCAATCTTGCCCTTTCAGGTTGTCTCCTGCTACATCTCCAGTGCCTCTGACTACTCGTTTGTCATCCCAGCTGCTTGCTCACAGTGCTATGGACAAAGGCAAAGGTGTCTTGCATGATAATACCAGCTTTGCCTCCAGGTCTCCCAGTTCACATTGGGCAGACTCCAGGCCTTGGGATGACAACTGTATGGATACATCAGAGGACTTGATGATGCATGTTGCTCACTATCCATTAGCAAACTATGCCGCTTTGGATGCCATGTTCCCCACTATGGCAGCACCATCTTTCCCCATCCTAACATCCATTGTCACCTAGAGCAACACATGTTTCTTGTCCATTTGGAGTTTTGCTACATTTTTTATTTGGGATGATGTGGTGGCCTGGATCCAGAGCATCCTAGCAGTCATCCATGTCAACCTCATCCACGTTGTTTGCACTAATGAGGATGGGTTTCAAGTTTTCTGGTTCTGCTTTGTGACTGTCCAGAATGCAGCAGCTTTCCGAGGTGTCATGGCAGGAGGGCACACTGATGATGTGCAGTCCATTAGCTGTGACTTCATTGATGTCCAGCAATATAGCAGGATCTGTGGCAGGACACAGGATGGATGGTCTCCCATATCTGGTCTAGAGCTGGAGCAGTCTACACTGAAGGATGCTCTACCTCATCTGCCCAACTTGGCTGTCAGATTGTCTTCAGCTCCTCTAACTTCGTCACAGGCTGGTCCTTCCAATTTACAGGCCAGGCTGTCCTCTGCTCCCTCTGCTTCCTCACAAGCTAATCCCTTGAATTTACAAGGGGGCTTGAGCACAACATCCAAGCAGAGGAAGATACATCGAGGCAACTATAAATGCCTGAAGACAGTGACCAATCAGGATCTTGCAGATGGGGGGGGCACTGTGATGATGTAGTATATCATCTGCAAGACCTTATCTTATCTTATAGAAGTTATCTTATCTCACTCTGATACTGTAGTTATTTTTGTTTCTCTTTGTTTACTTCACATATACTACATTAGTAACTACTAGGTTCATTCCAAGCCACCGTCCTGCAGAGGTTTTGTTTGTAGCATAAACAAAATGGATTAGGAAGGATCTTTGTTTACTCCGTCCATTTACAGTAATTTTCGTGTTTGTACAGTACCTCCGCAGGAGGGGCTTGATCCTAAGTGCCAAAAACCGTAGGGACATTTGCGAATTTCTGGCGACACCACCTCTCCCTCGTTCGACATGAAACTCTACTAGCTTCTTAATTCGATCTCACTTTATCTTATTCTCAATTTTAATCTATTTTACCTCAACACCTTCCTAGTCATTTTGCACCATCTTTTGACCTTTATCCACTTTTAATCACCCTCACTTGGTTCGCTCAAATCATACCATCCGACCTCCAGGTAAGCTTCAAATTGATTATTGGCATCGCATTATTGATTTGACAAAGAATTTTGGCACAGATCCTTCTCTTCGTGTCACTATGAGCTCGGCAATATTGACCTCAGATCCCCCATCAGCTCCCCATCCAACTCCTCAGCCCACCACCCCTTCCAAGCATCGAGGAGGTTCCAATACAACTCAGAGCCTTTCTACACCACACAGGGATCATTCTCCATCAACCAGAATGCAGCCGTCGACCCCTTCTAGGTCAACCACTTTGCTCACTCCCTTGGAAACACCTCGTCAAAGAAAGCACAACAACTCTCAATGCCTATGCGGAATCAAAACGAACTTACTACCAGAGTTATCGTTAACATCAATACCTTCAACTCTTATCAACAAATTGAAGCTTTCCTACATGCCGGATGACTGGCAAGTCCACTTAATACACTGAATACTTCAAGGGTACGACAGCATCTTCTGTGCTGGCACTGGCTATGGAAAAAGCCTCATTTTTGAAGGGCTCACTGTTCTAGGAGGAAAAGGGAAGCTAGTTATTGTTATTAGCCCTTTGAAAGCACTGGAACGTGACCAGGTATGCCTTCCACAGTGTATCCTCTTTCTTAATGCTTATGTCATGTCTTAGGCTCAGCAAGCTACGGCAAAGGGTATCCAAGCCCTCGTTATCAATGAAGACACTATGAAAATGGTCGGTCTTTGGAAGGAGGTCCGAACAACAGCTGCTATCATGTACATGTCCCTAGAGATGGCACTCTCGGAGAGCTTTCAAAAACTCTGGAAGGACTTGCATTTCTGCACCCGCCTAACTGCTGTGGTCGCCGATGAGGCCCACTGCATTGATGAATGGGGTGGAGAGGACTTTCGGCCACTATATCGCAAGCTCAACACCCTCCGCAACTACATGGGATACGAAATTCCTGTGGTTGCTTGCACTGCTACGGCAAGGACATCGACATTCGATCTCATCTGGAACATGCTCGGATATGGCCATCGACCCTTCTGGGGACTCGATGTAGGAACCGATCAACCAAATCTCTTTTACATCACCTGACCTTTTGGGTAGTAATAGCTGTCAACAGAAAAAAAAATGACGCAAAAAGCATGATTTTAGAGGCACCAGTAATGGCCTACCAGTCCTAACTGTGACACAAGTGGTAGACAGAATAGCTTTCATTCCGCTAAGTATTGCATCATTTAAAAAATGGGTACACATTTCCAAAGATCGAAATTAGTTGTCTATCTATTTTTTGTGCACGCTGTCTATGATTGTGGAAAGAGAGGCAAGCTTAAACGTCCCCTCTGTTTTCGGCAGTTTGTCCCAAGCCCCTTCTGCGAAGGTGTCCGGTTCCTGGACCGGAGCAAGGGCTTGCTCCGAACCTAAGTAACTATGGCTTGTATTACTCTTTATCTTAACTATTACCTTCTCTCTGCCACCTTCACATCAGAATGAACATCAGCAAACCGTGATGTGGGTCAGGAGTGCTAAGAACCGCTACATAGCATCATAGCATTGTAGCAAAGGGTACCCTTTATTTAGCAGCCTGCCAATGCTACGTAGCCTGTTCCTGATGCTACAGAGTGCTACAGAGTGCTACTGAGCATCCTGCAAGTGCTATGTAGTGCTTGCATAGCATCTGTCTCACAGGTCTGACAGATTGTACCTGATTCTCGGCTCACTGGTTGGGGCACATCGTCATTGGTTCCCTTGATAAAAATGTATGAAAATGGAAATAAATTTATTTTGTCTGTCTAATATACATGCGTGGTATCTACTCAGGAGGTTCTAAGCTAAGGGTATGCATTGCCTTGTCTGAGTGCAGTGGTCTGCAGAGCGGGGAGCCTAAAGAAAGGAAGTTAGTCAAGAAGATGTGTAATACAATACAACAGTACACACCACAGCCTTCGCCATCACCAAATGCATCTCCCACCTCGGCTACTCCACTGTGTGTCCTGGGAGCTGGCTGGAAGGACACCAGACTGACAGGTCTTTGCATCCATGCCTTGTCAGCTGTTGGGTTCTATTAGCTGCTGAACAATGAGGGGAGGGCTTTGGGAACATTAACATACCTGATACTGCTCATGGCCTTCCAGTCAGATGCTGCAAGAGATCGGGTCTACAGAGCAAGGGGCGATTTGGGGAAGAAAGAAGTCGATTTGATGAAGTTGGATCAATGACTTCATACTTATTATGTACTTTGGCAATGTGGGGCTTTGATCATTCACACGCATCATCTGACTTTGACATGTCGCGCAATGCACATAACTTCGTTGAAAATCAGCTGGAAATTTGTGGGAATAGCGTCCTCAAAGACACCGGACCTGAGGATGTTCTTCCCACAAACCTGCATTGGGCATAGGAAATGACACTGCTCCTAGCCGCTTGTTCTCGTTCCACATTTTCAGACCTGTTTTGGGCATCTAAAAATACAGTCGAGCATGTCATATGAGAATCTCTTCCAAGGTACCTAAGAAATGTCAAACTTAGAGAGGGAAAGTTGTTGATTGCTGCTGCGGAGATACCAGGTAACACTATAAATAGTCTACTGTGTGCTACATAGCGCTCCAGAATGCTAGCATGCTAGCCGATGCTAGTGCCGCCCATGCAGATGCTACAACATGCTATGAGCCAAAAATCAGATATTGCTGATGAAGTGAGAGCCCACCTCTACCCTCCTTGGCTGAGCACCCATCTGCTGCTCCCCTGCCATGGGTGACATGGTCTCTCACCTAGAGTCACAAGGTCCTGGGAGGAACATGTGTTGTTGCCACCGACTCCTCCCTCCTTCCTCCCTTCCACTCATCCCTTCAGCACACCTAAAGTCCCTTATTTGCCTGGTGTCACAATTGGCCACTGCACAAGCAGCCTCACTTGCTGCATCATTGCAAGTTGGATACAACCTTAGTAAAGTGTTAGCAGGCAAGTGAGGTCATACTGGCCTGAGACTGGGCACTTGAATTGCATCATGGCATTTTATTCAAATCCCATAGTGGCACAAGTGCCAACCCCTGACTCTTTCTCAGTAAATACAATCAGTGCCATTTGCCTCCTTTCAACTGCCAGAATCTGTGTGAAATGTGAGTTCACCACTGGCCTGAGGGGTAATTATGTTACTTCTATAGTAAAATATATAATACAGAAAATGTTAAAATTTTTATAAGCTAAA
Organism: Gymnopilus junonius; assembly: GCA_015501075.1. NCBI lineage: Eukaryota > Fungi > Basidiomycota > Agaricomycetes > Agaricales > Galerinaceae > Gymnopilus > Gymnopilus junonius. The sequence continues at coordinate 14,549 of JADNYJ010000026.1, forward strand.
AAAATTGAAGTCAAAATAGAAGAAAGTGATTAAATCTTGGCATAGTTCAATGCAGTGGGAAAGCTCAGACCAGCATCATTCATTTTGAACTTGACAGAACCCTTTCTGCCACTTGATAGAGTCAGGGATTAACAAGAGTGTAAGCAGCACCCCCTGCTTATCCAAAGGAAACTCGGATACAAAATTAGCCATTTTAGGAGAAAAATAGGTTGACAAAATTTTCATGTTTAGTACCCGTTTTAGGGTTGATTTCATACCCGACTCAAATTTTGCCCATTTTTAGGTGTGGTCATATGATTTCTTTTCTGCTGTTTCCCCTAAAAATAGTCTTCAGACTTGCCTAATTTGGTATGCCCGACTGGTGTTTCTGCAAGAAACAGTGGAAAGATGTCATATGATGTGTTTCCTAGGTACTGTTTCTTAAAGAAACACTAGTCAGTGCCAGCAGTGAAATAGAATCAGCATGTGTGAAATTGGCAAATTGGCAAGTCACCATTAACAAATGGAAATCAAATCACTATTTGACTGACAAGTGTATGAGTTGAATATTTTTTGCATAATTTCTACATGGCCTAAATATGCATTGCATAATTTCCACATAAATTTTGTTTAAATAAATCTTGCATTTCCGTTCAAATTTTATGCAATGAAAAGTCAACATAAACTTCGCACAATTTTAACATAATTCGACGGAAATTATCTTACAGTGCATCCTGTGGCGGATGGGAAATCCTTCCTTTAAATATATAGATTACTTTCATGCAAAAGGTATCATTGGTACGTCACACTCTAGCATTATATTTCTTATAACTGTCTGTGGCTACCTATACTGGTTTTGCCACGGACTTCTTCTGCTCTTTGAGCATGGCAATACGCTGCATTCACTTTATCAGACTTCATGGCGTGCACTTGATTGTTCAAATTTCCGCACCTGTTTGCGCTCTTCTTTGCGCCTTGCCATTTCCAATGCCTTATCCTCTTTGCTCAACGGCTGTGAGACTGCAGGGTCAGGCGTACTTGCAAGGGAGGAGGATTTGTCATTGGCAGAGTCCCACGTGCCTATTGCATTCCAGGTCGTAACTTGCGGCGGAGATTTCGGTCGCGATGCCTGAGAAGATGGACGGGGTATAGGAGACCGAGCAGGCTGCATTGCAGGTGACTTTGCACGCTCAACAGGAAGGAAAATCTGTTTATTTGTAACACCAAGCACCCCTAGCCCGGCAGTCCCCGAAGACGGATTGAAATTGGAAGAAGCTATTTGTGGTCTTGGTAAGGCAGGTGTAGGTGCAGACTCAAACGCGCCTCGATAAGATCAACAGAAATTAGTTTTCTGGATTAAAATCAGGCGATTTTTACGTACTCCAGTCATCATCGTCAGCATTCACATCAATAAGGTCTGATCCCCAAGGGTTCCCATCCATTGCTGAAGAGGTCGCGGCTTCTTCTGCTAGGATATCGAGAGCTATATTACCTGGAATCTTATTGGAACTGAGCTGCATGGCTTTTGTTTTCGTCGTTGTTTGAGAGTTTGGTACACTTTGGGAAGAAATAGTTTGCACCGAAAACGACGGCCGAGAGAGTTCTCCAATGTGACTGCTTAAAAGTGAGCTATTGGCGGCTAACGTTGGGCGGCTAATGTTCATTCCTGCATCAGAATTGATGGGATTGTGCATATCCGATGCTGCTATCTATTTCAAGATGATAATTGGAGCTCAAATATTGATGAGCTGACTTACCTTTCTGCCCAGGCTAGAAATGGCCCATCCTGCCAGAGAGCCTGCTGCCCCAGCTGCTGAGGTCACTAAAGTAGCTGGTACAGGCGCAATCCCGTTGGTGTCATCAACACTATTGTTCATAGCTGTTTCGGGCTTTGGGTAGGATGAGAATAAAAATCACGAAGAGGAAAGGGGAATGAAGGGTCACTAACCATTTGAGATACATGTTCTTCCAATTTCTTAACGAAGAGTTCCAGAGCTTTAAACGCCTGATCACGGACCAATCTATGCAGGTACAATGCAGCAATCTGCGTGGCTCATGTGTGGAACTACTTACTTTTCTTCGTCAACCAATGTGAATGCCATACTTGGAATCACTTTCGAGGCTAATTCGGATACCTCAAAACAGTCAATCGTCGCCATAAATGCCATCAGGCCTGCGACTCTAGCATGGACAAACGTGTCTTTCAAAGCCCTCGAAAAAGCTGGCACAAGAACCTTGCGTTTTGTATTGTAACCAAGAGTCGGACCAAGCCGCCCGATAAGTATGCAAGTATTTGTTCTTATTGAGGGCTCTGAATCCATCTGTGTCTTGGCCAGAAGGCGAAGCAAGTCGTTGTTGATAATTCGATCCGTGAGCTGGGTAATTCTTCCTGAGTATGCAGTCAAGAAAACTGTGATGAACCCATGCAGACCTTAGGGGCGAGAAGACTAATGGACTTGACTGTCGCTTCTCTGATAACGGCCACCGTATCTGAGAAGCCTAGTTGCTGGATGGATTTCATTTGTCAAAACAAGCTGAAGACGAGATGACGACAGACCAGATGGGGAAATATTTTCTCGCTGACTGTTTTCTTATCCAACTTGTCCGCATATTCTGGGAGATGGTCTAGCAAAGCCATGCGTGTACCGCGATCGGGACTGGCATACAGCTTGATAATGGGCGTTACAATGATCTTGGGGTACTCTTCTGGCGAAGTATTCATTCCAAAATGTAGTACAAGGGGAAGAATGGTGGCAGCCGAAGCTCCTCCAAATTCCAGCGCTGAAAGTAAGGAAGGGAGTATTCGATACGACGCGAATTCTGGAGGAAAGGAAGAAGCGGACTCCTTCAAAGTTCTCTCGACAAAATGAGTAGAAGTCCCAACGGGGGTAGCTAATGATCTTACCGAAGCAATGCATTTTTTTCCACTTCATTGGTCAGAGTAAAATTATCGAGACCAGAGCAGACCTTCACAAGGCGATTATCGGCGAAGAAACCTGTCTCCTCTGTCATTCCAACCTCAAGAAACCCTCTCGCATTTAGACGCGTTTTAGGATTTGGATTCAAAAGCTTCTTAAAGACAGGAAAAATAGCTTGAGGGATAGAACCCCGAGAAGAAGGAGCAGGTGGCGCATGAGGTGGCTCTGCAGTTGGAGGGGGCGGATGGGATGGATTGAACACAGAATGAAGTAGCAACCCAAGTGCATATGCATCTGCGGCTGCAGGATCGGAACTATATTAGATGTCAGAAAAATCCTGAATTACTGGGCGGATTACGCACTCCTTGAGAGCCGACCATCCATTTTTCTTCACCTCAGGGGGGGCCCAAGAGGATGATCCTGGAAGAAGGCCACCCATCGTCTGTATGCATGTTAAGTGATTGAATAGCCTATCTTTTAGTTCCTTACATATAATAGTGCGCCGTCGTCTTTTGGGCTACTGAAGACCTCAAAACCACCAAGCTTCCATTCTCCTGAAGGAGTGAGAAATATTGCATTGGTAGAAACCTTTCCATGAGTTGAGAGACACTGATCATTAAGAAAGGTAAGAGCCACCTATATAACGATCAGAAGAATGCTTCAACTCTTAAGAAGTGAACGAACAGAGATTCGGTGCAACCCCCATAGAAGCCAATCCTCTCTTTCTTGAGCATTTTTGGTAGAGTATTGTGGCAGGATTGTTGACAATGGACGTACGCGTTCTGTCATGATATATATACAGGTATCAGACTCGACGGCGTCCATGAATTTCAAAACGTCTGGATGGCGCGTGGCGCGCAACTTCCGAAGCGCGTTCTGGGCAAACTGCTTCAAATTTCTCTTGGAAGAATCACCGAAGTCATATTCGAACACAGAGATTAAACTACCATCGTCCTACATAAAGTTAATCAGTTGTTTTATGGTAAAGAACTAAAGACATACCCGCTTGGTTGCATCAAATAAATTATAATAGCTCTCTACTTGTGCTAGCTTGGATCCGAGAGAGAAAGGGAGATTAAACCCGATTTTTGGACCAGAGTCGACACCGCCGCAGAGCCTAAAGTCCGAAGGTAGTCCATAGAGCAACACCTGGTGACAAAAGAAAGGAACCGGTACAACAGTCAGAATGAATTGGCACTGGCATCACTGACCGATCATGTGCCTCTGTCATTTCGGTCTCAATCTGTAACAATAATGCATTATAACCTCTGCCACCCATTGCCAACCTCTTCCGTTGGAGCTGACAGTTGACAACAACGGTCATGGATCCCGACAGTCATACTGAAATGACTGTCGATGTTGAGCTCGAGCCTTCAAGCAGTGCACCTAATAATATCCCCTGCCTTGACGGCGACGGTCTCGAAACACCACTTGAAGGGCTAGAGAAAGAGCTTCCAATCGTGTACAATGACCAGATTCCATTGGGTGATCTCCTTTCGCGTGTTGTTCAGTCGATTTACGCAGAGCTCTCAGAGTTGGCAGAGACGTGAGTTCTTTCACCTGAATTTGCTAAACTTCATGTCATGGACCTCTCTTATTGAATAGGATGCCCAACATGTCAGATACAGCTCGCAAACGTACCATGGCTGACTGGGTCGTAAAAACGAAAAAGCAAGTGGTAAAGCTACTTGCTGTCGCTAAGTGGTCTCGAGATGCAGAGACGGTTCAGAAATGCATGGTGAAATCAGCCTTCTTCTAGATTCGTCCATTTCATATTAATCCTTGTTCAATAGAATATCACGGCATTCCTCATGAACCAAAATCAACAGTTTGAAGATACCATTAGAGCACTGAACTTTGCAAAAGAATCCTTGGACCCTGCAAGGTTCTAGCTTCGTCTTTTGCCCGTCGTTTTCTGACCTTGTAAAGCAGACTTCGAAATCACGATCTCCTCACGTCTCTTGATGTCCTCACAACAGGATCTTATTTGAGACTTCCGACGTGCATAAAGGTTCCTATATTAAACAGGAACAAAGAGTGGCCAGAATTTAATGCTTTATTCTGCAGGAATTAGCAATACCACCAAGCCCTTTCACAGACGCTGAAGTGAACAAGACACTGTCTGACATGGAAGAAGCGATTCGTTATCGGCTCCGCATGACAGAGATCATCCCTGTTGAAATATCTCGATACACAATATGTGAGCTCGTCTCCTCACTCCTCACATAGAAGATAGACAGAGTCTGAAGTCACCGTAGCGGATGGCCGTGTCAACTTTACGGTCCCAAATCTATTCAACGCTTCTTTATGTCTGGAGGGAGGTGCAGGCGACGGTAGATGGTTCTGCATCAATGTGGAATTTTTGATCAACATTAGCGGTGATCTGACAGGCTTGCAAGGTGTTTCTACTAGGATTGTTATATTAACCTAACTAACCCCTCACAACAGAATTTCCTCGTGTGCCAGCGGGCGTGATCAAGCGACATATTACAGATGAAGCTGACGCAAGGCTTCGGCTATATCTACCATTACCTGCTTCACAACTGCCTATGCCACCTAGGCCCCAATTGCCTCAAGGCGTAGTAGACGCTCCGCTTATTCGTCTATATAATTTTTTGCGTATGTCCTCATGTCCATCCTTATATCATGTTTTCATTTTTCGTAGAAATGATGTCCTTATCTTATCAGCTGGAAATTATGTGGTACCAGGTATATGCTTATCAAATCATGCCAGCCGAATTTGTGCTATATGCGTATTTAGGCGGAACGTATGCGATCTTTAGGGTGGGCCGACTATCTGACGGTCCAAATTTCCCCAGATAGGAAAAGTCTGCGGGCTTCATATTGGATGTAAGTGGTTTCAGTGAAGCAAATCATTTCCTTCGCTAAGGTTTTCCAAGTCGTTCTGCATTACCACCAGGTCCTACAGGACGCCCTCGACCCAAAATTCCGTTGCTCGGTGGGACATTAACAATATCCATCGTCGAAGCAAAAGCTCCCGCACAGGTTGGCACGGGCCCAGCGCGCACCCCGAGACAACGAGTGCTATCTTATTTGCAGCAAAGATCCAAGCTTGGCACGTGCCGGCCTTCTGATGAAGTAGAAGGCCTTAGATTTGAAGCTCAATGGGAGCCGGCCAAAGGAGCTCTTGGCATTTCCATAGCACCCGAGGGAACGTATCTCCCTGAGGATGCCCTGCGGGTTGTAAGTACGGCTTTCGTTATGAGCTCGCCTCTTTCTCACTTGCAGGAAGGATGCCGAAAAACTCGACTTCGAGAGCATGTTGCGCTCGGTGATTCAGCATCATTCAAAAGCCCTACTCGAGGGATTCCGAAGACATTTGCAACACGGACCGACAAAAGTGTTTTCTCATCCCAGCGTCGTAACTTTCGTCGAAGATGGTAATGTTTTATAGTTGCCAACTGTTGATTTATAGTCATTGTTTTTTTCTTCAGGTGGTCTGCAAGCCCTGCGGGTACATCTGTGTGCTGATGAATTCGTTATAATTACTATCGACACAAGAACAGGGAGATTGAATCTCAGAGACACAGGTGATCTCGCAGCTGCTGGCCGTGGTCCACGATTCGCAACAATTTCTGAGAAATTGAATGAGAATCCCACGGCTCTCTTGGATGCTTTATTCCGTCTTAGACTCGATGTAAGTTATTTTATTTTATTTTTTGCAAACTTTCGTTTATCGATTATTACGCTCCACAGACAATCCTTGACCTCGCAGAACAAAAAGCGAACTACCTTGGCTTACGCAACTATCGTCGACGGAATATTTCACCGGACGGTCAGTGCTACTCTTCATTGTTTGTGCTGTGCAGGATGTTCACGATGCTGGAATAGAAACGAGAAAACTTGGGACAGATTTCCGAGGAACACTCTTCATACAACTACTGAGCTTTCCGGATCATTACTTGGTCCTGGTGGTGATGGACTTGCGCTTTCAGTATGCCCTAATCACCACGAAGCCCATACCGGAATCGGCTTTTGGAGGCTTGGTACTGGAAGACATTGCCTGGCTCGACTTCCATCGTATACATGAAGCAACCATCATGTTCGTGGATGCTAAGTTGGATCCGTCCAATAAGATGCACAGAAGGGAAAGGGATGACCAGATTACAGGAGATGATTCGGACAATAATCCACATGAAGGGTAGGCCAGACCATTATTGTTACGGGAGACTGGTGCTCATGTCGGGTTCATCAGGTTCAAACTAGATACCCAGGGTTTAAGGGAACTTTATAGTTATTGCTGGTAAGGTCCTTTGTGCATGAAATTAATCATCTATCAATACTTCAATCATAGTGCCCGTGTTGCATTTATTAACGTCGAAAGGCAACTTAAGATCCGCGGCATCCCTTTCACCCATGTCAATCCTACTAGCAAATCTTCGATGTCACCCGAACTTGCTCGAATACAATCATCACTTGCGCGGTCGGTTCCAGCTCTGTGTGTCCAGTCGAAAGACATCCTATCGGGCGCTCCAGCAGCGGAGGCGGCAATGCCGAACATTCGAGTTATTCCATTAAATTGGTGGTCAAATGAAAAGGCTCAGGTACTTTTTTGACGTCCCCTGATATATTGCAAATTAAACAAGACACCCAGGTGGTGACCTGCGTGAAACTCAAATACGTTCAGCAGCCAATGGGCAAAACTGCTAGCGGCGGTGCTGTCATTCGCCCTTCGAAGCGAATAATTTACGACACGAAAGAAGCTGTGGTCTCGTTTCTTTCTGAGAATGTCAACACATGTGTGGATGAGTTTCTAGAAGAATGGGCCCGGGTTTCCAAAATGGTCGTTATTGCGAGAGAAAGTTAGTACTCACTACGAACCCACAATTATATGCTTACCCTCAGACCAAGTTGCTCAAATGGCCAAGCACACGAAGTGGCAAGACGTTCGCTTGCTCTCTTTTGATCTGCAAACCGTCGAATTTGCTTACTCTCAGGTGAATTTCCCACTTCGATTAAATTTCACGCCTTACTCATCTACGAACGATGTCGATAAGGATTATACCGTTTCAATTTCATGTGAAGATCAACTATCGTCCACTGGGGGAAATTTTGACCTTGAATTTTCACGTGTTCTTCCGGAGGATGCAATGGACACGGACAATAAATTCCTAACATTTAACCCTCATGAAGATGCAGAGCCGTTCTTATGCGATATCTTGCGTCATGGACATGGACGTTTAGCTTCAGCTCTCCATGAATTAGTGACCTTATTGAGAGATACTCTACCGATCGTGGTCGAGCTCGAAGCTCTCCGGCACGCCAGCACATCTGACAACAAGCATATGGATGTCTTCGCAAAAGCAGCGGGATGGTACCGGCTTCTTTACGGAGATCTGAAGTATGTCGTACAAATATAATACTATTGTGACACTCCCTGACCAAGAATTTACAGGCATGCTTTGGATTTTCGGTTGATGACGAAACAGAGAATTGCTATTTTGGATGCATCACATTCACTTTTTGGTGTACAGATGCTCAGCAAAACAGGCGCTCCAGGAATGGAAGGCTTCGGTTTGCAGCCCATTCCCGGATTCCGAGAAGTCATATTCACCACTGTGCAGGAGGGTTTGGCTTCTGGGAAACTTAAAAAAGTAGTGTCGCAGCAGTTGATGTTGGGGTCGTCTGTGATGGCGATGGTGCAGGCTTCCTGATCAATTCCATACACACTGAGATCCTTAAGAAACTCCAGGCTTGAGGTGAGCATGAGATCATCACGGCATTGTACATACATCCGTATTGCTACAATTGTGTTTTTGACTACTCGCACATTTAATATGTAATATCTATACCGATAAACAGTTAGAAGAGCGTTGGGAGTCCGGGATAGGCAGTCGGCTGAGGTTAGTCCGATAAGAAGATTAGAATTTCTATATGACATGGACCCATCATTTTATGGAAAAGCAAATATCGGAGCAAATATCGCAGCCTCAAGATCATTTACACGATTACTTGAGTCCAACTGGGAGGGTGTCGACAGTTCTGCATTAAGCTGGTTCTGTGTGGCTAGAAAATGATACTGCCTGTGGTTCACTTGTTTCTGTGAAGGCTTCCGATTCTGGCCAATAGTTCTTTGTGCTCGCACATGTTTTCTAACCTGAATGCTATTTGGCTGACCGTCCACCGTAAAGTTAACAGTTCCCTCATCACTCCACGTTGACCCTACAGTTCTGATTGGTGACTGTTCTATTTTTTTCCGCGGTCGGCCACGTTTTTTCTTCGCTGTACTTGTGAGGTTATCATCAATGCAACATGGTCGATCGCTGTCCAGAACCTCACCGAAAACCATTGGAGTTGCCGCCTTTGTACTTTATGCCTTTCGTTTATTGCTTGGGAGCAGCGAAACGTTTACCGTTGCTGATTTCTTTTGAAGTGTATGGATCGAGGGAGCTTTAGGTGACGTACTCTTTCGCGGTAGGCCTTCCTTGGGCTTGAGAGGTGCAAGACCATCTCTGACTGAGTTTGACGGCGACATATCAATATCTTGTACTTTTCCTCTTATGATTGATGACAAAGGATATATAGTACGGGGCATTGCGGTCGATATACTTTTCCGAGGCCTTCCTGGTTTCCTTTTCGCCGTCGCGTTGTCTGCACCGTCCGAACTCGAGAAGCTCCCAGAACTTAAGGATATATGGCGTTCCTTTGTCCCCATCTTTCGTACGCTTGTTGCTGACGGAGAAACGCATGTTTGCCGGCCGTCATATGGGACAGAGGGAACGGGCACAGGACAGGATACATCTGGAAGTTTCCGAGGTCGTCCAGGTTTTCGTTTTATTGAAGGATCACTTTCCGGACTTGAAACAATGTTGATGCAGTCAAATAATTTGCCTTCACTGCTTCTCGGCGACCATTCAGCCCTTTGTTTCCCTCTGGTCTTCAAGCATTCGTCGGGATCGGTTGTCGTCGTCACAGTTCGGGGCCTTCCGTTCTTGCTCGAGAGAGTGCAGGGCTTTGGAGGTGGCGGCAAGGTTTCTACTTTTGCTGATTCGTTTGGAGATGTTTGTACTGCTGGAGTTTCATGTGATGACTCCAACTCGATACTCTTTTTCGGTCGGCCTCTCTTGGGCTTAAGGGGTACGAGTCCGTTTCCTATTGCATTTGACAATGCTGCACCGACATTGAAAGTCTCATCATTTCCTATAATTGATGGCGTGGGAGATAAAAATTCAGGCATTGTAGTTAGTATATTTTTCCGAGACCTTCCTCGCTTTCTTTTCGTCGTAGGGCTCGTTGCACCATAAGAACTTGAGGAACTCCCGGAACTTAATGGCATACAATGCCCCTTTTCCTTCTTCCTCGCGTTTGCTGTCGACGGAGAGACGCATACTTCCCCGCTGCAAGACGGAATGGAGGGGGTGACTACAGGAGACGATGAAACTTGATGTTTCCGAGGTCGTCCAGGTCCCCGTATTGTCAAAGGAGTAGCAAAATCACTTTCTGAACTCGAAACAATATTAGTGAAGTCAAATAACTCGCCTTCACTACTTTGAGACGACTCTTTAGCCTTTTGTTTCTTCTTTGTAATATAGGTGATTTGGATCGAGAGGCATGGCTGTTTCTCGCTGGTGTGTCTTCCAAAACTTGATCTTCATCCTCATCAGAGAGGAACATGTCATCACTGGCAACATCTGGATGTTGTCCGTTGCTTTGTAAGGCGGTTTGTCGACGATAGCATCCGCGAATTACATCCCCCCACAGAGTATAATTATGACATGATACGCAGTGTCCACCTCTGGGTATCATTGAGTTTGAATTTGTCTGTTGCTCAAGGAAGGACTGTGACAAGCAGTCTAGATGCGAAACCGTGGCACACTCTGGGGAAGGACAGAGGGCTGAATTTAATGGATGCTGCGGATGTGTGAATGTGCAGTTACTGTATATGAAATTAGTATGACATACATTTGCGTAGTTATCGACAGGTTTGTGACATATCGAGCAGTTTAGACCACGACCCAAGGCCATAAGAGCAACATCCTTAGCCAAAAGAACAGAGGTGAACTCCGCTATGAACCGAAAGTGCGTTGGTTAGTTAGAATCCACGGACAAGAGAGGACAGAGCAATTAAGACAGGAAAGACTCACAGTCGTCTACGATTATGGGGCCTTGACGTCCGGAACCTGGAAGACCAGATTTCCCGTCCACACCTTCCAATTCCACGCTACATGTGAATCCAGGCGGGAGTGGCAAGCTGTCTTCTGCAGCTCTCCAGTACTGCGCCGCTTCTTCTGTGAACAGTTTGACGTGGAGTGGCCATGTATTGAATGGATGCCTAGATATCATAGCTCGTAGGATTCTAAATAATAAATCAGCACGTGTCGGTCATTGTTGAGAAAGGAAAGACGGACATGATATTTTTCTTGAGCGTCTTTGAGGCACGACTACCGAATATACCTCTGTCTGGATCGCGAAGATGCCGCGATTTATGAGGATGTTGCCAGGCCCATTCGAACTGGAGAGCCGCCTGCAACGAAAACACGATGTGATCAGACATATATTTAGCATGAATGGCGAGGAGCAGTACCAGTTTGGAAGGGAACCCATGAACTATCATTTGCATGAGCCATGGTCTTTTAGATCGGGTCCTCCTCGCGCCTTGGGCCAGCTCGCCATTATGCTGCCTAGCTCAGGAAATTAGCAGGCGAAGACCTCTTTCACAAGAAGTGTGACCTTATTCTCCGAGGAGGGGAGGGCGTACTGCCTATGTATATTCTGCAGGATTGATTCAACAATCACTCTCATTACATGTCGCCGTCCGGGGCTTACGCAGTTGACTGGGGAGTCTGGATTGACTTGAGCAGGTAGCAGGCGTAGAAAGACGGAAATGTGTGAGAGAGCAACGAAGATCTAGCACCGAGAGGTCTAACAGCAGCCATTAATTGCGGCTAGCTTGACACAACCAGTTAAACTTAGTGTGAGAGCGGCTGCCGGCAAACTCAAGACGCGAGCTGTCACGACGCGTCGGAACACGTGAGCTCATTCATTTAGATCCCGACGCGTCCTATTGTTATTTATTCAAAATGTTCCTACGACTACATACGCGTCTTTGGATCCGCTTGAGACCGTCCGGTATAGGTTTGTGATGACATTCGTGGAAAGTGCCATTCCCACATGTTCGTAGAATTTCAAAGCTTTGGTATTGGAGGTGGAAACATTGGCATAAATGGTGGCGCGCTCCTGCGAATTGAAGGCACACGACTCTCGGATAGCATCGACGGCGCGTAGCAGCAGGAGGCGGGCTAAACCCCGCTGCTGGTAGGAAGGAAGGACGCCAAGAGTAAGGATTTCCAAGCAAGGTCTGCCGGGATCGATGTCAAGGGGCAATCCTGAGCCTAGAGACTTGCGAATTGCGGCTGAAATAAATGCAATTGGATGACCATCTGTGTGTGCTACGAAACATATGCGAGATGGAATAATGAGGAGCTGGAGGAAGAAGGAGTATGGATACTGGACGGGCAATATTTCTGACTGGATGTGGGTGTTACCGACGGATCAAAAATGGGCCACTTGGACCTACATGGAGATCACGCAATTTTGGGAGATCGGAAGAGGTGAGAGGCTTTACGAGGATGCGATCGAGCTTGACGGAAGACATACTGATTTTCTTGCAGCATCGGACTGGCTTTTAGAGAATGAAAACCCCTATTATTTTAAAATAGGCGGAGAGCCGACGGACGACATGTGATAGCAGAAAACAAGTGAAACTGGCCGTGCGCTGTAGGTTGCTGCCTCGGGCCATACCGGGGGACAGAGGCATGCTGGGGCGGTGGCTGCCCGCTCGACTGCCAGTATTCCTCTCCAAAAGACAGGTTTGTCGGATCTTCCATTCCGTCTATTGTCTATATAATATCTCATCCGTTTCCACCCAGTTCCCCATTCTTTCCAGAATGGTTCTCCCTCACCAAACCCCATACGTTACCCCCCACATCCTCCACAAACACTATGCCCAGTCACACGACAATGAGCAGTTCTCCACCCGTATGTCCTCTTCTACCCCCAGAGTCCCCGTTCCTCACCCCTCCCAGTCATCGGCAGGGACCTTGAGTACTTCTCCCAGGCCGGCTTCGACATGGATCGCATCCAGATCAAGCGTAACGCTCCTGTCGCCCAGCTCTATGAAGATGCCATACGCAATGAAGGCGCCATCATCTCCTCTTCCGGTGCTCTCATAAACTTTTCCGGAAAAAAGACTGGTCGTAGCCCAAAGGATAAGCGGATCGTCTACGAGGAAACGAGCAAAGACAATATCTGGTGGGGTCCCGTCAACATCAAAATGGACGAACGTCAGCGTCTTAAGCTCACTTCCTACTCGCAGCTTTCTTAATCGTCTTTGACAGATACTTTCGAAATTAATCGAGAGCGTGCCATTGACTATCTCAATACACGGGACAACGTGTACGTGTTCGACGGCTATGCTGGCGTACGTCGGACGGTTATTTCCATTATCCCGGAGCCGTTAACATTTTATCCAGTGGGATCCCAAGTACCGCATTAAAGTGCGCGTCGTCTGCGCCAGAGCCTATCACGCTCTGTTCATGGTCTGTCCTCTTCTATTGTGCAACTTCAGGTCATGTATTCAATGATACTCAATTTAGCACAACATGCTCATCCGTCCGACTGAGGAGCAATTGACTAACTTTGGCGAGCCCGACTTCATAATTTACAATGCTGGTCAGTTCCCTGCCAATCGCTTCACCCAAGGCATGAGCTCTACAACCTCCGTGGAAATCAATTTTAAACGTATGGAAATGGTTATTCTTGGGACCGAGTACGCAGGTGAGATGAAGAAGGGAGTCTTCTCTGTTATGGTATGTACGAATGAGTCTCTTTTTGCACTTCTACTCATTTATTTTCCAAAAAGCATTATTTGCAACCTGTCAAGTTCGGTCAACTTTCTCTTCACTCGTCTGCCAACGTTGGGATCGAGAAGGGTGATGTCACACTCTTTTTCGGACTCTCTGGCACTGGCAAGACGACTCTTTCGGCGGATCCCAACCGTCTCTTAATTGGCGACGACGAACACGTTTGGTCCGACACTGGCGTCTTCAACATTGAGGGTGGATGCTACGCTAAATGCATCAATCTTTCTGCTGAGAAGGAACCCGATATTTATAACGCCATCAAATTTGGCAGCATTCTAGAGAACGTTGTTTACAATCCTCTTACCCGTGTTCCCGATTACGACGATGTCAGCATTACCGAGAATACGCGTTGTGCCTACCCCATCGAGTTCATTCCGAACGCTCAGATCCCTTGCATTGTTGACCGTCAACCGTCGAACATCATCATGTTGACCTGCGATGCTTTCGGTGTGCTCCCACCCGTCAGTCGGCTCACCCCCGAGCAGGCGAGTTACCACTTTTTGGCTGGTTATACATCGTAGGTGTTCGGATTTCTGTCCCATGACCTACAACTTGACTTCTCATCCCCAGGAAAACGCCCGGTACAGAAGATGGTGTTCTCGAACCCATCCCCACTTTCTCCACGTGCTACAGCGCTCCGTTCATTGTTCTCCATGTACGTCAACTCTTTTCTGATTCTTAGCATTGCATTTTGTTGACATGTAATGAAAGCCTGGTCGTTACGCTGAGATGCTTGCAGAGCGCATGTCCAAACACAAGGTCAACTGCTGGCTCATCAACACTGGCTGGACAGGCGGCAAATTTGGCACAGGAAAGCGTTGTTCTCTCAAGTATACGCGTAGAATCGTCGATGCTGTACACTCTGGTGAGCTTGCCAAAGCAGAGTTCGAGAACTTCAATACCTTCAACCTCTCAATACCTACATCCATCGATGGTGTCCCTCGTGAACTTCTCAACCCATCCCTTGCCTGGCCTGACAAGGAGGCATTCCAGAAGGAGATCAAGAAGCTCGCAGGCATGTTCCAGAAAGCTTTCGCTCTGTATGAGAACGATGTCGAAGAGAAGATTAGATTGGCTGGTCCCCAGATTTAGTTTGTTGGCGTAATCACACTCCCGTTATCTTTATTTGTTGGACATTTTATTAGCCATGTACATTAGAGTCTAGACACAGGGATATGGGATTTATTCCTGGGCGAAATCAAACTGAAGATCAAGTACAACACAACATAAGTAATGCAAACTCAAGCTCCCACTTTCTGCCTCATCCACTCATCAGCACTGAAAAAAAAAGGACTTTGACCCACGCCCTTCCTGCTTCTAGCATTTAGGTGCTGGGCTGTAAATCTCTTACGTCGCGAAGTGGGTAGGATGTTGGAGGACACAACGTCATAAGCTGGACTTGTGTCTGCAATTTGCTTGGCATTAGAACGCCCGAGGACCTTACGACGCCGCTCCCAAAGGTCAGGTTTGGCATCAGCTACAGTATGTCTAGAACTGATCCAGGCTGGAAGGAGTGCCAGTCTAGCTGTCAGTTCGGAAACGGCACTATCTATGGGTATGATAAATGGGCCAGAGGGTGTAGGTGGAGGAAGAACAACAGGAGGAGGTTGTGGAGGAGTAAGATACTCGAGAGGTTCATCATCGTCACCGTCTCCCTTGTTTACTGCTTGCTCGTCACTGCTGCCCGTTGTGGAAGCAAGGTAGGGATCGTCGATGATGAGAATACCGGTGTCCGGGCGTTGTGCTATTGTTGTCGTTTTCTTGGCTGTGAATTCTTTCTGTGGAAATGCTTTGGCAGGAGGCAACGTGGCTACAATAACCTCTTCATGTTGTCCAATAGCCGCGGCGGCAGACGAGTGACGCGCTCGATGGCGATTGTTCTCTTCGAGATTGCGTGACAGAGAAGTCGGACTGACTTGTTGATTGCGCTCCCTGGGTAAGACATTGCGGGATGGTTTGAAAGTCGCTAAATCCTTTTCTTGCTTATTAACAGGAGCAGGTGGCGTAGGCAGCTTGTCGAGAATAATAATATCGTCGTCATCCTCGATGAGAATTGCACCCGATGGGTTGGATGATGGGGGACGGAGCGGCTGAACTGCTGATTTGACAGCCAAGGTCGCCGTGCGGTGAGGACCTGAGGGTGCGGGTCGACAGGCTTCGCCTTTCCCTTGACACATGCATTGCATTTCCAAAGCAACCTTGCGCTAGAGTCGCCTTTCTTTTGCTTTGCATTAAATAGTTTGATTATATCAACGACCTCACTATCGGGAACAGGGGGTTTATGGCATCCTATGTATTTATGGAGTCAGTGGAAAAGATGGCGGCAGGTGAGAAGGAAGGAGCTAACGATGGTGCCAGGAATTTGAACACTGGATACAGGGAAGAAGGAAATTGTAGGGATTGGAGGACGACTGACGGCAGGACACACACGGAGTAGGCATTAGGAGCTAATAGCAATACACAGTGGCGTTTATATTGATCTCACGTGCCATGTACGTCACCGCGTGGGAGTCCTACATAAAGGGGGCGTGGATTCTGGCTGGCGTCTGCAACTGTTCCACCATGGCCGACTCTTGGAAAGATGGCATTCTGCTCAAAATCATCAACATCATCGTCTACTTTGTCTTTCTCGGCTCAAACATCTACACCGTGGCTGCTCCCTCCTCTATTTACTACTATGGAAAGGAAACCTACATCACCCCCGCCCCTTGGGCCTTCCTCATTTGGTATTTTGCTTTTCTCCTCCCTTCCGCAGCACCTCATCGTCTCCAGGTCCCTCATCCACGTCCTCCTTCTCGGAACCGTCATCTATCAGTTCTTCCCCGCCGGCAAAAAAACCATCATCGACGGCATTTCTTGGCGCTTCCCCCTCCTTGGCGTCCTCAATGCTATTTACGTCAACTTGTGGTCCACCCACCATTACATCATTGGTGCGCATTGCCTCTTGTCGTAATCTAACCTTTCTGTCTTACTGTATTACTAGCCTTCGTCTTCTCTCTCTTCGTTAGCTCCGCCGTCACTGTGAGTCCATCATCGAGAGCTTGCTTTGCCTCCACATCCTTACATCCGTCTAGCACATCTACTACATTGTCAAGAAGTATCACAGTGCCGAGTCCTTTTCAGATGAACTTTTCATCCATCTTCCTTTCTCTCTATACCATGGTTGGACTACCGTTCTTGTTGTCGTCACTGCATTTGATGCCTTCGGTGTGAGTAGTCTTCACCACTCCGCTGGCATCTGGACCAAGGTCTTTGTCTTCCTCGCCCTGTAAGCTCTTTCTACTCGCATAAACACATGATATTCATTATCCTTTAGTTTCTTCCTTGAGGGCACTGCTGCTACATACGCTTTCTCGACACCTGAAGGTGACCTTCCGGCCTCTATTGCTATAGCTTGGTCCCTCTGGGCTATCTTCGCCCACCAGACCAGCTCCGGTTTCGTCCACTGGACCTCCCTTGCCTTTTCCATTTTGGCCCTCGTTTGGGTCATCAAGGGCGCTGTCGGGCTTGTCCACCGCGCTCGTAGCGGCAGGATAGTCCTCAGTGACGAAGAGCACGCCCCTCTCGTTGGATGACCTCGTTGCACATACGCCAAATTTGGCTTATGCATGTGATATGATATATCATGGGTACCGTATCTTAAAGTACTTCTATACTCCTTTCTCCGAATTTGCTAGTTTGTTTTTCAGAGTTATCCCGGCCTCTTACTGTGTTACTAATGGCTATTGGCTTTATATTGGGCTGCTCATCATATTTGAATGAATGTCTACCTTCATTTCACGGTCAATCACGTTGAAGCTGTGTTCAAAATAATAGTCTCCATCTTTTCGACGCGATGGCGTGACAGTCCTGTTAATTATATCACGTGGAGTTATGGACGCGGTAAATGTCAGTCGATTGAACCTTCACGCAAGAGTTGGACTAAAACCACCATGTCATCGAACGAGAATTCAGAAAAACCGTCCCCAGGTACGTTTCCGCGAATGTAAAGTCTATATTCCTCTCTTTACCTGTCTCAGAGGTCATGCTCACGTTCTATCGACGGTTGTATCCATTCAAGTCTATATACCATTGGTTAAATCACGAACATGCCCCTACACGCCTCTTCACTCAAAGAGAGTTCGCCTTCACGCTCGTTGGAGATGTATATCTTCGTTATAACTCCTTTACTACCGCCGATGAACTCAAGAAGCAAGTCTGCCAATTAAATCCAACACGTTTCGAGATCGGACCAGTGTACTCGGCTCGGGTAAGTGATAGCTACGCGACTATGGATCTGATTTCCTGCTCAATTGATTCTCTGTAGCCCCGGGATAAAAAGACAATGCGTCCCGGCGCGTTCAACCCTATTCTTCGCGAACTTGTATTTGATATTGATATGACCGACTATGACTCGATACGAACGTGTTGCTCGGGCGCCGATATCTGCAAGAAGTGCTGGGGTTTCATAGCATCAGCAGTTCAGGTTTTAGATTCAGCCCTGCGAAATGAATTTGGCTATCAGAAGTTATTATGGGTGTATTCAGGGCGACGTGGGATACACTTGTGGATATCCGACAAAGAAGCCATGGAGCTCACAGATCAACAGAGGAAAGCCATGGTCGGGTGGCTTACGGTTGTTCAAAACAGGAAAGAGGGAAGTAAGAGTCTGAATGTACGAACCGGTGGAAAACTGCCTCCCTCTTTGCAGTGCGTGCTATTTGCCATCTTTAATTTTCATTTTCAATAACCAGCGAATAGAAATGCTTTGGATTTCCTAAGGCATAGTTTCGTAGATTTGATACTCCATACTCAAGAGTGCTTCAAAAGTGAAGAAGGATACGAAGAATTGTTAAAAGCTATTCCAGATTCACTCCTTGTCAAAACACTCCGTTCGAAGTGGGAATCGAAGCCAGGTCGTTCCTCGGAAGACAAATGGTCCGATTGTTTCAAGAGCATGTCTGCGGATAAGGTATGCTCTTTACTCCTTCCGACTTACTTGCTTACCGAAGCGATTCCGAAGAATCTCATGACGGCGTTGGAAGATATTATTATTCAATACACCTACCCTCGTCTCGATGCTGAGGTCTCGAAGCATCGGAACCATCTTCTTAAAGCACCTTTCTGCGTACATCCTTCCACCGGTCGTGTTTGCGTGCCCTTGGATCTTGAAATGATCGAAAAATTTGACCCTAAAAGTGTCCCGACAGTTTTTCAGCTTCTAGAAGAATTGGATGCGATTCGGGTGACAGAAGATCAAAATACGGAGCTCCATTCTGGTAAGATGAATGTTCCACGTTCCATTGGCCGAGGTCTAAAGCACATCTCCAAAGATTGGGAAAAGACATCGCTAAAACCTTATATTGATATCATGGAGAAACATGCTTTTGACCTTATGCAAGAAGCCAGAAAGGAGAAACTTAAATCAGGTCTGTTCTACCCGACTGTTGCAAGAAGAAATTCTTAATTCTTGCTTTGAAGATACATCTTGGTGATGCAAAGGACTTGATCCTTTCTATTCACTGCCAAATGTATACAAAGTACAAGCCTTTGTGCATAATCTCTGAACGCTCTGTAGCATACCATGGCGTCGACGGTGTAAGATCTTGTAAGATGCTATTGAAAGATGACAAGATCAATTAACAAGCATGATTCTACATCGGCAAAAAAACGCTTCGTATATCTATTGTTTAATAGTGAATAAATAGATCAGACTAAAAAGTCCCGACGTTCCGAAATGCACCAGGAAAGGATATACTGAGAAAACTAGATTCGAAAGCATCAAGCGCGACAGTTATAAGACGTAATAAAATAAGGAAAGTACAATCAAACGATTTAATCAAGAGATAGGGTCTTCTGTATCGGCCATCTCTGTTTCTAGCCACCGAATCACAAACTTGTTCGATTCTGAATCGGTTTGAAGGGCGTCTAAGACTCTTTGCCCAACAGCGAGAGTACATTCTTCCGCTCGGCTGAAACCACTCAGACAACCCTTTCTATATCCCTCCTCTGGGAGTCCTAGCATGGCCGGAACGGAAGAAGTACCGGGACCACCAAATGCACGAAGAATAATGGGAAGTGCAATGAGAGAAGGAATGTCTTCCGTAAGTTGTATGAGCTTGTCTGCAACGACGTCTGGACTTTCGGAGACGTCTAACTCGACTGTGGCAGCAAGCAGTGCAGGGAGACTATGGAGGCCCTCGAAGGCTTCATCTACAGCCTCTTTTGCTAATTGAGTAGATCCGTGATTGGAACTCGGGCGTGGAAGTGTCATCAGTAAGTCGTAAAGAGCTTTGCAGTCAGTTGCAGCATTGGCATGCGTGACGATTGCTGGAGGGGAAGGTGGTCGAGAAGGTGGTAATTTTATCATAAATCGTCCTGGGGGTGGAGTTAAAGGCGGTGTGGCAGGAACCGTGGGCGAGCCCCCACGTCGCTTTTTTATGGCACCAAGGGCAGTAGATTCAGCTGTCAGCAAGGGAGATTGCTTGATATCGACACGATGAGCGAACGCCACCATTGCCTTCCAGAGGATAGATATAAGAAGGCTGGCAAGAGCTGCATGGGACAAGCTCGATGTAGTACATGCAGTCAAAGCCTTGGAATAAACCGGCATCAGGGTTTGCAGCGATACAATGGATGGGTGATAGACGATCGCTGGCCTAGCCCCTGGTGGGGGTTTCGTGACGGGCGAAGTATTAGGATTCTCCAATGCCTCGATAAGAGGTATCAAGATTCCACGAATACCTGCGATCAGTGGGTTGACCACACGGTTTATCACTGAGACCAATCCGTCACGAATGGACTTCAACCCATCACCGCGCACGTCGGCATCGGTACCAAGGCCTAACTCGTCAAAAACTTGAAGAAGCTCCTCCGAGAATCTGGCAATTGATAAAGCGTACAGCTGAATGCCATTTGGAAAGGAAAACTGATTGTTTACATTTGGGACTGCATTGAATGAGGGCGACGATAAGGTAGGCAAAAGTTGTCCAGAGATGTTCGTCAACAAAACGGTAAATGGGCGTTGTAAAGAACGCAATACCGCCTTGTGGAGATGGGAATTATCGTGGACGGCGTTAAGTTCTCTGCAATCACATGAGCAAGTTGCAAACGACAAAAAAAGAAGTACCTACGATGCAATCAATGATCCCAGATTTAGCCCACGTCCTTGGGGAATCAGCCGCTTTCCCGGAAACTGCTCGTTAACAACTGGAGGGCCTGTAGGTTGAGCGAGTGCCTTTGATACCGCCTCACTGAGCTTCAGGCTCAGCATTTCAAGGTAAGATCCGTCTTGTATGAGGGGAGCATGAATAGAAGCTTGACTAGAAGATTGGGACGGCGTTTGACGAATAAAGTTCGTCAACGACAATTTGTTCGGAGGGCGAGCGAGACTTTGATTGGAATCACCGCGAGACGGCGCCAGTGCTGGAGCTGGGGATGATGGTCGGCTAGACGGACGGAAAAATGACGGATTCCTGAGGACATTCATTGTGACAATTTTTTTCTATGTTATTCACTGGTGGAGTTGTTGGGCAAGAGACGTATGAGCTGGAGAGCGAGTAGAACTTCTGGAAAAGGCGACCAGATTCCGGAGGATTCTTGCAATTATCCCATGAGGTAGGAAAGAATATGATTTAAATTGGTGGTGCAAGCGAGTTCAGCACCCTAGGCCCTAAGGAGGTCTGTCTGTGTCGACGAGAGGAAGAGAGAGTGGTGCGAAGAGAATATTGCGGATTTCGTATGTCAGTCTTCTGCAGAGAAATTAGCCCTGAATAACAAAGAAATGGAGGAATACATGCTGTGGAAGGGAAAGAACCATAGATTGTGAAAGAAAGCTCAATGTGGAGGGTGTCAAAGGAAGAAAACAAGAACCGGGTCCGCCTCAGACCGTCAAATTTCTCATCCAGGGCGTCCATTACATAATCTCCTATCGCTTCCCACGCTGGTGCATCAATGCCCAATCCTCAAACGTTCATTTCAAGTCACCAATCGCAATACCGTCGCTCAGCATGTGAACCCTGTCATTCGAAAGATTCGCCCAGACTCATTAGGATGACTCGGGCAGACTAAGCCCGTCTGATTCGCGTCAACATCCCTACTTGTTCAATATAGTCTGTATATATCCTCCGACCATAGGATTGGCGCATCGCAATCTCCACAAGCAGGAATCTTCCTCAGATTCTCGCAAACGTAATGCAACAGCATTAATGTTTGTCTCGTTGGAAATCATTACAATTTTCAGTTCACCTGACAAAAATAGTAAGCCAAGCACTTCGTGAGCTATAAAATGGATGGCATGCCTTTAAAAGGGGTGTCTTCAATAGAAATAACACACAGACTGTACTGATCCACGCCTTGAAGACGTCTCAGCAATCTGTCCATAGATAAATTACACCAACCTCTCAGATCACCTCCTTCTCCAAACATATTCCATAAGGCTTCGAAACCTCGGTTGCCGCCATAGAGGCTTGAACACTCATCACGGCCCAATGCACCAGTTGGATGAGGTGATTCGAGATTGATGAGGTCAACTCCAGACACCTGAAAGATTAAGAAATTGTTAGGGCATCCGAAAGCTATACTCTGAACTAGCATGCACGGACCCCTGCATCTGATTGTGTTCCTTCCGTCATCCCCAGCGGAGACTGTTGATTGTCTTGTTCGATGCGAAGACTTTGCAAGCCCTCAACTAAAGCAAGATCACCAGCACTAACGGGTGCAACTGTCGACTGCGACTGTCTATTATGGGCCAGATTCTGATCCGACAAGGTCCCTGGCAATGAACTGGGAGAGCTTCGTCCTGAATTTCCGGCCTTTTTCATTCTCAAACGAGGGATAGCCCCTGGCCGATCATATGCAGCATATCTCAGCTGCGAAGCCGAAACTGCGGACGCTCGTGAAGAAGAACGGGAAGGCTGAGGAGTCGCGTCTGTAGATTTTAATTGTTCGTGAAAATAACCTTGCAAGGATGACAGGAAATCTGGTAGCTAACATTCAAAGGTAAGCATATGAGTACCCAAAAATGATGTTCGACTTACTGAGGAAGAGAAACTCTCATTAACAACCTTGACCAGGTCTGCCTTGTTCTGAACGAAATCAAGAAACTGGCTACAACGCTAAAAACTGTTTAATTTGGGTGCGATGAACATTATCAGGGCGTACCAAACTAATAGAGCGTCGTGTAGTCTTTGAAATTACTTGGACAGCTTCTATGACACCCAAAGGCACATCGTCAATCTCAGCTCGAATTCTCATCATGGCAATTAGACAGGGCTCCCGAACGATACCTATGTGAACAAACTCAGTGAGTAGTCTCCTTCAAATCTAAAACTTGCTCACTTGGGCACGATTGTAGTCGTAAAGCTAAGGCTGAAAGAAGCGTGGAAGGGGTTACTGCCAGACTTCCAGCAATTTCAGTCGTCAATGCAGCTGCTACGACGAATGCAGTTGGGCCCAATACTACATCTTTGTCAATGAGATCACGGACAAAGTGATTGGCACAGGATTCAATGAAGCCTGCATTTACTGCGAAATCAACAAGAGTAAGCGAGGGCATAGCTTTGGAAGAGTCCTGTGTACCTGATGTATGAATTCTGTTCAAAACAATTTCAATGACCTCTTTAAACACTTGAGGGGATGCTCCGCCTCCTTTGTCTAGACGCCGAGTCAACTCTATAACTTGACTAGCGTACCCTTCACCATCTTGTTCATATCGAACTGAGAAAATCTCTAGTAAACGTATTGCGAAGGGAATCTGCTCTCCGACAGCGGGATTCGCATTCGACAAGAGAGATAATTGCACATCTAAAATTGTCGGGTCCACTTCGTTGATGATGGCTAAGGTCTAGAAGTACAAATGAACTGAGTACCGCCAAGAAGAAGATTCGGAGTGTATCTACCTTTCGGCGAATGTCCTGGTCTGCAGAACTGAGTAATTGCATAATCCTTTCAAACTCAAGGCCATCAAGCATGGCAGGATATTCGGGGTTTGTACCAGCCCAAAGAGCTACATCGATGCTTCCCAGGCAAGACATGAAAAAATAAACATCGTCCACCTCGTGAGACACCAGGTACCGTCGCACACTTTGGACAAGCGACACAGCCTTCGACTTTTCGACTTCCATGAGGATAGTAGGTTTGAATCGACCAAGCAACTTAAAAACGTCTAGGATAATAGCCTTCGATAACAAAGTCTGCACTTTCTCGGAGGATACTTCGAGAAGAATGTAGAATAATATAGAAATATTGTCGTCTGTCAGTCTGAGCGAAAGTGTCAACGTCAGCAGTTAGGCTCACGATCAAACAGGCTGTTGCTTACCCGAGATACACAAGGCATTCTAAAATGGCCAAAACCAAGCCTTCTGTGAATGAAGGTCTGAAGACTTGATCTTCAGGATGTCGTTTACAAGCTGGACAACAGAACTGTGCTACAGAAACAGTTCAGACCGGTAGCAGAATATGCTCTAAACCACAAACCGAAACGAAATGCCTTGCGACATTCAGGGCTGCCTTGACTACGGAATCATCTGAGTCTTGCAACATGGTCAAGATCAGTTCACAGATACGATCTAACAAAGCTCCATCATGGGCCGACAATGAACGCAATGCCAACAAGGCTCTGCGTCGGACAGACGAGCTACATAAAACATTTAAGAAAACATTTAGAGGCCGAAGAGAAGAAAATACCAATCGGTCACCCACTAATCGTGCGAGAGTAGATCATGCAGAAGGGATTGAACAGCCGGGATAACGTCTTCACTCGGAGACGAAATGAGACTGTCCAGTGCCAGACATATGTGCGCGACGTCATCAGATTCCAAATCCTGCGAGCTTGTCAAAAAAAGACTAGATCGTTTTGCAAGGACAGCTAACTTTGCGTAAGGTATTGACTAGCATCAGCCTAAGTTCAGACTCCAAAGGCATCAACTCCTGACAAAAGAGATACCCTATATCAACCGGTTAGAGCATTGTTTGCGAAGGTAGAGCATGCCCACCAAGCCGTTTATCTTCTACATTCCTTCCTGCTTCCGCCAGATTAATGGCATGGGGGAATGCGAAGTCGAACGCTGTCTTTGGAAGAAACCCGGGCGTGACTGACAAGGAGCAGTACAATAGGATCACTAAACATTCTTTACAATCATCCTTCACGGTATATGAGAAAATATTTGCTAGCAGAAGCTGAAGCAGACTGACCAATCGAAGCCTTGGATGCGATAGTCGGGCCCTCACTGACTGAATCTCAAGAAAAATATGTTGGTCCGCTGAATGACTTAAGGGTGCCGACTCCACTTTTCGAACTATGGCAAAATGAGCTCTACTCATTGCACCAGACGAATGATACGGAACGTCCATCTTGGACTTCGTAGGTGCGACGAGTGTATCACTGGATTGTTCGAGGTTGGCGCGTTGCTGGTGCGTCAAGCAACTTGAAGCAAGTGTCACTGGGAGACAGGCAAGTACCAAAGGAATAATACCCAAAGATATATAAGCGCGAAGTTTCCAGCGGTAATAAGCGTGTCGTTATGACTTATAAAGCCCAGGGCCAGCGCTCTATAGAGACTCGGACTTGGAAGCAACGCACTAAATTACGTAATTGATTCCTAAAATACCCCATTGGCAATGACTGCAAGCGTTGGAGTTTGTTTGCAACTACCACTGGAGTTTTGACTTCATTGCTTATCTATTAAGCTCCTATTGCTTTGAAGACCTGTATCTGGCATTGGAATACTACAGGTCATCATCAGATTTCGCGATGCCTGCCAGCGCCACCGCGCATTCGTTCAATAAGTTATTGGGCCAACCGAAAGTTGTCTCTAAATCTCGCCTGAATGGGGACATTGACGATGCTGTTAAGAAACTCCGCCGTATGATTCTCGTTGACGGAATACCCTCTGCTATCGTGTGTCAAGTTTCCTGGAATCCAAGCACTTCTGACTCAGGATAGGATCCAACTCTGCGACCTCGAATATGGAAAATCCTCCTGCGTGTAAACGATCTTCCTACCGATACATACCTTGATTACGTCTCTCGGGGGCCGTGCCAAGTCAGAGAGAAAATTCGGAACGATACTTTCAGGTGTGTTTCTTCCACATGTCCCAGGCAGCCTCCTCGCTTAGACTGTCTAGGACACTGGCCACAGATAAAGGTTTCAAAGAGCGTGTTCGAGAAGACATGCTCGTCAGATTGTTAGATGCCTTTGTATGGCGAAGTCACGGTTGGTTCTGATGTTTTCTTTGGTCCATAATTTCTGAACAAATTCTCAGATAGGCTGGACGTGGATCAACTTGGGTTTACATATGTCCAGGGGATGAACGTGCTCGCTGCACCCTTTCTTTATACTATGCCCTCTGAAGTAGAGGCCTTCTTTTGCTTCGCTAAATTTATTGAAGAAGCATGTCCTTTATATGTCCAACCAACCCTTGAAGGTGTTCACCGTGGTTTAAAGGTATATGTGGCTCTACAGACATATTGTTGAACATTCTGACAACATATTTAGCTGTTGGACAGGTGTTTGCAATTTGTAGACCCTGAACTCTACGGACATTTAAGGTCAAAGAATTTATCTGCAGAAATATATGCCTTTCCTTGTATGTCTTTCCTTTCACACCAAGTTCCGATCCTCAAGCATTGCCAATGTAGCTGTTCTCACCCTATGTGCCTGCACGCCTCCACTGGATCAGGTATTGCAATTATGGGATTTTTTACTGGCATTCGGGGTACACTTGAATGTACTTTGCGTTATTGCCCAGCTCCTGTTAATGAGGGACGATGTTATGGCATCTTCAAGGTACGTGTCGAATAAAACTTGGTACGGGCGCAATCTCATGTTCGCTCAGTCCAATGCGACTTCTTAGGACTTTTCCACCTCTGGAAGCCTTACCCGTGATTGGGATAGCCGTCACCCTTGTGCGCGATCTTCCAGGGGAACTTTATGACGAATTGGTCAAACATCCTTTTGAGGTCCGATCGTAACTTTTTGTTCTTTCAAAGCACTTTGAATTGGGGGATATCTGTATTTTTTTCTACTTGCTTTCGTGCTTTCGTGCTACTGCCTATAAATTAATATGTACAATACCAATGCTCTGTAAACTCTGGGTAAATGTTTTTTATGCTTGTGACCTGTGCCCAGACATGGTCGTTGACCGCAACTCTGACAGTCTTACCCTTGTTCCACCGGCCCTGTGGTATTCCTCCGATTCCTCCTCGATGACACCATCGCTGTCAAGTGCATCGCAATCCAGGATGCCTCCGCAACACTCTGAGTCTTCGAAACGATTTGGACTCGAAATCGGTGTCGCCATCCTTCGCGGGCCTGGTGGGAGGGGACTGTCTTCCCTGAACAAACGCTTTCGGCCATAACTACTTGACTTCTGGATATTAGGCTCTGATTGCAGAGTACTCTCCTGCGAGGTTTGCCTGTCTGTCTGCATTTCGTGCTCATAGCGGCCATGATTCGGCCTCAGAAGGGCAGGCTCGCTGCCGGCCAATGAGCCTGCGAACGCTAGCTGCTGAAATTTTGATAGAGAGGCACTTGCAACTGCAAGGGCTTGCATGAGTTCATTGGAGGCTTCGGCCTGGGTTGCGAAGAAATTAGATGGATGGCGTCAAGCACTGGGTAATAACGACCTACTGTCTCAGGTATGATAACAGCAGAGTTCGTCAGATGAGCCCTAACTTGCACCAGTTCCTTGCGTAGTTGTACATTCTCCTCCTCCGCCTTACGGCAGCGTTCCTCAAGGCTAGCTATGTAGTTGGCTTTGCGCGCACGATAATCTCGTTGCTGGACAAGACTTCTGGTCGGTGGTATTGTCAGGTCTTTCTTGCGTCCTCGGGTCATGATTGGAAGAGAAGAAATGGACCATTTACAATCGCGAGGATAAGAAAGCAGTAAAATCAAGCATTAAGGTCGATCTAACGAATTTCTCAAGAACTTGAACCACCTTTCAACATGATGGTGCAAGATGTCGCCAAATCAAAATCACAATCAAATTGGGCTGATGACGTAATTTAAAGTTTGACCCCTCCCCATAACAAGTCTTCAGGCTCGAACTACTTAGATTTTATTTTATTTTAGATGTCTCCATTTGATAGGATCACGCCTGGCATGCCCGAGTCACATATACTTGGTTTGCTGGAAAACCTGGGGCTCTCGAGAGTCGGAGAGTTCAAGCTATGAGTTCCAATCGCTCGAGGTATGAACCACTGCCAACCGACGACGTCCCAGATTCTTCGGCCTCTGGTGGCTCGACAACGCTTGATGACCCGTTAGGCGGAAATGAGGGTTCGAAGCGTGGTCTTCAACAACGGCAGTATGTCACCTTTCCGGCGTATGGAGTCCATCCCGATACATAACAGTCGTACAGCTTGTCCATGATGGCTTTGGCAGGCATGATTGGGACAGGACTCTTCCTCTCTAGCGGTAAAGCCCTCGCTCACGCTGGGCCATTAGGTTCAGTTCTGGCTTTCGTTATTGTACGTTTTATCTCTCATTTCATAAATGGAATCCTGATCGGCATGATTGCAAGATGGGGACAGTAACAGCTTCTATCGGTGAGCTCGCTTCTTTGAGTAATTGTAAGGACATAGTTTGACGTCTCCCAGCATTTATCTCCGCAGAGATGTCTGCTGTCAAGCCTGTTGAAGGCGGATTCGTACGACATGCTACACTGTGGCTGGACCGGAGCACCGGTATCACCGTAGGGTGAGTACATAATGAACTCTACAGTCATTTTCTTGATATGCATTTTAATAACTCAGATGGAATTTTTGGTATTCCATGGCGATCACTATGCCCACAGAGATCAGCGCAGCTGCGTCATTACTGGAATTCTGGGACCCCAACGTACAACTATTTTTCCCGATAAGGTATAACTCATTGACAGGCCAATTCCTTCTTGGTCTCGATTTCTCTGACACCGACCATTTCAGCATTTTTTGGTTCATCATCGTGGTAATCAACTTCTCACCTGTTCGGGTATATGGGGAATTTGAATTTTATCTTGCATTCATGAAAGTCAGTATCATTTTGTGTCTTGCTTTCGGATATTCATGTACACGTCCAGATAGCTTTGATCATTTTCTTCATAATTGGCGGCCTACTGCTTGACCTTGGCTTCCTTCCCGGACGCGATCGCATTGGTTTTCGTTACTGGTCAGATCCTTATCCAACCTTCCGAGAATATGTGGTTACGGGTTTGCAAGGCCGCTTTCTTGGTTTCTGCTCGGCTATGATTTCTGCTGCCTTTGCATACGGAAACGTCCAAGTAGTTGCAATGGCTGGCGCCGAAACTCGCAACCCTCGAAAAACTATACCTATGGCGCTGAAAAAGACGTTCACGAGAGTCATCATTTTCTATGTTGTATCCATCTTCGTCATTTCTCTTACCATACCAGCTGATGACGA
The DNA here is from genome assembly GCA_015501075.1 of Gymnopilus junonius. Classification (NCBI taxonomy): domain Eukaryota; kingdom Fungi; phylum Basidiomycota; class Agaricomycetes; order Agaricales; family Galerinaceae; genus Gymnopilus; species Gymnopilus junonius. The sequence continues at coordinate 43,711 of JADNYJ010000026.1, forward strand.
GCGCCTCTATTTTCCATCTGGGGATGTCAGCCGCAGTCCATTTGTTATTGCATTCAGTGGCCTAGGAAGCAAGGTAGGACCATCAGCTCAGTAACTACATCCTTTTCACAATGTCGTTCAGACTCTGCCATCGGCGGTAAATGCAATCGTATGTGACAAAGCAATTTCCATAGATAGTCTGTTTTTATTTTGCAATAGGTTTTGAGCTCTGCCTTCAGTTCGGGCAATGCCTGTTCTTTTTTAGCATCCCGTACACTTCATGGCCTAGCTCTCGATGGCCATGCACCGTCCATATTCTTAAAGCAGAATCGCTTTGGCACTCCTTACGTGGCTGTAGCTGCGTCTGTAACCTTTGGGGCGATTTCATACACAAGTCTAAATCAGGGTGCTTTTCAGGTCGGTTTTCGATGTCCCCTTTCTATGTGACCGTTCTTGCTGACAATATATTGTGTTTGCCAGGCATTTCTGTGGCTCGTTTCACTTGTGACCACAGCGGGCATTTTATCATGGATTATCATTTGCTTGACCTACCTGCGTTTCTTCCATTCGTTCAAGGCACAGAATATATCTAGGAAGATTTTGCCGTATCGGAGTCCGTTTCAGCCCTATATCACTGTAAGCTTTTCAGATTTTCTAAAATACTGAAAAGATCTTTCTTACTCCTAGAAAAGTATTATGCTCTCATTATGAATATCTTTGTATTGATTTTCAGCGGCTGGAATTCCTTTATTCCAGTCTTCGATCTTTCTCTATTTGTGTCAAATTATATTAACTGGTCAGTTACACCTTCTTGTTCCCTGTTTCAGATAACAAAATGACGAAAAATTGTTTCAAAGTATCTTATACCCGTTTCTTTATTTCTCTTGCAAGCACTACTTCGGAGATACAATGATTGGCCTAGACACCATGGATATTCGTCTCGAGCTTGCTCTGATTGACGCAGAGCAGGAGCACGAGGACTTCATAGATAGACCAAAACTTTCACTTTATGATAAAGTTCTTAATTCGTTTTTTTAAGGTACAAGACAACCCCAGACCCTGTATAGAAGTCTCTTCAAAAGAACCTGAGGACCTGGTGTTTTTGTTATGCAAAATATACCTAATCCGTAATCCTTTCCTTCTGTTCCGGAAGGAATATCATTTACTTTCTTCTGAGCCTCTGAGCGGTTCGCTCCGAGGGGATAAGCAGACTCGTCTTCACGTCTATCGACGACAAGCATCCCCCGAGTCAGCTCTCCCTTTCTAATGGACAGTTAGGATAAAAACACACATCATGAAATCAGGCGAAGCAAACCTCTCGATATCAAAAACACGACGAGACCCTTGCCAGCCAGCGGCAAGTTCAGTGGGCTTATTATCCTCAAATGGTGGGTTCTCGGTGGCGCACCATACGGCCACGATATCATGCAACTCCATGGCATCCTTGCCGAACTGCAACATAATCTCACGGGTCCTTTCCAAGAAGGAGCTTGTAAAATGGGTCAAAGGTGATTTATCTTCGGAAACTGAGGGAATTTGCGTGCTGTGAAAAGCCGGGTCGACGATCTCTTCGTAGGCGCGAAAAGGAATTTCATGAGGAGTAGTGATATCAAGCGGTAGCATGACGAATCGGTCCAGCGGAACACCTTGCTCCGAAAGCAAGAGCTCTTTGACGGCGTAAGGATCGGCAAAAAAATTGACTTGAAACCTTAGAATGAATATCGAAGATCATAGGTGTACAATATTTTTGACAACTCACACTCGGCTACGGGGCTTGTGTTCCCAGGCACATCCAAAGCACCTCCCATGCAAACGATTCGACCGATACGGTCTCTTATCAACTGGTTCTCTTTTCGCATCATCAAGGCCAGCGTCGTAAGAGGTCCAAGAGCGACATAAGTGACACTTCTCGCTGGTTGCGACTTTAGGATATCAATGGCTACATCAGCCCCCGAACGGCTTGTCATTTCTAGAAATGGATGACAATCGGATAGGGACTCTAAGAACAATTCTGGATGACGGTCAGTGATGTCTCCCAGACCATCTCTGGTAATGCCCAGACATTAGCTATTCAACCTAAAAGAAATAATAGGAGGCACCTTCCGTGAAAATACTGTGCACTGTGGATTTCGCCCTCTAGGGGAGCTACCGCTCCTCTTGCAAGGATAGGTCTTTTCTTGGAATTGAAGTTCGGGAAACGCGAACTTTCCAAGGGATTGCGTTCTAGGAAGCATTCTATCGCTCTATATGCCTTCAAAATATTTAAGCTGCATGAGATCAGCTTCCATTTACACTGGCAATGCCGATTGACTTGCTAAGACGAATCCGAATCCGTATTACCTTGATGTTATCAAAATCAGCGACATATCTTGAGTATACTAGGGTCACTTACCATATGACACGGTATAAGCGAGTATTTCTATCTCCGGGGATGCTATAGCGAACAAACTGTCCCGACTGTTTAATATTGCTCCTCGACAAGTCCTACTGCTGTGATCGGACTGACATTGCGATGATGTCATCTACTCCTGGGTCTGTGTCGACTGAGAAGGGATTAAGGCGGGCAATTAAATGGCTCTCGAAAGACTTACTAATGACCGGGATGGGGGATGCTAAAGGAGAAGCCATATACTCAATCAGAGCAATTGATCAAGAAGAAACACTGGCATCAATAATCCAAAAACGAGTAATTGTAATTAATGATAACAACATGTCTTTATTTCGCCTTTCTCCGCTTCCTCTGCTCTTTTTCCACGATCTGGAGACAAAGATCGTCACTGGAATACTAACCGAATACTCTTTGCCTACCTTTTGTTCAAACTTGTCCAAACCTCCACAGAACTCATGGATAGTATGTAGTCGGTCAATGTCTTCCTGGCGTTCAGTTCCTTCGTACCAGACCTCCCCCATGGGCTGAAATCTTGAGATTTTCCGCTGTTCCACTAGATCGAACAGTAGCTTTGCATAGTTCCCTTCTCTCAGACGTCGCCGAGACTCTGCTTTCCATGGCGTCTTCTTCCTTTGTATCCTGTGCACTGCAAGTGCTAGAAGTGCAAGCTCATGTAGGAACATGGCGGTCTCCTCTTGCTTCCCTCTTTCCCTTGCCCAATCCTTACCTTGCGCTCCGAACGTAATCGCGCCAAGTTCCAGATCCCTTCGACCATAGCCATGCCGTTGCAGTTTCGACTGTCTGTTGATTATCACATGAGGCACTGCAACTGACCGACGAGGTCTCCAAGTACTCATGTCATCTCCAACCTCCCCGTCACCATTATAGTCATAAGCCTCCAAACCCTGTTGGGGAGATGCTCTCTCCCATGTCCACTCCCTCTCCAATCTAATGTAGCCCATGGCCCCTTGGAAGTCCATACCACTCACGACCAGATATTCAGCCTCTCTCTCAGGTACCTTTTGCCACCAATCCAGCTCTACTCCATCCCTATCGAAGTCCTGCACCTGCCTATACCCCCCTGCCCCGTCGTACGGGACTCCAGGGTCGACATATTTCCGTCTGTGGGGCTCCCGCATGAGATGCACCTCCTTGACCTTTGCGGCATTCTGCAGCTCTACGCGTGCCGAGAAGCGCTGGGAGAGCGCCCAGCAATAGGAAGTAATACTTAGATCAAGGGTGTCGCCCTCCGCTCCGGTGAGGCCATATTGTTCTTCACCTTCTTTAAGAATGTCGAACTCAGGGCCATTTATATCGTAGGTGACGGGCAGACCGAAACAACGCCTAAAGAGAGTGGAAAGAAAAGAAGGCATGTATTGGTCTGAGACGAGACGAGAGCGATAAGATAAGATGGAATGAGATCAAGGGGATTGCCGGGAACTGTATAGTTGTCACGGTGGCTGGTGTGACAGTCTTCTCTGACCAAGTTCATCGAGGTCGACATCTCTGACAACACAAAATGACTGAGTCGCTTCGTTTCCTCGGTTCGCTGGAGGGCCACAAAGGATGGGTCACTGCCATTGCCACCTCCTCAGAAAACCCTGATATGATCTTGACCGCCTCCCGGGGTATGCTGTCTTTTCCTCGATATTTTGCATCCCCGTTAATTCTTCAAATAACCAGACAAGACTATCATTGTTTGGCAATTGACGCGCGAGGAGGACTCCTACGGATACCCTAAGCGCATTCTTCACGGCCACAACCATTTCGTCTCCGATGTCGTTATTTCTTCTGACGGTCAATTCGCCCTTTCTTCGTCCTGGGACCACACTCTCCGTCTTTGGGATCTTAACACCGGCTTGACCACCCGCCGCTTTGTTGGACACACTTCCGACGTACTTTCCGTCAGCTTCAGCGCAGACAACCGACAGATCGTCTCAGGCTCGCGTGACAGAACTATCAAGCTCTGGAATACCCTCGGAGAGTGCAAGTATGACATCAAGGAGGAAGGTCACACCGAATGGTTCGTATTTCTCTTCTCCCCTTCATTGGCATTGCAATTGATAGATCAATACTCCAGGGTTTCCTGCGTACGATTCAGCCCTAACGTCCTCAACCCCGTTATCGTATCTTGCGGTTGGGACAAAGTGGTCAAGGTAAGAGAGATTCCTTCTTGTCATTCTTGCCCTTTCTGGCACATGATGCTATATCTTTATATTTGCTACTTCAGAGAGTTCGCTCTATGAGACCACTTTTTCCACCAAGATCTCTGATGCCTTATTTTGATCTCATTCAAATTGGACTTGAACTCATTTGTTCTGTTTAGGTCTGGGAGCTTTCCAAGTTTAAACTGAAGACCAATCACTATGGCCACACTGGCTACATTAACACTGTCTCTGTCTCCCCTGACGGCTCACTCGCCGCCTCTGGTGGCAAGGATGGTATTACCATGCTCTGGGACTTGAATGAGGGCAAACACCTCTACTCCCTTGAGGCCGGCGACATCGTCAATGCTCTTGTCTTCTCCCCCAACCGTTACTGGCTCTGCGCCGCCACTTCCAGCTGCGTCAAAATTTTCGACCTCGAGAGCAAGTGAGTGCATTCATGACTCTCTCTAAATCCTTACCTACTAACTTGTACCCTAGATCAATTGTTGATGAGCTCAAGCCCGCTTACACTGATGTGCGTGAGGATGCTAGACAACCTGAATGTGTGTCCATTGCTTGGTCCGCCGATGGTCAGACCCTGTTCGCAGGTTTCACTGACAACCAGCTCCGTGTCTGGACCGTCACGTCATAAAATCCTTTACCTGTATTTACGAGTTGGAGCCTCACGAGATATGTTTTCTTATTCTTGTACTCGCAAAATGACCAAAAAAATTGCCGAAAATCGAAAGTACTTTTTTTGAAAGAATTCAAAGCGTGGAGGCTTCCTTGATATCCCGGACTCGTTCGTTCCAATCCCACTTGTCCTGCCCATTAAAATCGATCTTCATTCCACTATAGCTCATGTTGAACTGGAGTTCGCAAATGTGAGAGGCTCGAGCACGCCAGCTGTCTCCTCTGTGACCAAGCATTACTTTTAATTAGCGAAAAATAATAAGGGACATACGTAGCTGTCCCGTAAAAATCTCCCTCCTGACTAACGACGCGGACGCATTCGTCCTTGTTGGAATTTGCATCATAAATCCATAGGTTTTTGCCTGTGTATATTTCCTGCCAACCCCCTTGGTCAATCAAGGGATTTTGGGGCGATATCCTTTTCCTGTCTGGTCCAGGGCTTGGCGCTTGACGGACGTCAACATCACTGAAAAGACGAAGAGCTTTGATATTGGAGATATCTCTTAGCCTGGACCGTTCAACTTCATTGGAGGGGATGATGAACTTGATTATGTCCGGACTTTCTCCAGAGGAGTCCGAATCATCGTCGTGAGCATTTGCAGGAGATTCGGTGACATCCTGCATGCGGACATCCTCTGGTGATGTAGCCTCACGGGCTGCTTCTGCGTCCCCATTTGTAAGATCTGATATTAGTTCCTTCTGCGCCGTTTGGACCTTCTGGCAAAAAGCGTCCCAGGCCTCGTCATGGCTGAAATCGGTACGAATTATAAGTCCCAGTTCTCCATCTTCGAGGACTGGGTCTAATGGATCAGGATCTGTTTCAAACTTGTGGAAATGACAATTAGCAAAAAAGAAGAAAACTCCTATTGGATGTTAAACCAACCAACTCTCCGGATAGGCCGGTTTCTGTGGTACAATTATCCGACGCCAGGAGAGGCCAAGATTCATAAAGAACACGCAGACGCCATTTCCGCCGTCCTTCCATCGGATACTGAGCTTTTACAGCTTCATACCGCCGCTACAAGGAGACACGAAAAGTCAAGAACTGGCAAGAGACAGTGATCGAAGGGCTGGCATCGAACCACTAGCGCTTTTCGGAAAACTGGATGGACCATGACAGCAGAGATAATGAGAGTAGAGTCCAGAGAGAGCGAAAGAGCCGGGCCGGATTAGACTGGCACCTGACGGAGCGTTGGTATGCTTCTCCTACTCCAACGCACCTCTGCCATGTCCCATGCTCGCTCCCTGCTTTCCCATTGGGTCCTAAAAACAACTCTCTTTGAATGCTAAACGAAATGGTCTCCAATAAATACGGCCCACCTTCCCAGCTGCTTCTAGCTCCTCTTTTCGAAGAGTTTATCCTGACGCCTATCTCATACTTGGTGTAATTCACAATGCCAGAAGCAGCTACAAGCGCTGCTGCCTCACCTCTCACAGGTAACATGTTATTTCCCTTCGATGACATTGTCTTAAGTTTCTTATTGTCGTTCTTGCAGGTTCCCAACTTGGTAGGGGCCAGTGGGCTTTCGCCTTTGCTCTTGTCACGTCTTTATTTTTTACATGTGTGTATAATATCTAACAAACTATTTTGTCTAATCTCTTCCGAACAGGGGGTTTTGCTTATGGCGTATGGTCAATGACATACGTTGTCCGCTCGGTCTGACATGTTTTATCCAGCTCCTCGATGTCTTGAATGCTCATTTCCAAGTCATCTTCAAAATTGACAAGACACAGAGCACATTGCTACAGCTAGCGTACTTCGGTGCCTACGTGGTTTTCTCGCCCGTCGCCGGGATATTTGTCAGTTCCTTATTTTTCGGTATCAAGATATGTACCCTGATAGTTATCGTGTAGATGAGAAAGCGGGGTTACAAGGTATGAACTATTAATCATTTCTTCAATCCATCCAAATGCTTCTGAAGGCTGGCATACATCTCGGCCTCACGTTATATAGTTTAGGTAAAGCTTCTAGCCTTACATTCCTGTTATATGCTAACACCCTTTCTATGTAGGGGCTGTATTTTTCTGGCCTTCAGCAAAATTTGCCAAGTACGGTGGCTTTGTTGGCTGCACGTTTGTAATTGGTAAGAATAATCTAGAGGCAACGTCACTCTAAATTGTTCACTGTCTCTTCAGGCTGTGGGCTTGCCACTCTCGAAGTAGCCGCCAACTCATACATCGCTGTGTTGGGTACACCTCAGTATGCTGCCGCTAGATTAAACTTTAGTCAAGGCTTCCAAGGGGTAGCATCCTTTGCCGGACCTCTCATTGCCTCGCGGTGGTTCTTTTTGGGAGCCAACGCCACCGGACTGGCTACTGTCCAATGGTATGTTCTACCATCTTGCATTAAAACGCATAATTGACTGCCGTCAGGGTTTACCTTGCAGTCGCTGGTCTCGGTGTAGTTTTGAATATATTGTTTTAGTGGGTATCCGTTTGCATCTAGGTTTAGTTACACAGTCATATCGTAATTTTACAGCTTCTGCAATCTGCCAGAAATAGAGGAAGAGGCCACACTGTACCAATTACCAGGAGAAGTGGAAGTAGAGCCATTTAGAAAGCAGTACAGGTGTATCTTTGGCTATGTTGCCCAGACTGCTTACGTGTAAGCTACATTTTGGAGCCAGAGGCACTAACGCTAATGGCCCAAAATCCAGAGGCGCTCAGGTCGGCGTAGCTTCTCTGGCCGTCAACTTCATGGTGGAACAGGGTATCGGCCTTAGTTCATCAAGGGCGAGTCAACTGTTCTCGTTTTGCCAGATGACCTTTACAGCTGGAAGGTACGACTTTCACTGCAGCCGCCATGTGTAGAAATGAATTGCCCCTTGTTAATAGGTTCATTGGCGTGTTTATCCTGAACTTTGTTGATCCTGCACTGCTCCTTAGCATTTATGGCTTCGCCTGCTGTACATTTTCAGTGGCCATTGCATTCGCGACAGGACAAGCCGGTGTTGGGTGTCTCTTTGGCCTCTTCTTCTTCGAATCTATTTGCTATCCGGTAGGCTATTTATATAAAAAATTTGATTTTTTTTTGGACTCAATGCTGTTGACAGTGCATTTTTACTCTGGGAACGAAGAATCTGGGGGTTCACACAAAGCAGGGGTCCGGTCTCATAGTCATGGTAAGCAAAGGCTCTAAATCACAGAACGCAAACCTAACGTGAGTAGGGTGTCGGTGGAGGTGCATGGTACCCTCCGGCACAGGCATCAGTCGCAGATAGGGTATCGACCAGGAGATCATACTTGGTCCCATTTTCAGGATACGTTGCAATGACAATCTATGCGGTGTAAGTGCCTTCTTTCCTATACAACGTTATATGATAACAATCTTGAAATCTAGTGGCTTGGTGGTTGACCAGTCGTTGAAGGAAGGTTTCCGCCTGAGGAATCGGGAAGAGTCGGTCAATCAACCAAGGCCATCAACCGAGGAAGAAGGGAAATCTGAAGAACAGCAAAGCGATAACGATGAAAAGAAGGAGTTGGAGGGCTCAGTGGAAGAGGTTAAGAGCAACTGAATGTTCTGTAATGATCTGGGACAACTCATGCTTGGAACGTTTCTACGAAAGCAATGATATTCATGGGTATCTAGAAATGTATGTCATACAGCCGATGTCCGTGAACCGGCAATACGGTCAACGACCTGCATACCATAAAGGAAAGAGTTAGAGCAAGCGAGCATACGAGCGCGGTCACAAAAGCACCCACAGTCGATATGTATGGCAGGGACAGAAGGGTCCCAATGAATGGTAGTTGTCGTAGGAACGTGATAACAACCGGGAAAAAGTCACTGTTTCCGCATACAAGTTAGTCTAGATTCGCCGACCGACTGGCTTCTACGTGTAAAAGTCACGCACCCAAACAAGTTCAAGAATCCAAACGTCTCAACGACAACACCGACAAACGGCCACTTGATGAAGACCAATAAAACCCCGCCGAGGAAGCATACGGTTCCCCTGATTTTTTGTTTTCGCGCAAAGAAATAGAACGTCTTTTGAGGACCAATGATTAATGTGAGCCCGGAGACGAAGAGGACCTGCGCGGTTCGACACATTGAGAACTGTGACCCGGTAATGATCTAGAAGGACGCACATTTCCAAGAGCAAGTAATGCGCCGTCAAAGAAAAGCAAGACACCCAAGAGCATGAAGAGGGCTCCGAAAGTTGTGAGGGCTACGCCAATTTCTAGATGGGTAATGTCAGTTATATTCAAGGCAAGGTTCTCTCATTCTCAAATATGGGGCGACTGACTCTGAGCATCCGATAACCACATCTTGCAGTAATTATTAGGAGAGGAAGAATAAAGTTGTGGAAAACAAGAAAAGTTAGATGGCGGAGAAGAGCCAAGGGCGAGTAGGTGTCCAGCTCAGCGTGTGACGAGCTGCAACATACGCAGTCACGGTACTTTACTTGTCTATGTACTCGTGGAACCCCCGAATTCGAGGCTCAATTTATGCCTCTGCGCAGTTGAATTGTACATTGAATAACATTGACAATGAATAATAATCGTATCAACAGCGTATATGGAAACATTGACACGCCACACTACCAGGTTCATATATAATGATTACTAAGCCCCAGGAAGAGGAAAGACTCGGGTGGCATGTATTGCTGTAAATCTTAATTAATAAATAGGTCGAGAAAGCATTCGAATGAGGTGAAAATAAAAATGTCACAGAGTGAGTATCATAGGGAGTTGCAATGATGTCGTGTAGCATAAAAAAAGGGGATTTAAGTAGAACGCATCAAATCAGAGTTCGCAGAGGTGGTCAAAATTCTATCGAGCAGCGGCATTCTTTGCCCGAATGACGCGGTCAAATGACTCCCTCATTGGAGTGCGTCTTGAGAGAACCGTGAGGTGGTTATGCAAATAAGGGACAGGAAGAAGTGGGTGTATGCCTTCTACATTGGCGTGGGGATTGACAGGGGGGAAGAAGGCTATCGGCTGTGGCGAAGGCGGGCGCGTTACAGTCGGGAGGTGTGTCAAAGAGGACAGAGCAGCTGAAGAGGATGAAGTAGACATCGTCGACAGAGTGCGCGTGCGGTCATGGGTCCTCGGCATCTCCCTGATAATAGTCGAATGAACGGGAACGGTGTTGACCGATCCTGTGGAAGAAAAAGAAGTACGTCGGTCGTGCGGGAAAGATGAATGTGGAAGATCAGTCGAGAGAGGTGATCCTGACGACGTTTTCAAGCTCGTAGGGGAAGACGATAGGTGATGATGCTTCGAGGCGCCCTCGAATTCACTATCAGGCGGTGTGGTTGATATTTGTGGAAGAGCAGCACTAGGTAAGACAGTCAAGGGGGCCAGCGGCTGCTGTTTCGGCACAATACCAATTTGTCCGTGAGAGATGCCGCGTATTAGAGGATGAGGACGTAAAGCAAGCTCCGATTTGCTTTGCGAAGAGTGGGTGGAAGGCGGCCGTGAACGACGGTGGTTGTTAGGGTTGGGAGCCTGTCGAACATGAGGTTCGCTTGGTGGCATGGGTGGAGCCGTGGCAGGATGCGGCTGAGCAAGTTTAGGGGGGTTAGGTTGCGCAGTAGTAGTATGATCTAATCTTTGCAAGGCTTCAAAATCTGTCGGGCGGGCTGTCGGTACACGAGTGAGGATAGCATCGGATTTAGCAGGATGTGGTTGGGTTTGAGCTTGGCGAGGTTGTGGCGGGATTTGAACGTTCAGTATAGCTCGATCGGGGCCGTCAGCCTCTGATGCTGTGTCGGATGAGTCTGAATTACGGTGATTAGGGGTTGCAGCACCGCTCTCGCTGGATACCCATTCGTCGTCGTCGTCCCCTTCTTCACTGGGACTTGCAATGCGGAATGCCTTGCCATTGGGGACCTTGTTGGCCTGTTGTGGGTATTGCGGCGCTACTTGTCGTTTATTTGTGAGCGCCACATGCTCTCTCGAGTGGACATGCTGGGCACTGTTGACCCGTGCAAAGGGGAGTTTGTTTGGATGGGCCTACAAGCAGGACAATGAGGGAGGCAACCAAAAAAGAAAAAAAAAAGAAAAAGAGGCAAAACGAACGGGCCACCGACCTCATGTTGATATACAGCCTTCTTAGATTTGTCGGTATGTTTCTGTGGTTGGGCGTCCTTCTGTGTGAATTGGAGATTGGCGCCCAGTTTAGTAGCAGATGAAGATCGGGAGTGGGGCCGCAGTTGGCCATTGGCTGCTCTCTGCGACGGTTTGGGCATGGTGAATTCGTGTCGTAAAAATTAGAAATACAACAAGAAATAAAAAGCAGGGCTGCGACCGAACCAGGTTTGCTAGACGCAAAATTCACAAGAAGAGAGCTGGAACCATCATCGCAGATACGTAGGGAGAGGCGGTCGTGACGGTAAACCTCTCGTGTGACAGACAATGAAATAGCATGTCACAGAAAAAGTGGCACTCGACCACCAGCCGCCGCCATGGAGAGGGTACATTTTCAGCAAGAGCAGATGCTCGATGAGCTCAGGGACCTGGTGGACAAGGGTCTCTTTACAGATGTGCGTTTCAAATTGTTCGGCAATTTATGAATGCTGACTGCCCTCAGCAAGAAGCCAAGCAGATCATGAAGAAGCGCACGGCATTTGAGAGCTCGCTTGTACGACGAGTAGCCAAAAAGGCGGACTTTTTGCGCTATGCGGCATATGAAATGGGTTTGGAACAGTTGAGAAGGAAGCGCGTTGCACGGATGGGTAAGTGACTTTTTTTCTTTTTTCTTTTCTTTCCAGGGATGGCCCCATTCATGTTCCTTCAGAACTGGCACCTGGGCCGGCGACGGTGTCTGATTACGCGCTTGTCAAGAGACAATTTCATATCTTTGAGCGTGCGGTAAAAAAGTTCAAATCGGACGTAGGGTTGTGGGTTCAGTACATTCAGGTGGCTAAACGGGAGGGAGCGCGTGCGTTAGTAGGGAGGATAACGGCAAGGTATGTATCTATATTTTTTAATACGATATAATTTTAATGAGTGGACGCCTAGAGCGCTGCAGCTGCATCCGAACAAGCCAGCCCTGTTCATCCTTGCTGCTTCGCATGAGCTGGATCATCATTCGCCATCTGCAGCACGCACGCTGCTACAACGTGGAATCAGGCTGAATCCGGAGAGCATGGACATGTGGAAGGAGTATGTGAAGATGGAGCTAGGGTTCATCGAGAGCCTGCGGCGGCGATGGGATGTTCTCGGAATCAAGGTGTCGGAAAAAAGAGAAAAAGACGGGAGTGGAGAGATACTGGGAGAAGAGGAGAAGGGGGGAGAGACAGAATACGAGGGAGATGCAGGGGCATCAGCACGACGGGAGGTGATGGAGGGTGCGATTGTGGAATCTGTAATTAGCAGTGCAGCTCGAGGTACGGAAAGAGGTTGTTTTGCAGAGCGTGGCTGATGGACGGTTGCTACCCAGCGATCCCACGACTGGAGCTGTTTGAATGGATCAAGGGAACGATATGCAGCCATCCATCTCCGGAGAGTTTGCGGACCAGGCTTCTCGATCACCTGTACGAGGAGCTTCGGCGCACGCTGCCGGGGGATGGCCGTGCGGCGGTGTTTGCAGCCTCGCGGCGCCTGGACGGGGTCCGGGGGGAGGCGCTGGTGGAGGCGCTACGGACGGCGAACGAGGAGATATCGGGGCGGGTCCGGAGGGGGGATGTCGGCGTGGCGGCGTATGCAGAGTGGGTGGGGGCATGGACAGCACGGGACACGGATGGAGACCTGGTGGGTGAATGTTACATAATTGGCAGACACTGGGACTGACGGGCGGCTGCAGAAGGAATATCTGATTGGGTCGCTGACTGGTGTAGCCGGATAGCGTGTGGGAAAGGGGAGCATGTGCGCTGGGCTGTGGGCCACATGGAGGGCTGGATGAAGTGTGCTGCGGAGAAGCTGCCATAGTGGGCAAATAGACTACACAAAGTAGAACAAACCCGTTAATCTTTTCTCTCTCCCTCTGCATGTATCAAGGCCCACGACAGCTCAGACACTAAGCCGGTCTCGTCTGAACGGACTCTCTCGCCGCCCTCCTCCTTCCAGGCCGAGTCCTGCACCGCCCATGTTGCAGTATCCCGTCCAGCTCCCCCCGCTCTCCCTTTCGTCCCCAAAGCTTCACTCCAAACTCCATAATGACCCCCAGGCTCTTTTGACCCGCAAGCGCCTCCCCCTCGCTGTCTCTACCAGCCCCTACTTCTCCCCCCGTCCCCCTTCCTCCGTCCCCGACCCCTTTGAGCATGTCCTCGCTCCCGGCGATGTCGTCGGCCACGGCTTCTTCCTCAAGGGCGAGCAGATCCGTCTCGTCTCTCCCGTAGCCCCCCATCTCTCCCACAGCGTCCCCGCCCAGGAGCTCGAGGTCATCAGGCAGCTCGGCACTGGCAGCTATGCCGTCGTCTATCTCGTCCGAGAGGTCCTCTTCCGCCCCCTTCCCTCGGATGACGGCCACATGTCTACCATTGGTCTCATGGAGTTCGATAACAAGCCTCAGACCGTCTACGGCAGAGAATATGCCATCAAGTGTCTCTCCAAAGCCAACCTCGATGACGACGCCCTGGCTCTGCAGATGTCCGAGGTACGTGTGCCTTTATCGCCCCATTATTGTCATGCTTATCCATTCAACCTCGCCAGGTCACCATTCATCAGTCACTGCAGCTCCATCCCAATATCGTCACGCTCCATCGCACCCTTGAAACCTCTGCTTTTCTGCTGCTCTTGCTCGAATACGTCCCCGGCGAGGATCTCTTTTACTTTCTTGAACAATCGCGGGATCGCTATGATTTGGACAGCCCCCACCCCACCGACTCTTCAGTCACTCCCCCTACCCCCAGTCTACTTTCCAATTTACACCCTTCCCACTTGCTTTCCAGGACCCGTCTTCGTCTTATCTCTTCCATGTTCAGTCAAATGTGCGACGCCGTGGCCGCCTGCCACGCACAACAAGTCTTCCACCGTGATATCAAGCCCGAGAACTTTATTGTCACTGATGGCACTTTTACCTCTCCAGATGGTCGTCTAGAGCGCAAGGTTATTGTCAAGCTCACTGATTTTGGTCTTTCTACTACCGATCTTGAGTCTGCCGACATGGATTGCGGCAGTGCGCCTTATATGAGCTATGGTATGTCTCTCTCTCTCTCTCTGTGTCATCGCCTCGATTCCAAAGCACCTTGTTTTTAGAATGCAGGAATAACGTTGCCCCTACTTACCGCCCTCGTGCTGCTGATGTCTGGTCGTTGGGCATCGTGCTCATCAACATGTATGTTGAAAGAATGGCGAAAAATCGGTTTCTGACTTTTTTTTTTTTTTTTTTTACACAGGCTCTACCACTTCAATCCCTGGACTGATACGGCCGAGGGCGCTTGCTCTTCTTTTGATCTCTACCGCAAGGATCCTGTCAACTTTTTCATGCTGCGCTTCATGGGCATGACCAAGCCGGTCGCAGAGGTGCTTGCCAACAAGGTTTTCTGTATTCTTCCTGATCCCACGGATGATTCTCCCCGTATGAGCGCTGCTGAATTCGGCGCTTGGGTAAAGAACCTTCCTTCCCTTCTCGGATCGCACAGCGTTCACAGGACCGTGTCCAACAGCTCAACTGGTCATAGGATCTCGCTATCTACACCCATGTCGCATCGCCCTTCATCACGACAGGCGTCGGGTTGCACTACCGCTGTTCGTACACCAGCCATTCCTGTGCGTTCACTGTCACGTGCGCCTTCCCTTGAGCCTCCGTTTGAGAGGGAAGAACTGTCGACTGTCATCGACCAAGACAATGAGGACGATGGGGACGATGTTGCGGACGATATCGAGATTGAGGGTATGAATTCACGGTCAACGTCTACGAACAAGAGAAGGAAGAGAGGGGCACGCAAGGGTAAAGGTACCGCAGCCGCCGCGAGTCCGGCGACTGCTCAGGACACCAACCTACAGTCTTTGGCTGTGGCTTCCGAGTCCCTTGCTCGTGAAATCAGCAAGGCTTCAAAGGCTTCCAAGTCGTCTTCCAAATCCAAAGCGGCTTCGAAACCGTTTGAGCCCGTCTCTATGTATGCTATGCCTGTTGCTCTTCTTCCGAGTCCACGTCCTGCTCACACCGCTCCTACTACCAGTACCCCTGCTCCTAGCACACCTGCCCCTGTCACCAAGAAACCGTCAAAATGGAAGCTCAGCTTTGGCAAGAACAGCGGCTCCGCATTGGCCAATTCCACCGCCATTGGACGCATTTCTCCTGTGGAAGAAGCTTCACCACCCACCTCTCTGGACCTCTCCCCTTCCCAGGCGATGGCCACCACTGCCAGCAATGTTTCCAGTCTCCTGATGGGTTTGAACGCTCCGCCTATGTCCGCCTCTCCACCGACAACCGATTCCGACACCTGGAGTCGCGGCCGCCGATCTCGAGATCCTCAAGATGCTGCACCTCGGTCCCTCAAGACTCCCAGCCGATCGCCAGGATATGCGCTTTCAACAAGTCCCCAACGTCCATCGGTTCGTGCCGTGTCGCCGAACAGCACCCGCAGTGGGCGCCCGATAGGCTCAAGTGCATCTTCTGTCGTCTCATCGAATTGGCGAAGCTCCATGAGCACCTCTTCAAGTGCAGGGACTTCAACGTCTGCTTTCACACGGTACAGTAATTCGAGTGCGAGAAGCGTATCGACAACGGCCACAAGCGTCTCTTCGGCAAGCTGGCGTACTAGTGTCAAACCTTCTTCCACCTACTCTTCCTCTTCGAACGGATACCCTCATGGCAATATTCCCAAAAACATCAAGAGTAAGTCATTCATGCATGGGTGTGCCTTCATGTCTAATTTCATTATCGCAGTCATGGATGGCGTGCCTTGGGAACTTGATCAGCTGCCTCGTGGGCAACATCCAAATCCTGTTGGGGACATCTTTGGTTCGCCGCCTGTGCGTAAGCAGCGGACAAGGAAACAGCCCCAGAAGGACTTGAAACTCGACACTATCACCGAACGTCCGGCAGGGTTGGCAAGCAGTCAAAAGTCGCCTGACAATCTGCGCAGGGATGCGTCTACCAGCACGACGGATCTTGATTTGCCTGGCGCAAAGGATGATGCGAGTGAAGGCGGTGTCAAGAAAGTTCAAAAGGGCCAGATCAACGCTTTGGCCAAGATGCTTTCTGCCCTTCGTCGATAACAGCAGGAGGGTGGTAGTTGTTGATGATGATGTGATGATGACAATCATGGACTTTTATTGGCCTTTGTGCGCCCTTGTTTTTTTTTACCCATTTTCTTCTTGCTCAGCAGCGGAGAATCATCTCGGACATTGTGCGTGCAAACCATTTTTACAGGCCAGGCAACTTTACCTCCCCACCCCTTTTTGTATTGGTATAGTAGTATATTTCCGCCATTGCGGCAGAGTCAGTCGCGTTTGTTTTTCATCACCAGTTTGCTGCTGTTCTTGTCAAAAAAAACTTGGTGGTTCATTTCGAACCGGTTGTCGCTGTTGCATATTGCCCCTACCCAACCCTAATTCTGACTTGACATGGTCTGGTGCCGTTTATTGACCTTTTTTTTTTTTTTTTTTACGTCGGGGGCTGTATTTTCCTCTAGGAGCCTGCACGCGCGGAGTCGTGGTAGGCTCACCAACTCATACAAGCATGTCGTTCCTTGCAACTCGTTCATTCCCGATTAGCGGTAATTGTATTTAATACCTTCTCTTTCATTCCTTTCTTCTTTTTTTGCACAACATTTTCTTATTTCCCTGTTTTTTTTTACACGTACCCAATCCAACCAACCAAACAATCCTCTCACTGTGCACTTAGTATAGACAATATGAATTGCTTCTTTTTTTTATATTCTCTTGTTAGGTCGCTCTACTGTACAGTCATTAGATTGTTGAAGAGCAGCGAAAGCCATGTTCTGCTCGACGGTCGCCCGCTGGGTAACGTCCTGAGCGGTGGCGCCTGGCTCTATGAGCACTGCGGTCGGTTCAGGGGGAGAGGGGCGCTGGTTTTGTTTAGCCAACGTCGGAGATGAAGGGGATGATGTGCCACTATCCATATCTACGTCGCTTTCCTCGGAAACGCTAGGCGATAACGTGCCAGAGATATAGTATGTGCCGGCACTGTGAGTCCGCACAAGATTGACGTAGTACTCCTGCAGGATTTCGCGTGTACACTGCCATGAGAGAAAAAAAAAAGCAAGGTATTACTACCCATGAGGATGATCGACGTCAGATAAGTACTGCAATGTGGATGGACTAACCATAAGCCGCCAATCTATCATCGAAAGAAATTCTCGTTCGAGGACGTTAAGCTCCGAGACGGATATTCCGCCTACTCTAGCGTAGAGATTGTTGGGACAAAAGGCATCGCAGAGACCTTTGCTGGACACGGTGATGGAGGTGATTATGAAACGATGGCAGGTAAGGGAAGATAGGGTGAATAGGGGCATCCTCGCGCAGATCTGGTCAATATTGTAAAGAGTAATGAGGAGGCATGATTTCTAGCACCTTGGGGCATCAATAATAACTGGGAGAAGAGAGATAGCGGATCGCACCAACCTCGACGTTGGTGAAGCGTACGATACGCTTCAGGTAATCGAGAACACTGATAGCAGGTGCTGATCGGGAATGAAATCGTGTCAGGGATTCGCTAGGGGAAGTGTGAGATGGGAACGAGTCTGGAGGGGAAAGGGGCGTACGGCGATAGAGGAATGCGATCATTATGTGCCATCAAACGGTCCAGCATGTCTGCTAGAGGGATGTGAGCAGAAGAAAGAAAAACATAAAACAAAAAACACAAATACCGATGAGATGAATGAGATGCTCTACGGGTGCATCTTCAAAGACGGGTGGGACCTCAACCCTTTCAGAGCCCATGAACCCATTGCGGTGGCCGACCTGGGTGAAAGCCGAATATGCAGATCGGGTAAATGGCAAGCTGCAGCACAACAGCGCCAAACACTCCTCCCCGCCGAGCATGGGCTGTACAGTTCATTAGTCGGAGCTCGAACTCTAAATTCTCTGTTCGTGGATCAGTCTATCGGTTTCTCCGTCGTCGCTAAGCCCGTCCACCTCCCCGTCCAAATGGCCCCCAAGCTCGTAATTATCGTATCTCTTGACATTCTCTCTATACACTTTACTTATGTCCCTTCTATCAGGACCCTAATGAAATAAAGATCATCTACCTCCGTGCAACCGGAGGTGAAGTTGGTGCCTCTTCTGCCTTGCACCAAAGATTGGTCCTCTTGGTCTGGTACGAACCCAAAATGCATGCTGTTTGCATCTCTCGGTTTACATTGTCCCTATCTACAGTCGCCCAAAAAAGTTGGTGAAGATATCGCCAAAGCCACCTCTGCTTGGAAAGGTCTACGGGTTACTGGTTCAACTCACCATCCAAAACCGTCAAGCCGCCGTCTCCGTCGTTCCTTCCGCCTCTTCCCTCGTCATCCGTGCCCTGAAAGGTCCTTTCAGCAACATTATTTCGTTGATGCTCCCAGCTCATTATTATTCTTGTCTTCGTACAGAGCCCCCACGTGACCGTAAGAAGGAGAAGAACATCAAACACAGCGGCAACATTGCTTTGGGACGAAATCTTCGATATTGCGCGGACGATGAAGCCCAAATCATTGGCCAAGGACCTGGCAGGATGTGTGAAGGAGATCTTGGGCACGGCGCAAAGTATCGGTTGCACAATTGACGGCCAACCACCTCATGACATCATTGACAGTATCAACTCTGGCGAGATTGAGGTCCCGGATGCGTAATCCTTGTACTTATTTGTTTTACGCTTTCTTTCATATTATCATTTTCATTGCACGCCGGGAAAAACGTAACATTAATGTGAGAATAAAGTCCTGCTGACTTTGAAAAATAGTTTGCAGCCGTCATCGACCGGCGTCTAAGCCCTCGTAATCCTTTCTCTTCTTTACTATGATCCGACTAGCTCTGGTTCGTCGTGTTTCAGCGAGGCCCATTGCCCAGGCCTTCCACAGGAGCCAATTTCTCGTCTACTCCAAGGCGTCAGTCATCTTTGGAAATGCCATCACCATTGGCCTTGTCGCAGGACTTGTGGGCAGTGGCACCATATTCGCTGCTGGTATATCTGTTGCTGTAGATTGGACTCCTTGCTGACCCCCACGTAAAGGATACGCGGCCTACTACTTTTCAGGTGCTAAAAAGGCAGTCGACACATTCCGCCCTGCGATGGCGTTCCTCAGGCAAACAGACCTGGACCTTGCAAAAAAGCACCTATTCAAGCGCTTCACCACCTTCGACAGGCAGCTAAGGCTTACGTTGTTTATCTTCCTGGCGCCGGCTTTTTGTGGACAGAGCATTCGATGTAGCTGACGACGTCGTGGCTGCACACACGGAGGAAGCTACCACTATTATAAGTCAAGCTTATAGAGATATTCTGCAAGTTGTTCAACAGGGTGAAAATGGAACACAAGACAGGCGCGCCCTCCAAAATCGTTTCTATTGCCCGACATTCATTGAACGAGCTGAAGACTCTCGGTGCCAAGGCTGGGAAACCAATCTCAGACCAACTTGGTTTGGAGCAGAAAGCCGGAGCAGTAGGTCAGCTGCACAATTGTTATACCAAGAAGTAGCAACCAAGGCGCCAGGCGTCTTCGAGCGCCTCAAAGAAAAGGTAACGGGAACACAATTTATTCCATCTAGTACCATCTATTGACCTTTGGGGTACAGAACGTCATCCCCCCTAAGTCGGAAAAAGAGGAACCATCCCAGTCAGGGAGAAATTCTACCAACTAGAAAACGTCTCGTCTCTTGAAGTATTCCATGATAGAGTACTTAACTTCTAAAGATGTCATACCATGTCCACTTGCCCACACCCTTCCAGATAGGCCCAAGGTTCCCCCACGGCGGCAGATTTCCTCCAAATCCGCAGGTTTGAGGTCGACACCCATTGCTCCAGATATTTCAACAGATACACCTTTAGCTTTGGTTTCATCGAGAGTCACCGTTATCTCCACCAGGCCAGGAATTGGAGGTCGTTCTGGACATGTCATCACGATCCTAGGCCCAGACGTAGAGGCGAAGTCCAATCCTGGTCCAAAAAGGCTATCTGTTGCACTTCCAGAAGGTAAAGACACATTCACCGGTATCTTCCTTGGTCTGAAGGTCCCTGATTCGTTTCAGTCTGCTTTGGATATGCAGTTTTAGGCCTTCCCACATGAACTCACCAGCTAATATTGCTTGAAGATCATTTTCCGTGGCTTCTGTATCATCAACCACATCTTCCCTCTTCTATCTTGAGCCCCTCAGTTGTCCAATGGCAGCCCAATAGAATTTCGTTCAACCAGCATTGTTCTCTGACAACCTAAACATTAAATTAGCCAGATGCATGTGAGATGAGAAATTTGCTTGCCTCTAAAATGCCCCATATCTCCTTTATACTGTGCACGGGCACTCGTTCGAGCAAAAAGCCAGGTTCCTCAGGGGCGGTCAAACGAAGCTGGAGTGGAGGGTGGAGAGAATTTGGCGATTTCTAGATAATAGAATGGAATCAGTAAGATCAACCAATCAGTTTTTTTGACATACATAAAGTGCAGAATAACGCTCAGGAGACACCAGATTTCCTGGATTAAGCTATAAAGGATTACTTCAACGTCCACCAAATGACCGGCTTCCAGATTACTCACTAGTAAATCAATCCAGCTACCAGTACCGAACGATAACATATCAGTGACACCAGGCAAACCATCTCCGCCACCTAAAGGGTTCACCACAAGCTCAATGGCTTTCATCCTCGACTGGCTTACCACAACACCTGGACGCTTTCCAGCGTCCGTGAAGTCAAGTACCCAAGCATGAGGCTCAATATTCGTCTCCTGAGCAGTAACTTCAACACCAAATCCATCTAATTGGGGGAACGAATGGTCCAGTTCCACCGCTGATGGGGCGAGTGTAAAAGTGGGTCTTGCAGCAACATTTGGCATTGACATAGAAGGAGGGTATAAATGTGCTTCAGAGAGCTTGTCAAGGAACAGTGTCGCCACAGTAACGCCCTTCCCGAGCCTTCCAAGCTGAGCATTGAGCTTGGAGAGTTCAATATCCAAAGGGAGGTCGACTTCCGTTTCTCCAAGATTCGAGGTACTCCGACTGAGGGAAAGGTAACTTAAAGGGGACAAGTGTACGAGAAAAGATATTGAAGGCATTGTCAGGTATGGCAGTGGCAGTGAATGGGAACGAAGCAGAAATATATCCAAAGGGGCTTTCGTTAATGACAAGGATCTGCAAATAATTAAGTTGATGAAGCTATCTGTTGATTTTACACACTCACGAAGCAATAGCTGTGGCCTCCGTTTTTGCAACCATACTTAAGGTTGGACAAATGTCATCGACGTCTGTAAACCATCGGATACCTCCATCCTCTTTTCTGCTAGCCAGTCCATCGAGGAGGACAAGATACCGTAAGTGATTGAGCACTTCCTTGCGAAGACTGGCAGCATATAAAGGATCCCTCAATTCTTCACTCTTTTGCATCTCTACACAATAAATTTCGATACTATCCTTCAAGAAAGCGTCGATCATAGCAGAAGTGCTTGAATTGTTGTTTCCAGGAAGTAAAGCGTTGGAAGTCTTCACGTTGGAGACTCTGAGCCTTGGTTTAAGGGGATCGTTGCGTTCAATGACAAAGTCGACGTCGATAACCAAAACCTTTCCTCCCAACACGACTGTTGAAGCACCTTCTCGGCTTTCATCCGTGAACGTCTCCATTCCTACAGAGGTACCCCAGGCTGCAAGTTGCTCAATGCACCATTGGGGAAGGGCATCTGAAAGCAGGGGAAGATTTTCACCGTAATGGATTCCTACACGTGCAGATAGGGCATCAATGAGGTGTTGAACATTCTTGGTCGACTACTTTCAGAAGTGAGTGTAAGCCTAGCAATTCTCTCGTCATATCAGAAAATCTAGCTGACAGAATAAGAAGCATGTTCGATTGAGGTGCGTTGGCGTAAGAGTGACGTGAGCTTTGCGTTTGACCATTGCACTGACGAGTC
The DNA here is from genome assembly GCA_015501075.1 of Gymnopilus junonius. Taxonomy (NCBI): domain Eukaryota; kingdom Fungi; phylum Basidiomycota; class Agaricomycetes; order Agaricales; family Galerinaceae; genus Gymnopilus; species Gymnopilus junonius. The sequence goes on from JADNYJ010000026.1 coordinate 65,862, forward strand.
GTATATGTCCAATGATCGTGAAAGTTGCTCTGTAGTATTAATCAAATCTTGAAGAAGAGACGAAGTAGTAGGGGCAGCGGTAGCGAATGGATGGACGGCCTGCTGAGGAAATATATCGTGCTTTTGAAACGATTCTAAAGACGAGAGCAGGGATTGAGTTTGCATCTAGAGTACTAGTCAGGGCCGTTATGAGTACTTAAAAAAGCTGCAGGCTCAGACTGAGATTAAATTCATTTGTGAACGATCACGAGACATTTGTTTGATATTCATTGACATTAGTTCCATCGTACACAGGCTTCTACTTAAAACTGGAGACTCCGGTCCTAAATACAGGGTTTGTCATGCGACCATAATCTCCAGCCTGATAAAATCCTGCATTACCCTGCACCCCAGGATTAACTCTGTCATGAGCCCCCTGTGGAGGTGTCTGCATGTGGGTGGGCAAGTAAGACGCATCGCCACTCGGTAGCAAGACAGGTTGGATAGGCATGGTATAGCGGATATCTAGTTCCTCCAATATTGTTTTCAAGTAACGCATGAAGGCCGTTCTACGAGTCCACCTCCCTCCCCAATCCTGCCAACTTGGGCGGTCTGAAGAAAGGTATATAAATCATGGAATTTGACTTCGTCAACATCACTTACGCTCCATTCCAACAATCAGATGAATAGCATTTTGAAATTCCATCTTATCAATATTCAAAGAACAGTCGGCCCATTCACGGCTATTCGCGTTCATGTAGGCAACAATCTTGATACGTAATTGTTCAATAACATTCATTGGTGTGTTGTAAGAAACAGTCAGTTCTGTAGTTTCCCACCTAATGGCTGTTTGTAAGATGTCAACCGAATCAGATGATGAAATGCTCACATGGATTTACTTCGACGTAGATTGTGAACAAGCTTTGTACTTGACAATAAGGAATTCGGAGCGATAATTTCTTGTCCGTCCACCCGGCGGAAAGTTGTCGAAAATAAGCCGAACTCTTTGACGAATAAAACCTAGAGAGGATGTAAGTACAATCTGATGAAAGGTGGTAGCAAATCAAGTACTTGGTCGTCGATCATAACAAGGTCTCCAACGTCAAAGACATGTGTGGAAAATATAAAAATGAGCTGATGTAAAAGTCAGTACTGTGATAGAAATTTCAGCGCAAGGCAACTAACTGATTCAAACAAAATCTGTGCAGAATGGCCAAAAATAAATGAAAAGCCGAGAACCATGGAAGCCAGCGGAACAAGGGATGCAAGGGTATTGGATGGATTAAAGATTAATAGGCAGATGAAGATAAAGAAAATCAAAGCAGTAAACAGGAGGACGGCGTCGAGCTTAGCAACAATTGACCCAACATCCTGTCTAAGCGTTCAATACCCTAAAACTGCAATAAAAAAGAGGAGTCTCGACCTTGAGTCCTGAGATCAAACTCTTTCGTTCCCGATAAATTCGCTGAACAGCCTCCCGCATCTCTCGTTTAGATATGTCGCCATTTCCATCCTTGTCGAATAGCGCAAAGGCTTCGTGCTGTGAAAATGTCAGAAGATGACTACAGGCCAGTGAGAGACGGACCCACCGCCTCAGCAGCCGTACGAAAATAGGGGTAGAAGTCTAGGAAATGTTAGTATGAAAGTGGAAGCAATGTTTAATACGGAAGACTTACCGTCCACTACAAGATGGGACCTCGGTGGGCTAACATCGCTGAGGGTACTAAATAATTTCCTGGCCAGCCTTCTTGCTGAGTGTACTCCACCAAAAGCCCTAGGGCGCCGGAATGCGACGTGGCTAATCGCCTCGCCGACCTATGTTCTGATTAGTAACGTTCTAAGAACCAACTAGATAAGAGGCACGAACCTGATCAACAATTACACTTGCCATTTTTCTTCTTCTCTTCTTTAATCGTGGCCGTCCATTTGGCTTGACCGAAGGACCTTGTGGGTGATTCAATGGGGAGGTCTCGCCACCGCTCCCCGGTGATGTCTCTGTACTAGTTTCCACCTTCTTCAGGGAACGATAGTCGAATGTTCCGCTCGACTGAAAATCAAAGGTTCCAATGGAACCATTTTCTTTATGCCCTCTTTTCCTTGTATGAGGCAACTTTCTGGGAGAGTACGGATAAGGGTTTGATAAATGATCCAGTGCCTTGAGACCAAGTTGGTTCTCAGCTATACGGTCTGCAAGAGCTTTCTGGTGAAAATTAATTGCAACGAACTGCAGCAATAGTTTCTCGACAAAAAGAATGATGCCAGCAGAGAATAATGCCTTGTTCAAGGTCAGATATTTGTGTCATGGAAGGGATGACAAATGTACCTGCATTACGCGGTTCACGACAATCCAATACGTTCCGAATGGGCGATACACCGCTCGAATGACAGACAAAGCAACCCATGCCCACGTAATATCAAGCGCAAGTTTTAACCAAGCCTTAACTGCCATAACCAGCTGCGGGTATTTAGGCATTCCTGATTGAATGGTTGAGATTCGATAAACGCACCTCTACTTGGATTTTCAAACGTTCAATCTGACCTCCAAACAAGCGAGTCACGATTATGACTATCCGGGGGGTTGCATCCACCAAAAGATAAGTACCGCATCCGGCAGCCCAAGTTATAGTGAACCAGAGCGACCAAACGTGAACCTGAGTTTTGACGAGACTTTCCCGAAAGCGGATATTAACGATGATAAGAGGCGTCACGAATATTGCTGCTCCCAATACACTAACCAAAAGCACTCGGATTGGCCTAGAAAGCTTCATGAGAGCAAGCCATAAGCGTCGACCTCTTTTGCTATTACTCGTTCTTTGTTTTCATCCCCACTTTCATCCTCGAACCAATCGAACTCGTCGGATGAACGGGTCCCTGCCGTATCCGAATCGAAGTCTTCCGCATTGTCCTCGTAGTTTCTAGCATTCTGTGCTGACTGAAACTAACATCCGGTAAGCTATAAGTATATTTCTCGTTTTGAAAACAATTTCTACCTCGGAAGGTGGAGTACCTGCTCTTTGACCCTCCTTGGTCGCCATAATCCGAGATGAGACGGGGTGTAGTATCAGAAAGGAGACGAAATGCTGTCCGGGGCAGGGTATATGGTTGGAAAGAGAAAACTGGGGCACAAAAGAAAAGAGGGTGTCGATGACGGTGGAGTCAAAAGGCTCGAAGGACCCTTGATCGGGTGGCGTCAACTTGAAATTAGTACACGGTTACGGATCAAGCATTCTGCCACCAAACGCCAAAGTAAGACGACCAATAAAAAACGGATATATCTCCACAATGAGGTTACGACGAGAGTTCCAAGTCGTCATTAGGCTCTTAATATACATGACATAGACATTTCTTATAGTTATCATACACTAGACGAATGCATAAAGAAAAAGAGTATAAATTAAGAGTAAAGCCAAAAACAAGTGACATCATATCCTCAGTTATGTTGGAAGCCAGACGCTCCCCGAAACGGACTCGTCATCCCATAAATTCCAAAAATATGAAGGTATATCTTTTGCGAAATGTAACAAACCGTGCCATGATTTTCCTCCAAGATATCGTATGACGAGATAATACCATGACCCTGAAAAATCCGAATCCGTGAAGGGGCGAGAGGAGTCAGAATTAAATAAGTATAAATGAACGTCCGGATTAAATGGATCGTAATACGTGTTGAGGAAATGTCTTTTCGTGAGATTTATTGCTAGCCTGCAAAGGTTTATCAGAAATAGCCAAGCAAATTCGATGAACTACTCACCGGTATACAAAGACTAATAGTAAGAACTGAACCAATGTCATCATAACGTAGAATGGCCAACGGCTGCGTAGTGAGCCGTCGCCAGATGGAAGGGGTCTCAGGAGCTTTATCCTTTCTGCCCCAAGGTTTTGACTTTGTATCCGTTCTCTCGCCATGCGAGCTTCCTTTGACAGTGTATGCAGCTCTTGAATGCGGGCTTTAGTGATAGAATCTTCTTCGTCGCTATATTCCATGTTACCGTCAGACAATAAAAGCTTTGCCGAAAAGCAGGACGAAGTACCTTTCTATATCATCAAATTCTCCAACAAGATCATCCAGACCGCGACGAATATTGGACAACAGCTCTCCGCGGGTAAGCTTTCGGGAGTCAAGTTCCTCCGGCCGAACGTCATTTTCAGATTTGGTATGACGATCTTCAACCTCCCGGCCCATTGCATCAACAACGCGAAGCACACTTCGGCTCCGATAGTCGTCTTGAATCTCACTAGACTCTTCTTCCTTTCCGAAAGCATTCAAAATACGAATGCCGGGGCCTTTCGATTTGGAAGGACTACGAGGAGACGGAGGCAGAGCGGATGAAGTGCCTTCCCTAATCGTTGACTGGGAGTCTGAGTGCCCGCTTAGCGGAGACGTATTTACACTGCGTTGGTTGTCCATCTGACTCTCCTCCCTTGAAGTTGCACCGGCATTGAATCGAACCTTCAAAATACTCTTTTTCGGCGCAGGAGTATTCAGCCATCCACCGGGAACGCCAGGTGTCTTGGGGTTGAACGAAGAGCCCTTTGATAATGATGCAACAGGCGTTACAAGTTCCACATTAGCTTCGGGAACATCTCTTTCTAGCAATCTTGATGAAGATGACGGTCCAGGAGTTGCAATCCAGCCCCCTGGTGGTTTCGGAGTCTTATCAATCGTACCCGGCGTCTGAAGTCGGTTTACAGGAGTGGAAGGATAACGTCGCCCATTATCAGAATCGTCCCACGAATCGCGCATTGGCTTGGTCATGATATCGCTTCTTCCATTTGTACATCCCGAGATAGCTTTGGCGTTGCATACCAACCTCCAGGAGGTCTAGGTGTCGGAATTCCTTGGAACGTTTGATGACCATTGGGATACGTCTGAAGACTCGGAGTAGGAGTCACTACGAGGCCATGTTCAGGCTCTTCGTCAGAAGATGGTGACGGAAGATCAGGCAAATCTCTTGGAGGAGAGGGAGTCTTGAATTCTATCTTGGAGCTTCTAGATGTACCACGTCGTGGAGGCGTCGAAAGAGACACAGCAACTTCAGCCGTAAAGGCGTTCTGTGTATGTGAAGCATTTTGAATGGAGACATGAGGTGTGCTGGACGGAACTGAAGATCTCCTTGAATCCAATTCTGGCGAATGTCTTGATCGAGAATAACTTTCATGCCGTTCATCTGGTAATACATGTTGAGGTTGTAAGACTGGACTCAATGAAGGTGTATGGTTGTCTTGAGAGGAGAAATCCGTTTCTTTCATGTCTGAACAAGGAATAGTGAATATTAACATAGGTTTTGAGACATAAACCTAGAGGCTATTACCGTCTGTTTCAACATCGTGGTAGTGGTCATTCGTATTCACGCTTGCCTGTCCTTCTGCCCTTGCATGATTCAAAGATAAGTAAGACAGAGATGTCGAGCTTGGCTCAGCGTAGTGAATGGACGTTAGATCCATGCTCGAGCCGTTACTTTTCTCGCGAGATGACAAAGGAAGTTCTCTGGATAAATGTTCTTTTCCTCCATTCGAAGAGATGTATCTACGTGTTTGGTCGCTGACGATGTAGAAGTTTTCTGTTTCCTCGGAGTTGTTGATGTGCTGGGAGAGGCAGGCCGCTTCTTTGAAATCGAGGGAAGGGGTGATATTGATCTCCCAGGGTGCAGAAGACTGGAATCATTATGACGATAGGTATTGTCAGAGGGTTGTAAAGATGAGGAGCGGCTAAGAGGGATGCCCGACGGTGGAGGCGACTGAGGAGAAATCGAGTGTCGAGAGCTTCTATGCTTGTTCACATCGCTATCTGTCAATTTCATGGAGGCACTCGAAGTATTTCTGGAGAGACTGCGCTTTTCCTCTCTCGAATGGGGGGAAGCCGGGGAGCTGTTCGTCCTCTGACGGCTGCTTTCTGTTCGTAGTAACGGTGAAAGTGGCCGTGAAGGATTGTGCCATACTGGATGCGGTGAATTCCAGTTATGTTCTCGTTCGTGCACGACCTCCGACGTATCGTTGTCAATGCTCATGGCAGAGGGTGCGGCCGGCGAGGCTGAACGTGAGTGCAACATGGACTGATGTCGAAATTGGCTGAAATTCGGCTGGGGAGATTGGCCAGAACGATTAGGTTGCGGTGATTGCAACCTGCTCACAATAATCAGTCGACTGAATACAGTAGGAAAAGGTGACTAACAACGAATTCGACCTTCGCCTACTTGATGATCGTTCTTCGTTCCCCGCCACTTGAACGGGTAATTGAGGACTGGGCTTCTCAAAATAAGTGCGTGCATGACCCGAAGTATGTGATTGAGGATGTGGCGTGTCCCAATTATACTCAGGCTCGCTCGATTCTTCCGCCTCGTTTATTCCATAATCTAAAAGAAGATAAGTTCAATTATCGAATGGATAGGGAAGAAAACCGACGCTTGGGTGTGGCCCTGGTAGACTTGGAGCTAGACTGGGAGGAGGCTGCGGACAAATTAGAAACAGTGAAATGGGGACTGAAGGAGACATACGAGAGCGACGCGACTGGAGTCGAGGTGTTTCCACAGACTTGGAATCTTTGTCTTTCGATGACCTGTTTCTTTTCTGCAGAATCGGAGGAGACGCTGGGTGCGCGATACATCAGCTGAACTTGTACAAGGGGGTATTCATTTCTACCTGGATATTCCAAGGAGCTATCCCCATAACTTTCCAGACCATCAATAGCATGATGCATTTCTGTATTCTCATCGAGCAAATCTGGGACTCAGAGATCAGCATGAATTTTGCTCAGCGGAGAAAAGGACGGACTCGACTGGAACTGTTCATTAACCGACATCCTCAAGGATTGCTGAGGAGTACTGGTTGCTATAGGAGGGCTTGGCGGCGAAGAACTAAGGTTTAGCAAAATAGTAGCAGTCTCATTACTGGAGTCGTCTTCATGCATATTGGTTAAATTAGAAAATATGGAGACGGAGACAGCTCACGGTTAGAAGAGGAAGACCTCGGTCTAGCTTGAGAAGATAGGGAATTATCAAAGCGCTCACGCAGAAATTCCATCGTAACCGGTTGGGGGGTAGCTCGGGACCGATTTGAGGGTTTCTTCGGAGACGAATCTAAATCCAGTGATCTTGTAGGCGCGACGAGAGATAATAAAATATGGAAATTGGCTTACGATTAAATTGGTCAACCTCGTCATCACTCATGCTTCGTTGTTTCCCCTTCTTATCTGCTGTTATCCTGGCATTAGCTGGACTTGCGTCTACCTCGCTGTTATCCAAACTATTACGCCTATGCCGTGTCTTTTGCGTAGTACCACCAGAATCTCGACGAGCTTTAGAAAAGAGGTCTCTTAGACTTTCCTGAGCTACGCTTGGGGCAGCGTGACTGGATTCGGAGCCATCGTGGTCTGATTCACGCTCAGAGGGATCCCGAGAAGAGGGTGAACGCTTTTGAGGAGGCGGAGAACTTGGAGGAAGACGGGAGAGTAGAGCACGAAGAACAGCAGCTGGATTCTCCGAGCGGGTCACTGTGGAAGGAGTGGAGGGTCTGGAAGCGGCAGACTGTTGTTCGGTGGTCTCCGAGGTGGGCATGTCGTTCAGATTGACATCAACGAGCTGCGAAAAGTCTGGCAAATGCGAAGGATCAGATGCGAGACGACTAGTGGAACTGTCAGAGGCAATAGGGGACCGCCTAGTCACGCGTAGGCGAGGCGTAATAGTCGATGTATAGGTCGCCATGAGGAACGCGTGCAGATAATATTATTGTGTCGGAATAAACAAAAACTACCAGATACCACGTGATACACACACACGAAGGTCACGTGAGACTAATGTAGTAGCTGAGCAGACTAGCTCAGACTTTCCAAGTACAATGATGATTGAGTGCTACCCAGTAGTATATATTACTTAGTCTTCCCCACCAGTAAACCTAATCACAAGGTCTTCCCAGCAGTCACCCAGCTGCATGTGCTCACCTTTACACGTTTCAAATGTGATCCCATTCCGGTCATCAAGTTCTTTCAGCCCTATCCAGTCCTCAAGGTATATGGGTTGAAGTCGCATTGGAATCACCTCTGGCCCCGCAAAAAACCTCTTCACCATCCTGAATGGGAATTGACCAAACTGCATTCCTTCTTCAATAACTTCCGCACCGAACCATGAACTTTCTTTGGGGACAACAGTTTCGTCTTCAGTAAACATCACCAGGACCAGATTTTTTAGAGTAGACAAGTAACGAGCATGCGTCTCATTGCGACGAGTTGGAACTTCATTGTTGATATCTGTTAGAAACTTGTTTGCAACCAAATACGTTTTGTAGTTCGAAGGGTCTCGGTAGTACTGCGCCTAAAGCTCGGTCAGTATCCCAATGAAGTTGCTTTAGTACTGTAAGCATACCTGTACTAAATTTTGTTGAGCCCATTCACCATAAACAGCTTGCTTCGCAGTCCTTTTGGCTACCTGACAAAGGAAGTCGTAACGTCTACAGGCTGGGATGTCTGAAATTCCCATATGCTGCGAGCCAAAAGTTATCAAGTTGTTTACGGGAGGCGAGTTATAACGTTCTACGTAAGCGCGGAGGAACTGGCCGCCTGCCTTTTGTTACACCAGCTCCCAAACTCCATAGAGCACAGAGTACTTACCTTGTGAGAAGCCGATAGCATCGAACCCATCTTCGAGTTCAGGAACTTCAGCAAGTTGGGCAGCAACCAATTCGACTTGTTGGTCCACGTTTCCGTACTAATAACCATCAGCTAAATATCAGGTTACCAAGGTTAGCTGCGCGCACAAATCCTGCTTGACGGTCTTTGCCCAGGTCTTCGTCTATATACACCGAGTGAACGAACATTCCAGGATGTACTTTCTGGACCATAGACACAAATTGAAGCATGCCAGGAGAAGAGTGGGAATCTCCAAGACCATGCCATATTACAAGAGGCCTCGGGACTGAAGCAAGGGCGGAGGCGAGGAAGAGGGAGAAAAATAAAAGGAGGGAGGCCATATGGAGTTCCCTGCAAAGCGGCGGGTTCATGGCGCATCACTTGGCCTGAAGTAACTGATCATTGATCCGAGTCGCCGAGTCGTGTCGTTCTATTTCTAGGTCGTTCTCTCTGAGTTTTCTCTCTTGGAGTTCCATAACGTCTTTTGCGCGTAAACTCTTCGCATAACTCTAATCCCAAGTGACTATGCATGCGTCGTTTGTTGGATCTTTTTGACAGCCTAGTATCATTACATAGCTCAATAAGACTTTGCCAAGGCCAAACACTATGCCAACCGAAACCAGCCGAAAACTTTGCTCGCTTCAAAACCTTTTGATCGCCCTGAAATGAACTTCAACTTCCATATAAAACATCAGTCAAGACAACCCATATTCACTCCTTCATTCAGAATCATCACGACTTTGCAGACTCTGGCTTTTAATTTACTCTCGTTCTGAAAGGCGGCCTACTCTAGGTATTTCCCTAGTGATATCTGGTTGAAGGCGAGTCGGGCCAACGCCTTCTATGGGGAAAATTCTACTAACGACCGCGTAGATTCCAATTTCTTTACCAGTAAAATGAGGCGTCGAGATGGATTGCTCATACTTCTGGGCGCGTCTCTGATCTATATATTTTCCTCGCTTTTATATAATACAAACGTCTTTCCTACCCTTGTCCCAGGCGACGACGATCTCTCGTCCCTAGACTCATGGTTAGATGCGCCTCACGCAAAAAAGCCCGTATTGCGGCCACCTCCATCTTTACCTTTGAAGGTTGAAAAGGTAGATCATGTTCCCGACCTAGGTCTCTCCAAAACCATACCTGAAACTGCTCTGGTCGCCCATGCACCAGGATGGACTTTATTCCGAGACCTCTACATGTCCAACGGGACATTGTATATTATATCTTCTCAATCACGTCAGGCCGCATTCCCTGAAATTCGCATGATGACGAGCACTGGATTGCTCGCAGAGAATACTCCTGAAAATATTGCCGCACGAGAACCAACTGACCACGAAATGCAAATCATCACACCGGAAGCTGCGGCTCGAAAATGGGGCGCAAACTGGGCAGAAGATGAGCGAAACCGAATACGGAGTATCGAGGGATTCACCGTGAGTGGTTGCAAGTGATCAACTATTTTGTCCACCCCACTGATGCAAGTAAATTCAAAGCTGCTTGTAAATGAACCTTGGCAATTTTTGGACCACTATTATCATTTCGTAGCAGAGCTACTTTTTGGAACATGGGCCTTTCTCTATGGCGCGTTTAATCCGGGCTCCAAGTTGTTGAATTCAAATGAGGTGGCCTCGTGGTCAACGAATTCGACACTCCCATCCTTTAATATGGCACCCCGAGGCTACGTTCCTCCTTCATTGACCCGCATAATATTTATGCATGCTTCCTCGGACGGTTGGAGAGATAAACCCGGCTTCAACTCTTATTTTCTTCGTGCAGCATTCCCTTCTCTGACAGTAGAAGTGTCGAGTGATTGGGACGACCGCATTAATTCAACTGCTGTCCAGACACACCAAAGGGCCTGGCATTTCCCACTTGTTCTGTTGTCAGATCGAAGCGCTTCGTTCCGAGGTGAAGCATGCGGGGCCAGGACCCAGCGCATTGCAGCGGAGGCTTGGGAGTTTATGGTACGCAAACGTGGGATTGATGTACTCGGAGGATGGTGGAATATCTTACGAGAATCCGTGATGAAATATGCAGGAGTCAAGGTGACACGAGACGATGAATCGACCTTGTCGACACAACATAATGATGTTGCTGATCCACAAACTCTACTTCCACTTCCAAAGAAAATCATCATTACCTACATCGACCGTCAAGGTGTACGTCGCCATCTAATACCAGAACACCATGACGCCCTTGTGTTGGCCCTGCAGCAGCTAGTTGAGAAGAAGAGACGGGAGGGCAAGGAATGGATTTTAAGGATCGTACAACCCGAGCGGCTTTCCAAGGAAGAACAGGTGCGGGTGGCTTCTGAAACCACGGTGCGTAATGAAAAATTATCTTTTCACGCATTCTGTTATTCATGAAAGCACTTAGATTATGCTTGGTGTTCATGGAAATGGTCTAACACACCTCGTATTTATGAAACCAAATAGATATTCGAGCGTCATCGAGATTTTCTATCCTGATGGGTTTGCGCACGATTACGAATGGACCGCGCGCGCGCTTGGAATGAGACACTTTTCAATTTGGAACGATACGTGAGTCCTCAGAGCAGAGCCCTTATCTTCGCAGGCTGACAAAAAGGGAAAAGGACTTTCACATACCCGAATGAACCCCCCTGGCCAGCATATCCGGAAGGGTTTCAAGGAACATCGATCCCCGTTCATGGAGACACGGTCGCAAAACTTATTGAAGACCGCCTAGAGGGAAATTTGCATCTTTAGATAGGTATGGTAAGTTTTCTTGGCGCTTGTATACCTCTGCTGAGTGGGTTGAAAAATTGCGATCCAGACCCCTTGGTATTTCAATAAAAATGATGCCCATGTACAGGAATGACTTGAGACATGATAAGCCCTGGGACCTCAGGCGACATGTGCTGATTGTACAGAACTTACGGAGGTGTGCACGAGATTCGGTCTTATCACAGGGTGTCAAAGGATTTTGAAAGATGGTGCCATACGGGCTGTTCACAATCACCATGCGGGTCCACACACGAGAATGATAATCTGACAGGTCGATATTTTTCAGGTTTTTTGCGGCAGCAGCCTGCAGGTGAATATGAAGTCTCCGCTTCAATCCAGTCTTGAAGGAGGAAGGAGGTTGCCGGTCGGTCATTAGGCGTCGGATATTAATAGGGTACCCCATCCCGCCAAGGATCCGCCATATGGCACTGTCAAGATTCGCTTTACGGCCATGAAGGGAAAATACTTATCTTCAGCGCCATTTCAAAATCATTTTGCTCCGACCTTGCTTCTCGCCATCCCCGCTCCATTGCCTCCCTACAGCGACTCTTCTACCAATGGCGTCGGCCGGTGTGCAACCCGACTACATGCGAGAACGGACCCCATCTGTGGACTCTGCATCTAAAGAGAAAGAGAAAGTCACCCCAGGGGATGTCGAGCTGCTTTCGGACTCCAACGTTCAGGCACACGACTCCTACGAACAGTTCTACTCCAGAGCACGGCCGGTTATATTGACCGCATTAGCCCTGCTGATTCTCGGTTGGTGGATTAGCTCAACGGTGTTGAAAGCTACGAGGCATAGATGGTGTGCCGATTCTTTGTTTGCAATCAAATTTCATTTAACCCCGGATCGTAGGGTCGTTCAGACCTTCTTCGCTTGGGCCTTTATTTTGTATGTTACGAGTGATTCTAAAAATTTTGCCTTCTTCCGTTAACTGTGCCTATTCGGCAAGGATCATAGCATTCCGATATATTCCCAATTCCGTTGTGACAAGACCAGTCAGTGCCATCTGGATCCCTCTCGTCCAGGAGCCATTCTATAAGATACCCTATAGGACTCGACTTGCAATGGGATGGCTCTGTCTCCTGGGTATTGTTTTCGGCTCTGCTTTTGGATTCCCGCTACAACCCGTATGTGTTCGATTCCCTTCTGAATTCATTGGCACCTACTCATATATGGTGACAGGGCACAAATTTTGGAGACCGTGCAATCAACGTTCTCGGTCTTTTCGTCTTCCAGTTAGGATTTTGGCTGACGTCAAAGCATCGAAACCACATACCCTGGTTAGTTATGTCCTCTTCATGCTGACCGCAAGTGCTTAATCTGTACTAGGCCAACTGTGATTGTTGGGCTTTTCCTTCAGCAAGTTATTGCCCTATTTGTCCTCAAGACGGATGCAGGATTTTCCATTTTCAAATGGATTGCCACCCTTGCTGGTGACTTCCTAAACCAAGCCCTCGTCGGAGCAGAATTCTTTTTTGACGCAGATACGATTAACAAGCATTGGTTCTTTGTCAACACCGTGTGTTTCCATTCTCAAAAGTTGAATCTCACTTCTAATGTCGCCCTCAGCTCTCGTCTATTATCTTCTTCATCGCTTTTATCCAGATGATGTATTATTTGGGTGTCATGCAATGGGTCATCAAGAATTTGTGAGTCGAAATATAACGCTTATATAGGCGACAATTCCCCATTACTTGTATAGCGCCTGGTTCTTCTTCAAGCTCATGAATGTCTCTGGCGCGGAAGCAGTAGTTGCTGCAGCTTCTCCATGGATTGGCCAGGGTGCGTGACCATGTTGTCGTAATGGAATGCGGGAGACTATCTGACACTCAATCTTGTTCTATAGGAGAGTCCGCGTGTCTTGTCAAGCCTTACGTAGATCGTGCGTTCGCATTCTTGACGTTATCTTGCAGAAACTAATAATTTTCTCCAGTAATGACGGAATCTGAATTGCGTTCGTGAAGTATTCTACTTGATGATATCTGTCTTGACATAATTTGCATATTCAGACCTTACCATGACTTCTGGCTTCTCTACAATTGCTGGGTCCGTACTTGCTGCTTACATCAACCTTGGTGTCCCTGCAACGAACCTCGTAACGTCCTCTGTGATGAGCATTCCCGCCTCCATGTCGATTAGCAAGATGCGTATTCCTGAGATGGAAGAGCCCGTTACACGAGGACGTGTCACTGTGGACCGCGGACTTGACGGCAAAAATGCCCCGGTACGCTCTACCGATTTCCCCGATAACGAGTGTATAACTCATTAAATTCTAGGCCAATGCCCTCCACGCCTTCTCTCAGGGTGCAGTTTTTGGTCTCATAGTCGCCGGACAAATTTTGTAAGAAACAATATTCTATCCACAACTGCAAGACCTTAAGAGATTCCTCCTCACAGAACCAACGTGTTGACTGTTTTATCACTGGTTGCGATGTACGTTCACTATTCTTTCCTTGCGCATTTGAGATGATTTATATTTGAGATGATTTATCGTGCGCAGGATTAACGGTCTGCTCACTTGGATAGGAAGAGGATTTGGTATTCACCAACTGACTCTTCAATTAATACTTCGTTATGTTTTCTACCCGGTAACGTTCTTCGTTGGCGTTCCTCGCCATGAAATTCTGAAGGTGTCTGAGTTCTTTGCTACCAAACTCATTGCCAATGAGTTTGCCGCCTACACCGCCCTGCAGGATTTGATGGCAAACGGCCCTAATCCCCTGTCGCCGCGCGCCTACACTATCTGTTCATATGGCTTGTGTGGGTTCGCCAACCTTGGATCTCTTGGTATTCAAATCGGTGTGTTGGGTGCTTTAGCTCCGTCTCGCAGCAAGGTCATAGCGCAGATCGCATTATCTGCCATGATCTGTGGCTTCTTGTCCACATTACAGACGGCTGGGATTGTGTAAGTGTTCACTTTACCTTCGATGCGAAAGAAAATTCTAAGCGAATCTGCAGGGGAATGCTTGTCTAGGGAATCGGTTTCAGGCATTGCATTAGTAGCCTGTATATCGACTATGTTACCCTTGTACTACGATTGGGATCTTCGGATTCTTGATGATGTACACGACCGACGAAATATATCTGCACACGAATTTGAACAAGTCGGAGTGAAAAATGCATAGAAATGTAGATGGTTGGGTCCCTTCCGAAGTAGAGACTTGGCTTCTAACTTCGCGACCAGGTTGAGCCTTCATACTTGAATGATTCTAATGATGTGACATGCACATTCGCGTGCATTAACGAAGCGAATGGTTATTCAAGCTCGTTTCCCAACAGCAACACCGTATGTAAGCCGAATTGTCTTAGTGGTTGGTATACGAGCTCTATATAATCCAATGAATTATGGCAGGAGTAATTTAGTTTGGTTGATTTTCACAATATGGTAATTGAGATGATTGGTATCAGAAACGACCAAGCGAATAGGCTTTACATTACACCTTCAAGGCTTTGATAGTCTTTCCCGAAGCAATTGCAAGCCACTCCCCTGAAGCCGTTGAGTATCCCGAATTCAGTGTCATTCCAGGAATTTGTGGTGACCATGCGAGATTTGTAACTTGACTAGGAGCAGTATATGCCATGATTGGCTCCGTAACAACTTTCTTCTTGGCATCTGGTCGTGGAGAATTCAGGCGGGATCCTGCACTGCGTGGTGATGCTGCTCCTTGAGTGTAATTTGCAAGATCCCATAGCAAGACTTGACAGTCATCACCTGTAATGCATATATAAGGATGAAATATAGATAATAGAAACGACCAAAAATCACCTGCCGTTGCTAGTAATGGATGCTCTGCAGAGCCCCATCCAAGAGCATTGATAGGTGCGTGGTGACCTCTCAACTCTATGACAGGTTGACCTGGACTACGCATATCCAAGATTTGCACATCTGAACCGTCCATATGGAAAGTAGACATGTAATTTGAATCAGCAGGGTTAAATGCGATTCTTAGAAGGGGAGATGTAGGTGGACGTGCAGACGTGGAAGGGTTTGAAGACGGAGGGGGAACATTCTTCGGGGCTGGGGTTTCGTAGAGAATGGTGGAATGTTCAAGGCTCCTGAGATCAAATGCGCGTAAACTTCCATCAGCGCCAACGGAGACAAAAATATCAGTCGAGCCAGGAAGCCAGGCTACATCGTAGACTTCTCGGTCATGGGCAATAAGCTGAGTCATAGCAGTGGCAGTATCAATGTTCCAAACAGTGCAAGTCGTATCAATAGAAGCGGTTACGATGAGGTTGGGTGACTTTTCGTTCCAGGAGAAGTTGGTCAAAGGAGCTCCCGCAGATTGGTTTTGGACTTTAGACTGCTGAAAGAGAGGTAAGGCAGAACGATAGGAACGATAGGAATCACATACACACCCCAGATAATGCAGTTTTGATAGTTAAACTGTGGCCTGAAGATATCGGGGGCTGCCTTCCAACGTAGGCCGATGCAGTAGTGGGACCATCCCCATTGTACTCCCATACTCTTAACGCATCTCCCGTGGTGGCGAGGAGCTCGGTTGATTCCAACTTTTGCGACCAAGAATGAATCTGAGCAGAGGCGGGTTGCCACTGCAAGCTCGTAGCAGGATAGCCATGGTATGCTTCGCAAAGTGATATGAAGTCAGGGTAATCGGTGAAATCATCTTCCACTAGTACCCTCTCGTCTTGTAGGCCAATGATCGCGATTTGATTCTGGTAGTTTTCCGTAAACGATGCAACTCCAAGTCGAAAGGCCGACCTTGGAAGCAATGGCTGATTTGGCGCTGATGTTTTGCACCAATCAATGCTGTGGACAGGCCCTAAATCGGTTTCAGCATTGCATATCTTTGGATGGAATGGGTGAACTGACAAGGCGCTTCATATTGCAGCAATGTAGTCTGGGACATGGTAATGGAAAGTGAAGGCAACTGCTGCTCTAGATCCAGAAAGAGAGTTATTCAGAGGAAGTGACCTTTGGCAAGATAGGACAAGTATTGAGTTTATATTCAACCTTCAGTGTACATAGCCATGGACGTCAAGTTCATGCACGTATATCATTTATTACATAATGTCATCAATACAAGTCGTAACCTCGTAATCAGGCAATTTACAGGGCGAAGCTTAGTGACCCACGCCCTTCTCGAAAACCGTAATCGACTCAACCTCCTCGAAATTATACAGAGGCTCAAGCGTTGCATTCTTCCGGAATAGAATCCATCGCTTGAAAAAGTAAGGGAGGAAAGTCTTCGCCTGGTAACCGATGTGCTTTGACGTCGGAACCGCAAACACAAAGTCAAGTTCCTGTATACAGGTGGGTAAAGATGCCAAAGTGAGAGGACGGAAAATGGACACTGACTTCAAGTGTACGTTGCTTAGTTTCTGAAAATATAATGCTTAGTTATAACAGCAAATTCAATTAGGCAATGCTTACCTGGCAGGAGGAAAAATATCATAAGGAAGGCGAGTATATTCATTCCAGCATAGAACCCAAAGGCTAAAAATATGACATCAGAATAACTTCGCAAACATGACGGGTACCTCTATTCACTTCCTACCGAACCGAAAGCCGCCAACACCCGCGGCGTCGTTAGTGAGACGACAGAGGCCCAAAACAAGTTGGTCGCCACTGCCCAGGACCTGATGCAAAAAGATCAATATGTGCATCAGATGCTCGTAATCCCACCTACATTCCCATCTCCCGGTGCGTTAAAGGAAATACCTCGGCCGAATAAGTGAACGGAACAGGACCTTCACCGGGTGAATAGAAAGCTGTTGATTACTGGCCTCAGTATTTGCAGAGCATCAGGAGTGGTTTAACAAACTCACCTGCGAACATAAAGACAAAGAGGGCAATAAGGGGAACCTTAGCTGGGTTACTATTGTCGATAAAGAAACAAAATCCAGCAGCAAGCAAAGTCCACGCCATGTTTGGAAACGTGAAGAGCAGAAGGTTTCGACGTCCGAAAGTATCAATAGTCTTGGTACGAATCTTTCAGCTAGGGAGGGGGCCAAAACAACTAAAACGCACGTACCCAAACAGCAGGAAATGCGAAAACCCAATTCACGAGACCGAATCCCCATGACGCGAGAAGTGCGGATCTGGTCGAATAACCCGCGTTGACAAAGATAGTCGATGAATAGAAAGCTATGATGTTAATACCACACATCTGCTGTGCGATCATTACTACGAAACTGGCCAGAGTCGCCCTGCGGACCCGAGGGACGGTAAAGAGGTCAAAGAAACGGGAGATGTATGATGTTCCATGCAGGATGTGCTTTTCCTCTTCTAACTGTCTGTGCACGTAATAGAGGTCGCGTGCAGCCTGTAATTCGCTGTTACGGAGCCTTTTGAATGATTTATATGCATCCTTATAGCGCTCTTTTTTCATCAGCCATCTTGGCGACTCTAAAGAAGGATATCTGTTAACTTAATGACCCTTTGAGATGCGATTGCATGCTCACCTGGGCAGAAATAGACCCCGATTACAAGAGGTATAGCAGGAAGGAAAGCAGATCCAAGCTGTAGTCTCCAGGCTATTTTACCTGCTTGATATAGCGCGAGATTTGCACAAAAGCCTAAGAAAATGCCGAATGCAGTCTAAATTGCTATATCAGGAAAATTACAGACGCGAACAGATCTCGACTTCGGTACGCACCCACATCTGCCAAGACATAACCAGTCCACCTCGAATGGACGCAGGGGTATTTTCAGCTGCATATACAGGGACTGTAGCAGCCTTAACGCCCATGCCAATGCCAAGAAGAAGTCGACAAATCTAGGGTAGTATAGACACATAAGCAACTTGCAGCCAGTGAAAAGGATGTGCCTCACGAAAAGCTGTGGCCACGTCTGGGCACATCCAGAACCAATGACAGTTAATGTGCAGAATATTCCGGCCATAAATATAGTTCCACGACGTCCGACAAAGTTGTTGAATGGGTCGGTTAACCAGCAACCCAATAGTGAAGCGGAAATGTATGGTCTAAACACAGCCGAAATTACAAGGACTCAGTTACACGGAGCGAGTTGAAAGGTCTATTTTCTTACGCGGAATTTATCATGCCAATAATCCATTCATTTCTGTCTGCGTTGGGTTGTCCTGCAACAGAATTGATATTAAATTGTATAGGAAACGTGAGGTTAGCCCCGTTGGAACCAGTTTGATCCCATCCTCTGAATGTCACCCAACGTCAGTGTCCATATAGCGAAGCCTCGGAAAGAACAGAGAACTCACTGCACAGCAGCCGCGACAGAGCAAAGGATAACAGTCAGGTACAGATCCCTGGGCTGCTTCCATTTGTCTAGATAGAGTATATCATTAATGACGGATCTAGGCAGGCAATGCAATACATACGTGTTTTCTCCTGTCGAATAACCTCCAAGTCATTCTCATCAAGTTCTTGAATTGACTCGGGGTCGCTGGGATTCTGTGCCAGTAGAGCTCCCTTCTGGAGATACACCAATATATCTTTCATGTCTTTTTCCTCCGCAAAGGCATTGACTTGGGAGAGCAGCTTGTCATGTGGAATGCCATGAAGTGGATTCTGTATCCTGATGAATGGTAGTTAGGGCTTACTTAGAGAACGTGAACAAGTTCGTACATACTTTGCATTGACGTTGTTGGAGAAGTCGGCTTCAGTCTCCCTGAGTTCTTGGGCACTACCCTTTTCTGAGTTATCATGGGAGGTAGACATGGTCTCCAAGGTAAACGTCTTCGGTAAAGGAAGAAGGCGTTCCGACCTTCAACATATGACCGATGGCCTCCTTATATACCTCGCGTGCCCCCATTCTCGGCAAGGTGGGGTGTAGATTATTATTACAAGTCATCAGTTCGGTTCTGGATTGATCAAAGAGGTGTCCAGGGACGCGATGTGAAAACTACAACTTTGAACTTCAGCATATTTAGTAATTGGAGTGTCGTAGTAAATATACCGATAGCATCGAAATATTGCAAGCCCTTGAATGTATTCATTCTATATAAAACGAATAAATGATCAGTTTCAGATAGGTTTTGCCTTGGAAAAGATGACATACAGCTTGCTTCTTGTATCAAGCTTGCGTACATGGGAAAGGATGGTTAGCTATAAATAGAACTGAGGTCGCAGCTCCCTTTGGAATCTGCCGCTTAGACCAATTTAAACGCTGACAGCCTGACTTCATATGCAAGGCCAACTTGCCAAGGTTTCAGAGGAAGTAGTCCATTTCTTAACATCTTCACGGTATGATACAGGATACAAGTTCTATATGTAGAGCGAGCAGGCGCAACGAATAAAGCATGGGTGAACAAGATAAGATGGCTAGAAAATTCCTTCTGTTCCAGGAAGGAGAACAGGTAGGTTTCTGTATGGCGGAGGTGAGCATCGTCCTGCTATGTTTGTTGCAACGCCGAAATCGATGTCGGAAAGTTGGTCAAAGAATATATGGCGTAATGATAGTAAAAGTTCGAAATATCGGGCGTCGTCCAGTCGCGAAGGGCGTCGGCAGCAGGATCGATATGCAGCAGTCAAATAAATCAAGAATAATAAGCACATAAAGAGGATGAGAGGCAAGGACCCTAAACGGATTGGGTTGAAAAATTTTTGGTGCTGGGCTAAAAAGGGGGTCAGATGGACATTTAGTCACTTTCTACCATAGATATTGCGCCACATTGCTCGCAATGGCTCCACATGGTTCGTTGACCATTAATTCCGGACGCGCAGGCGATTTTGAGTTTCGGTATTTGTGTACAACTTGTTCTGTGTAGCGAAGTAGATGAGGGAACTACATATATGAAATGAAGTAAAGTTGTCAACCGTACCCATGATGAACAAAAGATTTGGAAGGCTGAAGAAGACCGACGGGAGAAGACTGACGAGAATAGTGAGAAAAATTGTGAGAGTCGGGATTTACTGTGCCGTTGTCGGTAAAGAAGGGAAGAGGGTATAGATCGAAAGTAGGATAAGAAGCTTGCGTGAAGAATGAGATAGACATTTTCAAGAGGCGAGAGTGGCTTACGCGAGTGTGTCGCGAATGAATCCGACGCGTCGGATGAAATTGAGCTTGCGTTGGACTGCAGGCGACTATGGACAATATCGGGATATGGTGATTTAATATCTGACATAACAACGTCCATATCAACATCCATGTTGGGAAAAGGCACGAGTTTCAATTGTTTTGTCTAGTGGGAGCCACGATAGTTAGCGCGCATGGGCGCTCAGTGCGACAAAATACCTACGACAGGTGAAACGTCCTCAACGTCTTCTTCAAGCTTTCTCTTCGGAGCCATGATGGAGGATAGGACAGAGGAAGACAGGGGACAGTGACTCAAAGGTGTTCGGTGGAAGACTGAGTGAGAGTTTGGAAGGACGCATTACAGGATTCACGATCCTTATATGCCAAGTTGTTGTGGCGTATTTGGCAGGCTCTCGGAGGTTAAATGGCGCGGCAAGAAATAATCGAAAAGGAGTTTCAAGCGGGGGATTGCCAGAGCCGAGGAGGTCCGATTGGCAGATGAGAAATGCACCCTATTTTCTCATTGGCTATGATTTATTTATTAATGTCACAAGTCATGTGCGACATTGTGTCACTCGGCCATTTTGGGCCAGTTCCTGTCGTGTTCCAACTCTCTGTCGTGTTCATGGATGATGTCTGGCAACCCGTTTTCCTCGACCCTATTCTCGACTTCCTTTCAGAACATCTCCCTCCTCCTCTGTATTCCCTCGTGATCAGGGCCCTTTCTCATCTCCTTGCCGCCCTCACTGCCATATCAACGCTGTGCATTACCCTGCTCTCGAACACCCGTGCAGACTGGAATGTGCAGGCGCTACTTCCCCCCATCATCACCGTACTTGCTGCTTATCTTGCTTTGGCAAGCATATATCGCACCACTACATGGCTGGCACGGATCATCTTTTGGTTCCTCAAATGGGGAACACTATTCGGCATTCTCATGGCAGGAGCAGGGTATTTCATGGGGAGTGCGGGTGCTGGGGATGCTGTCGGGAATCAGGGTCCAATACCAATAATAGCAGGGCTTATAGCGAATTTATTCGAAGACAAGAGTCGTCCGCAAGGTAGTCGTAAACCTCGCCAGACAAGGACAAGGACAAAGCGGCCCAAGGCTTGGGATTCATTCGACCTTCATAGGGATTGGCAATATCAACAAGACGATGAATCGCAAGATCGAAATCCAGAAATCCAGAAGCTCACGGACTTGGTCTTTCGTGCGATAGGACAAGTTTTTCAAAGAAATTGGTGGAATATTGTAGGCAAAGACAGCGAGGTATCAGAATCCGAGGGAACGCAGAAATCTCCTACTTCTAAGCGTCGTAAAGCTGGACGTTCTCACTCACGATGAATTACTCCATAAGCTTTGTTGCAAGTGTATTAAAATCATCCATTCCAAATCCTCCATCTAAAGCAGAAAAGTGCAACACCATGTAAGGGAAATCCGTTGGTTTACGACGTCTTGTTGGCTTCCGGATGATTCATTCGGTAGCTGGGCATAAATCCATTAATAACAAGGTCTGAAATAACGAGTAGGAACATACTGCGCAATGCGCCCAAGTTGTGACAGACCAGAGAGGCCGACAAAGAAGTTGACCTATCGAAAGCATTCAGTCAACGAGTGAAGCCCATCAAGAGTGTCCACATACTGCCGCCAAGCTGTAATTAACGGGCGTAATCACGAGAGAATATCTAACCCAGATGAAACCAGTGGCCGTAAGAGCTAAGAATGCATGAGCTTCAACCGACTGGAGCATGAGTTTTTAGCTTACCCAAATTCTGGGAAACGCTTAGCTTGTCGGCTGGACGACTGAGGTCCTTTAGTCCAGCAGCAACCAAACACCATTTCATCAAAGGGGCCCAGAAAAAAACGGTTTTGGGACCTGCATTTTTGGTTGGCGTTTCCCGACGTACAAGGCCTCAGGAGGATACGCACCAGCAGGATGATTGAGGAAGGCAGTAAACTTAGAAGCACCAGCAGAAGCAGCAGGTCCAGACATGGTTATTGTTTGGATCTGGCAGCCAAAAGATATCTAGTATGCTAAACTGGAGGAAGAATCCAGACGTTCTGGTAGGAGGACAAGGCTTGAAGGAGTCTTTCAACGTACCCCAAACTACCCCAAATTACAAGGATTATGTAATCAGAGCGGTCATTCGGTACTCGACTTCAGCGTCACAAGCTTTTTGGCCCCCGCTACGCGTCGGCGGGTTCGCTTCGCTCACCCACCTGCTTCGCTCAGGCCAACAACTTGTTCAGCGTCATGACATATGTTCGGAGGGGAGCTGGATGTCCAGCCATATACTAACGGTGAGTATCACTCTACATCCCTTCGGACATTACGTAGATGAACGACTTAATTGACTTCCTTCACGATTCTTAAAAAAATTCTGCCATTGAAGAGAAGAGCAATATTCAATTGATGTGTCAAGAAACAAAGTGGCAATATGTTTCTAAGTGTACGATAAGAGCTTTACCATGACTCTGTATCTTTGACAATGCTCTTCGTTGCGTCCTCCTCAGCTAGTTGCCGGCTGTAATGGGCGACAATGAAACAAGCCCCTAGAGTTACAGTGAGCAGGTGATCGAGGAAGAGGCAAGAGCCGGACGCACAGGTTTCGAGCAACCATGCAATGATGAATGACCCAATCATGACACTCTTCAAAATAGTAGCCCCTTGCTGGCATGCCCCGATTACTGCTTTGTCAGTCGAACCGCTCTCGCATGTCGATATGTACTTGGGCGCATCCTTGAAGTTGCGGTTAATGGCGTAAACACCCGTACCAATGCTAAAGAATAGGTGTAAAATGAGCATTGCCAAGTACATTCGAACGAAAGCAAGTCTTCGAATGATGGCTCCAATCAGGCTGTGCAAAGGATATTAGCAACGTATCGAAGATTAAAAAAAAAAAACAGGCTCACCCGAAAATGGAGAGGATGGCCAGTAGCAGGTATACAACGATCTGGATTATTGCAGCGACTTTGCTTCCATCTGAAATTATGACATTGTATTTTAGCTTATGCTCCAGAGTTTAGTACAGTCTATCCACATACCGGAGTGCTTCACGTTGATAATTCCAACGGCGGCGAGTCCGCTACCTCCAACTAAACCGAGGATTGCGAGAAGCTGTAATATCAGGAATCGGTGCTCATGAGCAACAACACACTAAAAAATGGGGGGGGAATTGCGTACAATCACACCAACTCTAACGGGGATGCAGCAGCAAAATGTGCGAGTAGCAACAGTCATTTTCTTGTAAGTTGTTCCGGTGCTCCTAGTTTGTGGAATTTGTGAATCAGCAGAGATCAACTCTGGAGAATGTAGACAAGGTTTCGAGTGTAAACGCTGTGGGTTAGGACCAGCCTATCGACCCAACGAAACGTCGCCAGAAGGTTTATATACGCCAGCGATTCGTGAGAAATTAGTTGGCGCTTCAAACGGGGTTACCAAGCCTCCAGGACACAGCCTCGTTGATCTTCCGGTTACGCCGCTTGGACAAAAAGCACAGGACTCCAGGAGGCTAGATGCCATAAGTATGGAATAGACAAGAATCCCTTTGAAGCCACAGAACAACAACACCTTGACACGCACGGTGCAAATCTTTCTGATAAAACACCAATCACTTGAATTGTTGTGTTAAACGCGTGTTATTGGACAGGTATACAAAGCTCCAGATACTTTACAGGTCAAATCCGAGTTACACTTACATTTGTGAATATCTTCATGGTATAGGGGTGATTAATATCTGTATTCTCCATCTGAACTTCGCGATCGTTTTGAATGACGATGTTTTTTGCTCTTCCTTGACTTGTGAATGACGATGGTTTGGCCTGGCATTCCAGCCATTTGCACCGGCATACTGGAGGTGCTCATAGGTGTGCCCATGTAAGGTGCTTGGGAATAGGAGAACGAAGAACTCCTGCTGCGTGGATACGCCGGAGGAACACTAAGAGACGAACTGGCATAAGATGGAACACCCGGTGGTGCAGAAGGACTATAGGAAGGACTAACGCCCATACCCATAGGTGTGCCGTACGCAGATGTCGAGGTCATTGGACCATTGGGGTAGTAAGGGGTGCCATATGAAGCCATGGGCAAAGCACTTTGACTGCCAGCGTATGATCCATAAGTGCCAAGTTGACCTGGATAGGTGCTCACTGGGCCTGAAGCAGGATATGTTTGACCTGGAAACGGCATCATGCCACCAGACTGAGAATAAGAACGATGTCTTGAGCGCGAACGGTGCCCGTGGCCTGAACGGGAGACAGAGCGCGAACGCGGGTATAAAACCTCATTGTCGTAAGCATATGGATCATCTGGAGCTGTACGGTATAAGGATCGGGAACGACTTTCGCCGTCGCGCGTCTGGTAAGTTGGGGTGAGGGCGATTTGATCAAAGGCAATACGAAATAACGTACTTGATAGAAAATGTACGAGGCAGTGTGAGCAGCAGCTTCAGTCGCCGCTAAACGGGCGATTTGATCCATAGGACGAGAAGAAAATTGTAACAAACGGGTTGCTGTAAACCGCATTAATATAGAATCACTTGCCAACTTGTAAAGTAAAATAAAAAGGTCTAGCATACCTTCTGCGACTGCAAGCCCTGTGAGTGCCTCCCTTTGTCTTTCAATGTCCCCGCTGAGAGGCTCGTACAAGGAAGTATTATGAATCCAGTTTCTATATGCTTCATAAGCTGCGGCATGACCCAGCTCCTCTGGAGCCAAGAGATGAACCTCATTCTATGCAGATAATGTCATATTAATAGTTAAAAACTGGATGCGATATTTACCATTGCTCCGTAGGCCCGTCTATGCCAGTGGCGTGCCTCATGCAGGCCCACGCCCATGCCTCCAGCAGGAGCACCTCCATATTCTCGAACCCTATTCCAAGCATGATCAAACAAATATCTGGAATCACAAGGATCGAAGACGATCAATGACACTACAGGCAGAGTTGCTACTCACGGATCGGCAGTCCCAGCATGAGCACGGTAGAAATCATAACCATTCCCTATCAGGATTGAATGAGTCTTGCAACATCATGGATTCGGGCAAGATTAAGCGCACAGGATGGCTGTGGCTGAAAGGTAGGTTGAGGAGGCGCGCCAAATTGAAACTGTAAAAGGGTCCAAAATTGAGCAATGTTGATGACTAGAAGTTTTTGTAGAAGAGATGCAAGCCTGATTTGTGCCCCATCCTGTTCTGGAAGCCTGCTGGTAGTAGTCATAAGCCATAGAGATGGTATGCGAGTTCAAGTAGATGAAAGACCAATGAAAGACTGGTGACATCAGACCGAAGCGCTCGCCTTCCTTTCTTGGCTCACTTGGCAAACTGCCGCAAGCTGAGTCGATCATGGGCGGTAATCGAGTTAGTCTCAAATAATTAGAAAAGAATAACTGTCGGCTAAGCGATGCTTTTAAACCTCGTCAATAACATACGCTATAATTTTATACGAATGAGCTCTCAGGTCGTCGCGATTCGTCGTAGTGCTCGCCTCCTATCTCATGATGTCACGAATCTGTCACACTCCGATGTCATTCCCCTCGCCATCAAGAGAAAGGAGCCAGACACTTTACCGGACGGTGTCTCATCTGTTAAGAGGTCCAGAAAGCGCCGCATAGTATCGGAGCCGACTTACTTGATTCCGAGCGTCCAACCCAAGGAGACCCAATTTAAAGGAAGGCTCGGTTTGTGTTCTCTTTGTCACATTTCCTGGCCAAGCTGACTTCGATCTTCAGGCTATGCTTGTCTTAACACGGTGCTGCGAAACAAGAAGCCTGGGTCGGAATCCGTCTTTTGCTCAAGAACTTGCCGGTGTGTCTTGTCATATTTCTGATCTCCTTGCATTGAATCATCCTCGAAAGCCTTGACACCATAAAAAAGAACGGGTTGCATTGGGTCAAGGATCTAGGTCGTAAGAATGTGGATGATTTGTTAACAATCATACAGTGGAATGAAGAAAACGTAAGGAAGTGAGTGGGCTCCTTTCAAGTTCTTTACTGACCGAAAGTTTTTCAGAACATTCGATTCTTTCGAATATCTTCTGAGATGTTTCCATTTGCATCGCATGCTGTACATGGATATTCCCTTGACTACTGTGCCGCCGAACTTGCGAAAGCGGGTGCACTTTCCAAGAAGTATGGTCACAGACTGACTGTACATCCTGGTCAGTATACGCAGTTAGGGAGCCCTAAAGCTGCTGTAGTGGAAGCGGCTGTTCGCGATCTGGCATACCATTGTGAAATGTTGGATCTGATGGGTCTCGGACCTGATAGTGTTATGGTCATCCATGTCTGTCCCTTGTTAGGTGTTTTTTGTCATCCCGACTGAGATCTTTCCAAGGGAGGTGGTGTGTACGGTGATAAACCCACTACGCTGGAACGTTTGAAGCGATCTATTCGAAGTCTCCCGGACAATATTTGCAATCGGCTAGTTCTTGAGAACGATGAGGTCGGTCGTTACATGCGTAAATATGTTTATCTTGGAGTCTGAATACATCTAGATGTGCTACAACGCGGAAGACTTGTTGCCTATCTGCGAAGAGCTGAATGTGCCTCTAGTGTTTGGTAAGTGCCTTATATTAAATTGCCTATGCCTATGCCCATGCGGTAAATCTCATTTTTCTGCAGATTACCACCATGACACATTATATCCGTCCTCTATTTCCCCCGCTCAGATTATTGAGAGGGCAACCGTGATTTGGGCTCGCCGAGGAATAAAGCCCAAGCAGCACCTTAGCGAGCAGAGACCTGGTGCTGTTACTATCATGGAGAGGAGAGCTCATTCAGATCGATGCGAAAGATTGCCTGATTATCTTCCTATTGACATGGGTAAGAACCAGCTCCCGACCAATGCAGTTTCGCTAATCTCGCTTGTTAGATCTTATGATAGAGGTCAGTAACTAAATGCAATTGAATGCCTACATTTCGTCCGCTCATCCATAGATAGGCTAAAGACAAAGAGCAAGCAGTATTGCATTTATATCGGATATACGATTTGCAACCGGTTATACATGGTAAGTAAGGTCCTTAAGTCCTTGTCTTCTCATCATGTATTATCCTCTTCTAGCTTCGCTGCGACCACCTGCAGCCAATCAGTCAAAAGAAACTAACGGCCGTAAATCGAACAGACGTACACACATAATTGTCAAGGAAGAAATAGCAGACGGAGCTGAAGCAACCTCAACGAGCAATTAATATCGTGACACGTCCAAGATTATTGTGAAATCCTTGTATTCCGTATAAACAGTAAAACGTAATTACGCGAAGACTCTTGTGAGTCTTCCGTAGACATGTTGGGAAATGTACAGTTCAGGAATAGTAGTAACTCACACTGCAGGAATTCAAAAAAACAACAGACGAAACCACAAATCAAAAGATGTAAATATCGTATAACAGACTGCTAGGAGAAATAGTAGACACTAGATATGATACATGGCGAAGGATGAGTAATAGATGAGAAAGCGTGAACAGAATGACATTCGATACAGCAAAAGATATGCACGAGATAACAAGCAGCCGAAGCCAAAGCTTACATGTAGAATTAAACTTATGTTTAGTGGTTGGGATTGAAACTGGTGAGGGCCATTGAACCAAGCCAAACCATCTCCATCACTGCACGGCCCATAGGCGTGAGGACAGGGATCGTGTCAAAAGATGAATTGTCGTCGTCTTCAGAAGGTTCCAATGGCCTGGGATTCGGCACGGCTCGTGCGAGGCCAAGTTTCTCAAACCCCTCAGAGTAAAATTCAATCCCGGAGTCGCGGCTATGGCAACATCCAAGGACTATATCATCTTCCGTTTTCCAGTTACCTGCTTGCGGAATACCATGAGGCGGCGTGTTCTCAAATGCGTCTTCCAATGGTCCTGACACAGCCAATCCAGCATCCGGAATACGAACGCCAGTACCTTGGAGATCGCGATAGGCTAAGATACGTGCACTGATGTGGAAGGAGTTGAGGAGGATGGCACGCTCATTGGCTGGCTCGCCTGATGGGGGATTATCTTGAGAGCGTTTTTTCTCTCCTGACTTTGACTTACTACCTGCTTCCTCATGAGTAGTAGCCACAGGAGCAAGAGGCAGTTTGTAATAGATCATAAGATATCGACGATCAGGCGTTGCGACAAGCGGGGCAGAGAAAGGGTACTTTCTGGCGGAATGTGGATCTGTCTCGCCAGGCCAAAGAGGAAGGAGCATGTAAAGGGCCTCCTCTGGGACACCGTTAAAAATATCCATCTGCATCTTGTCGGAAGGACGTTTGACATGTTTTTTTGGTTGCTGTTCCCGCTTACGTTTGTTCTGCGAATGGTGACTAGAAGACCCTTTGATCTCTCCGATAGCAGGGAGGAGACCGACGTCTTGGAATGAGGTGTTAAGGTCTTCAACTATGTCCTTTGTATTGGAGCGGGGTTGGGTGACAGGCCAAGGGGGGTTGTAGGAAGCTTCCAAGTAAGGATTTGTACGATGACCATGGCGATCGCCACCTTTGGACCTTCCCCATCCAAACAATCCAGTGTGCGCATTTTCTTGATGGGCTGACTCAAAGACTTCGGGAGGGAGGGCAGCATAAGTTTCGCGATGAGGCGTGCGTACCGGGTATCTGGGGTGGCCATCAGAACTGTCGTCCTCGTCACTTATATCGTAGATATCGCGCTTCCTGTGATGGCTGCGATAGACATTGGCTCGAGACACGGTACGATCTGATGAAGTGGTTTCTTGGCTCGTGATGGAATGTTCAATAGAACCTACGGAGCCCGCTGAACTCGTGCTCTCAGTAAGATCGGGCGTTGTCACAGGAGTTGCGTTGACAAGGGTACCACTGTCGCCGCTAGAGATTGCGTTGAATACACTGCCAGCGCTACTACCAGAACTATCCGGTAACGCATTAGAAGGCGATCCAACACTTTTTGATTTCAGGTCTTTGAATTTGTATTCTTTACCCATGGAGCGCTTGGCAGTCGGCGTGTCAACAGTCTTTCTCTTGTCCTTGCTCTTATCGCTTTTGTCTTTGTCCTTCCTCTCTTTCTCTTTGTCCTTCTCCTTCTCTTTAGTTTTCCTACGCTGCCTCTCTTGATTGTCATCTTTCCTAGTCCTCTCAGTATCTCGAGGACCAGCCTGACCGGAATCCTCCAATAACCCGTGGGATTCAAGCTTGCGTGTAGTATTGGTGCTGGTATAGGCTCTTTGAACTTTGCGGGTACCTAGCAAAATCATGTTACCCTTCTTGCGGGTCCCGTCGCTGGTGGAGTCCTTCGATGACACATGCCCCATCGACGTATTATGTCGGAGTGAAATGCTTGCGTCATGAGGAGAGGCAGCACTTTGAGCAGGTTTCGTGCGGTAATGACGACCAATTGAAAATGCAGCTGCCTTTGAATGTTTATGAATAGTAACCGCAGGCCCGTCGGCGGTATCACGGTTAGTGGCGTTCAAGATCAAAGGGTTGCGCATATAAGTGATATTCAGTCTCTGCTGAGGTGGTTTTCCCGCTTCAATCGCTGCAAAAAGATCCTTCGTTAAATAACACGAAGACAGGCCATTAAATAATACGAACAAATTGCATTTCTGCGAATGACTCTATACCTTCCACTCGACCCATTGAACCACAGCTCTTCGGAATCAAGAGCCATTCCCTTCCAAGGCTCCTTGGCGGATTTAGATTTGTGAATGAGGCCTGTTTTCTCTTTGTCCTTGCTATCAGACTTTTCAAAGAATGGGATTGGGTGATCGTCTGTGCTTGTGCTAGGTCGAGGAACAAAAAGGGTAGGAATGCTAGGGCGTTCTCTCTCCGCTGTAGAAATGCGCCGGGTGGCCTCTTCATCTAACCGGTCTTTCTCTCTTACGAATGTCCACAGCTTCCGCTGGTCCCGATGTTTCTGGCTCGCCCATAGTCCCGTGATGTTTTTGTGCATAATATCAAGATTGCTGGAAACAGTACTCTGTCGTCGTGTAGCACTGGCAGTACTTCCTTTGCGGAAGGAATAGAATGAGGCTCGATTTTCGCCAACTATATCAGCCATCTCAGAAGGATCGATCCCTACAACACCATTGACGCCGTATGGTTGGAGCCAAGAAGTATCGAACCCATCCATCGCGGAAGTCCCCTTGGGAGAAGCATGATTTGTGCTAGAGCCGGGCCCTGGGCTGACGACCCCTGAACTGGGCATGACAGGAGGGAGGTCTTTGTCCCTCTGGATGGATCTTTTGCGAAGGTCGCGCCAATCTCCTTCGCTCTCTGGCACAGAAGTCGGCGCTCCGGGAATAGAGTAATCATTCGGATGTCGTGGCTGGGAAGAAGAGCCTTGTTCAAAAGACCAGCCTCGCAGATCCTCTAAGCTTCTACTAGGGCGACGTCCCGCAGTATAATCTCTGGCTCTCTGGTCGTACGGTGACGAAGTACTGGGAATAGTCATTGCGAGGCTACCCATGCGTCCTGTCTGCTCCATCGGGACGCTCTCTCGACTATTTGAATAATCATAGTATGTTCCGCGGTCACTGGCCTCATTGACCACGGAGTCGATTTCAATGCCCGGTTCGTAATCATCCAGGAATTCTTCTTCAGAAAGATACAAATCTTGTTCTGACGCTGTTAAGTCGTTAGTAGCAGTCAGTTGCCGAGGTTCAGGAGGGAGGGGATGTCGCCCAATCATGTCATCATCGTCATCAGAGGTTAAATCATTGGCGGAGGTCAATGGTGTGGTACTAGAATGACCACTGACTCTGGAAGTAGCACGAGAATTAGCTCTCCTATGCCCGGAGAGCGAAGAAACGG
Source organism: Gymnopilus junonius (assembly GCA_015501075.1). Classification (NCBI taxonomy): domain Eukaryota; kingdom Fungi; phylum Basidiomycota; class Agaricomycetes; order Agaricales; family Galerinaceae; genus Gymnopilus; species Gymnopilus junonius. The sequence goes on from JADNYJ010000026.1 coordinate 96,928, forward strand.
ATGCGGACGCGGAAGAATTGTCAAACGTGTGGATAGACATCGTATCCGAATCTGGTTCGCGATTTTTCTCTCCGGAGGCGGAACCCACAACTGCCGGGTGTATTCGAGAAGGCGAAAAAGATGACGGCCAATTATCCAACTGCGAGGGTTGCGACTGATGGCTGCGTGGATGTTGTCCACCAACCATTGAGGGCCGAGGGGTAGTATCTGGGATCAGGGAAACTTCGTCAGAATCCGTTTCGTCGCGAGGGCGCGATAGGGGATCGACAGGGGGAGGCAGGGAAGTCGAAGACGTAGAGGGTGCAGCTCCGAAGGAAAACGTTTGGAGATCGTTGTGAGTATACATGTCGGAATAATTGGTCTTCGCAGGGCGAGGCGGACTTCGAGGGGGTGGAGCCAAACCTGGGGGTGGTTGAACCTCACTAGTCTGCGATGTAGAAGCCCTACATATGAGTGCAATAACGCATAAACAGGGAAGCACATCTGGCCAGAGAATCAAGAAAACGCACTGTAATGTTTTCAACCCCGCAGGCCCCTCAGAATCAAGATGACTGATTTTTCTACCAAACGGACGTTTTGTTTGGGAACTGTCAGACGACACGAAATTGGAGGATGGTGCATGGGCGTCTACGGGGGAGAGAGGAGACTTAGGGGGACGGTGGTCAATGTTTGTCTGTGGGACGAGCGGTTGTCGCGAAGAGGACGATGGCGATGGCGACGAGGAGGAATCCTGCTGCCTGCCAATATTCTTTGCCACTATGGATTTTGAACGCTTGAAAAGATGCATTGCGGGGGGCAAAAACTCGGCAGGAGAAGGGGAAAGAAATGAGGAGAATGGGGAGAAAAACAAAGAGTAGAGCGGTGGGACAGTCTGTCTGTTTCCGGGAGACCAACTGGGGAACAAGGGACACAATCAAAATACCGCCCGCACACGTGGCAATTTCCCCACGTGCTGCGCCATGTGGCTGCGGCAATCAGAACCGCCTGTGTATAATCTCTCCAGATCTCTTCCAACCGCGTCCACAAAAAATTCCGTCTCTGCACCCAAAGGACTTTGCTTGCTTCCAGATCAGCAATGTCTCTCAGTCCGCCTTCATCAAACCTTATAGCTAGACGATCCTGCAAGGATTGATGCCTGTCATTTGCCCCTCAGGCAAGCGGTTACTTTCCTGCTGCACCTTGACAGGCAAATGGTCCTAGAGCAATCCCGAAAATGGATACCCGGCCAGAGTTCTCTCGTGGCTGAAGGAATGACGACTACGAAATCGCACTTCAGTTGATCGGCTGCTCAATAGGGAGGCACCATTTTTCAGATTTCGTGTCCAGTCGAGACATCGGAATGCATGCTTGTATTTGGCTTCCTGTCTTGGAAAGAAAAAATATAATTTTCGGATCGTTAAGCTAGATGCTCTGGTCACTGTGAAGTCCTTTTCTCGTCCACGATGATAGATCAGAAAGGCGTCGTGTTCGCCGATCATTTCACTGTCTTGAACTGGGCAGCAATATCCACCGACTTTGACCAATCTTTTGCGATAAGCGAAATCCACCGAACATCCGATGCCGAGGAGGCCCCCGGACATATAACTAAAATGTCGGATCCAAAAACGGACAGATTTTCTGAAAATCCGGCCGTAGGCCGGAGCCGAAACAGACGTGTTTTGCTGCAAACTTGACTGAATGCCGTGGTCAAGTCCGGACAGGACTTGGACCTGGCCGAAAAAAAATTTTTGAGGGAAAATTTCGGAATTTTTAAGCCCTTTTTTGGGCTATTTTTAGCTATTTTTTCTTGGTCCGGACAGAAATTTGGAAATTTGGGCTTAGCCGGAGGAAAAACGGACGGAATTTCGAAATTGGTGCGGACAGAAAGTCAGAAATTTTGGTATTTTGGGATCCGACCTTTGAGCCTTATGTCCGGGGCCTTGCCGAGGTCCCAAGGACTTTTTAGAGGTCTTATCATGGATGGCTCCAGGCTCTCTTGCTCACAATTGTGCCGTTCAGTCAAAAATATTCTTGATAAGGACTTTTTACAAGCCAGATAATGCAGGCTTAAAAGTACCTTGATTTACTTTGGTCTTTACTAAGGTGGTTTCCAACTCGAAATCGGCGGTATTTCCAATTTAGACACCATCATCGATCAAATATACTTTAGTAGGGATAAATGTCAGCGATTGATGAAGGACTGAACCTCGAACGATAATGTGTGTATACGAATCAAAATTTTGTCGTCGGCGTCTCTGCAAACTAAATTTATGCCTAAGTTGTAACTTAAAGCCTGTACGGCACCGCTCTCTGTTGCAACAAGGTGAGAGTGCAAGCACATACGGGGTTCATGGGCAGCCATTCATCTAAGATTCCAGAGTCATCGGCTTGAGATTGGAATTTAAACGGACAATACATCGGATGAGAGTACGTTCATGCCAAGAAAAGATGCATCTTTGAGTCCAGCTCAAACTGTTGCACGAGAAACACATCGACTTCGTCCTTTGGAAACACGTAGTATGTTAGAGCTTTGCCCTTTGAACGCCCACGATTTTTTCAATGTCCCTATATTTATAGTATAGCTGAAGCGCCTCGGGATTCGCAACAGTGCCGCTTGGCTGCAAATTCGACCCAGAAACAATCTGCTTCACAGCAATTTCAATCTTTTTGCCGTTGACTGTGTACTGTAAGGACAAAGACATCAATACGAAAATGTCTACTGGGGCAAAAAAAAAACAAGGAACCAACCGGAATATCTGATACTTCGAATATGTAAGCTGGGACATGGCGAGGACTGAGGCCTTTCCTGATCGCAGTCTTGATTTCATCAACAAGCCCGGGACTAAACCTGTGCCCTTGCCGCATCTTCAAAAAGAGGAGAACCCGCTCGTCCTTATCTTGAGGCCGTCGTTGTCCGATACACAGCGAGTCATCTATAGAAGCAGAGAACTGTTCCATGATGGTATAAATTTCTCCTGATCCAAACCGAACGCCACCTGGATTGAGGACGCCGTCACTGAACAACAAAATAAGACATTCCCTTTTCCTTTAAAAAAAACAGATCTTTTCACCTGCGGCCTAGAATTATTATCCCCTTTGTGGCCGGGTTTATGACCATGAAATCGCCTTGCCTCCAGATACCTTCATATGAAAGTCGTCAGAACAGATGCATCTTAAAAAAGATGATGTCGCAAACCAGGGTATGTGCTAAAGTACGCGTCCCTAAGCTTCTGGCCAGATTCATCTCCCCAGAACGCTATAGGTAGTGATGGATGTGGCCTAGTGCACACCAGTTCACCGGGCTGACCAACATGCTCAATATTATTACCAGCGGGGTCAAAAACCTCGACTTTCATTCCAAGATCTTTGACCTGTATTTCTGTAGAGGCGTCAACACTTTTCGAAGAGGGGAAAGAAAACCAGTACCGCCAGCATATACAGGCAACGAAGAGACCCCCGTTACAACTACTTACTATTGAGGAAAGGTCGTTGAGAAATCACAACGATTACGTACAAGCTGAACAGATATCCGTCCCACCGCTCGTCGAAACAAGGTGGACATGCTTTCCAAAGGCTTCTTGAGTCCATTCGAACATTGGTGGAGTGAATATAGCGCCTGTGACGTTGAGCGTGCGCAAAGCTTCAAAGGTAGCAACCTCCACTGTTATTTGTCAATTCTGACTACCTAAGTTCACTGATGAACAAGCTTACAGGGCCTGATGCCTCGCCCTGGACCTCGGCAAGGAATCGTGGGCTTGTTCCGAACGAGGTTACTCTAAGAAAAAGGTTAGCTTTGCCTGCCTGAAACATCAAGCAAAGAGATGTGACGGACCTTTGGTCGCTCACAAATTTAAGATATTTTTCAACAGTTGGATGGAAAGGAGAGCCATCGTACAGGATGAGCCGAGCACCGCAGGAAAGGCCAGTCAACATAAATGTCCACATCATCCAGCCGGTCTAGATTTCATGAGTGGCGACTTAGTGGTGCTAACAATAATAGCTGAGGGGGTACATACTGTTGTGTATTGGAAGTACGTGTCATCCGAACTTAGGTTGTAACCCATTCTGATATCTTTCTTGGAGTTAATAAGAACACCCTGTGTAAGATAGTGAGGATGTTTAACAATACAATCAATAAAGCTACTTACACCAGCACAATGTACAATGCATTTTGGTTTTCCAGACGTGCCAGAACTATAAAGGATGTATAGAGGCTGACTGAAGGGTAACTGTTCAAATGTCAAGGGACGATTATCTCCAGTCTTCAGAAAATCGGCCAAAGTTAGGCTGCATCAGCAGAAAATTAGCGATGCTCCAACTTGGGTCGTCTCAGTGGCAGTGTCCTAACCTCTTTGACATATCAGGTATAAGCAATTCCTTTCCAGAAATCCGACTCGGTAGAAGAATTGCGCATTTTAAACCCTTGGTTGAAAGGTCCTTGATAACCTCCGTAACTTTCGGAAGGAGGTCTATCACCTTCCCGGCGTACAGAGTTTCAGTTTCGGCAAAAACAAACTTTGGCTGAATCTGACGGTATCTGTCCAGAACTCCCTGGTTATCTGTTGAGTCATCAAGCAAAAGCAAAATAAATAACTTTCAACCTGGGTTCCCATATCAGTAGCAGTGCTGGAGAATATACCCCCAATACTGGCGGTCGCGAGCGCTATCACGACAGCATTGGTGGAATTGGTCACGATGGCTTCAAAGCAAGGTTAGACTTGTTGTAGTGAAAGATAACTTTCCTCACCAGCAACTCTGTCGCCGACCTGCAGACCGTTGACCCGCAAAGCAGCAGCCATTGCACCCACTCGCTCATATAATTCCCTGAAAGTGACATGGGTGACAACCCCTGTTTCCCCAGCTTCAGTGAGAGCCGTTGCATCGTCTCTTCGATAAAGAAGGTTTTCAGCATAGTTAAGTTTCGCTTCCGGGAACCAGACAGGGATTTCGGGAAGCTTTCCCGGTTCCATAATTCGATCCTAAAATCACTCAGCCACCTTAATCAAAGTCCCTAACCTCGCAAACCTTCCGCGGTGGAATCGAAGAGATGATTCCAAGAAACTCCCATAGGTCTAACCAGAATGTGTAATCTTCGACAGAATATTTATGAAGGTTATGATAATCTTCTACTCGGAGTGAAAGTATCAAATATATTGAATACGTATGCTGGGCCCCCGGTAGAGATCACTCACCAAGTTCTAAGTCGTGTTTTCGATTGATATGTCTTCGCAGGACCTCTGAAGCTGCTAGCCTTGGATGTATAGGAGTCCAGAGTAATTTGGACTGAGAAAAGTAAGCGTCCGACATCTGCAAGAGCTAGCAGGGGAATAGAGGAAAGGAAATCGGAAAGGTGGAATTAGGTTCTTATAAGCAGACGGCGGACATGTGTTTATAATTAACTTGGCCCCTGTGTATGATCATGAGAGTTAACATTCATGAGAATCAACTACTGATCAGCTGCGTGCTGGTCCTGCTGGACCCTGGTCAAAAATGTCCTCTCGTGATTAGCCCTCAGCGAGATGGCAAAAAAGATACACCACAAGAACATAGCGCAGATACGCCTTCGGACCACATGATTATGCAGCGAATAATTCCTTTATTTATGGGGCTCGGATCAAGAGGCTGGGGTTGAGCCTCTCTCTTGGACTCCTCAAGCTGCAATTTCCCATTACTTCCTGGAAACTACCATCCGAGGTCAAGAAGAAATATGTACCCCGTTCGAAGTCTGGCAGATTGACTGTTATGGAGAGGCTACTATAAGACTCGAGTAGAGAAATTTCGGAAATATTTAAGTGGACTCGAAGACTTCAAGCACTATAAAGCTTACACGGGGGGCAAGCGGCTGTCCAATTGGCTCAAAATGAGCATTTTGTAATATAAAAGTGCTCATTTTGGGCCATTTGGACAGTTGCTTGCCTGTCGTGTTAGCCTTATCCTAGTTACTGGTGTGATATAAGAGAAGCCCTCCATAAGGCCTTCGTTTCAGATTCCGACAGGATGCCGAGTGGCGGCTCCATCATGTGATCTACGCGTCAAAGCAATCAACAGACGTCGCGTTGATCTCTCTCTCTCACAGAGTCTCACTTCGGGCTGCTGCCCTCCTCCCTCCATGCAAGCTGCTTCTGGACAAAGCTCGATGTCTGCGATGGGCGCCGGCTTGAGTACTCCCGATGGAATGCGGCTTGCACGCGAGCTTCTTCACCCTCATGCCGCATCTGGACCGGTGGAACAGACCAAGTTGTTTGGGAAATATATGGACCAGACGGTGACTGAGCCATCAGCATGGCTTCAGCAGGATATGGAGTGAGTGGGCTTGGGTACCATGGGTAGTATACAACCGGGGTGCCAACTTCGTATTAAAAGGCATTTCGTGTTGGTGTTTGGTGGATTCCCCCTGGGTTTTGGTAGTCTCTTCCGTGATGTATGCAATAGAAAGCAGATGTACAGTCAATCACCAGTCATTGAGTTACCCCAGTCAATGAGTCAAAACAGAACTGTGGACTCAATTTTGAAGCAATACATTTGGTTTTTGCTGTACTGTGTGCGCGTAAGTAATATCTACCTGAATTATAAATTTTGAAGCCCTTCAATGCTTAGATCTTTGAGTACATGCAAAAAGGTGCAAATATAGCATCTAAGTGAATTTATATATTTATATTTGGACAATTTCTGAGCTAATCTTTCAAAAAGTGACAATATTGGTAGACATTATCTTGTGATAGTGAGCAGATATTAAACCCAGATGGTTTTCAGCCTCATTTTCTGCTTGAGGAACCCAATAGCTGTGAAAAGGATGGAATCGCACTTGAAATGTATGAGCAGCCGAGGAAGGTCACATTGTGTCACTACTGCCGCGTATGGGATTTGGCCAATCGGAATCCTCGGAAGGATGGGAAATAGGCTCGATTTGGTCAATGTAACATCTGCCTCATTGACTGGGAAAGCCTTGACTGAGCACGTGGCAAGGGTGCCCCATATCCAACAGTGCAAACGCCAGCCAACTTTACACCGTGCTCCCCTCTCCTCTCGCTGTCACTATCGAGTTATCGATTTTTCTGCCCATTCTCGCCGCATTACTATCCAATTCTTCACGGGATACCCTGATTTACACACCCCTTTGATCTCATGACCTCAACGCTCAAGACGCACGAAGCAGGAGCTACCTTCACGAATGGCCATGCATCTCCCGCCGTAGATGGAAGTACTGAACGCATTCAAATTGTCGACGAAGAGAAGAAATTCACGTTAGTTTTGCCTTCTTGGCGGTACCACCCCATTCGCGGACCAGCTAACGGTCTTGTCATGCAGACCAGAGTTAGGTACTCAGATCCAGAAATGGGGCCTGAGAGACGTTGGCTTTGATTACAACATTGTGTCCGTTTTTGGCTCGCAGTCTACTGGAAAGAGTGAGTGCTCGTTTTGAAGAAAGAAGAAATCATTGACCACGATGATCAGGTACTCTGTTGAACAGGCTTTTTGGTACCACATTTGATGTCATGGATGAAACGCAGCGTCAGCAAACCACAAAAGGTACGGCAACAGTGAACACAAAACTCTCCGACACTGATCATTACCTGCACAGGTATCTGGATGTGCCGAGGCAAGGGCATGAACGTGATGGTCATGGACGTGGAAGGCACAGACGGACGTGAACGTGGGGAGGATCAGGTATTTTCGTACTACCTTTTTATGACTAGTGCTTGAGCTCCACCCAAGGATTTTGAACGCAAATCTGCTTTGTTTTCTCTAGCATCGTCTGAAATCCTAATTGTCAACCTTTGGGAGCACCAGGTTGGCCTCTACCAAGGTGCCAACATGGGTTTGCTCAAGACCGTTTTTGAAGTCAATCTGGGGCTTTTCGGTAAGAAATCTACAGACGGGTACGTTCTGGCAAACAAGCATTATATACCTCCCAACTTACGGTTCTATTATTAGAACCAGTGGACGAACACTCCTACTGTTTGTCATTCGAGATCACATTGGACAGACACCCCTAGGAAACCTACAAGCTACTTTAACCTCTGACATGAACCGGATATGGGAGAGCCTCAGCAAACCTGCTGAACTCAAAGATACCCAGCTGTCACAGTACTTTGATCTCGCGTTTACGACTCTTCCCCATAAAATTCTTGCAGCGGATAAATTTGAATCTGAAGTTCAGAACCTAAGAACACGCTTTGTGGATAAGACATCTTCTGGTTACCTCTTCAAACCTGTTTACCACAAGCGCATACCTGCCGATGGCGTGTCATTTTATATGGAGGGTATTTGGGTGTGTCTTGAAAGAATCACCGTGATGTCCATTCATGTCAGATCGTTTAACAGGAACAAGTTCAGACGAACAAGGATCTCGATCTACCAACCCAACAGGAGCTTTTAGCACAATTCCGATGCGATGAGATATCCGCTGTTGCTTTGAGCGAATTCAATGAACAGGCCAAGTCGCAGAAGCGGCCTGTGGAAGCCGGCAAGGTTGTCCAAGGCCTTGGTGCCCTGATGAGAAATTGGAGGACACACGCAATCAGTACGTGCTTTTGTGATACTATCGAAGTGACAGCTTTTCACAAAAACCGAAATAGATCGCTATGAACGTGATGCGTCGCGCTATCATAAAGGTGTATATCTGCGTAAACGTGCAGACCTTATTGCGACTATGAATGCTACTCTCTCGCCCCTTTTCCTCGGCCAACTGAAAAATCTTCACAAGTCGTGTCTAGTAGCATTCAAGAAAGAGATGTTGGATGGCTTGCGTGGCGAACAATACAATTTCGCGGATGTTGTCTCCAAGGCTAGGGAAACCTGCGAGAGAACTTTTACAGTCGGTGCAAAGGAGGCAGTCGTCGAAGATACGGATTGGAATTGGGAAGAAGAATTACAGCTGTTGAAGGAAGAAATTGGTGTTGTTGCCGATCAATGCAGGAAGGACGAGACCAAGAAGATGCTGAATCAAATTGAGGTATGACCCGTCTTTTCTGAGGCTAAACAAAATAATAATTTGTGTGACATTTATAGCGCAATATCAAAAGACAAATTTCGGAGCCAGTTGAATTGTACCTCAGTCGACCTTCAAAGGGGATGTGGGATGAAATTCTTCTAGCATTCCGTGACGTGCTGGGCAAAGCGGAGTCTGCTTACCTATCGAAGGCCATGAGTCTGTATTGCTATAATATTTCCGGAACATCACTAATGCATGCATTACCTTCAGGTTTCAACTGTACGGAAGAAGAAAACACGAATGCGCTGGCTGCTCTGCGGAAACGCGCATGGTTAGTTTTGAGAGCCAAAATTGACGAACAAACTGCGGACCAGGCATTCCTCAGTAAATTGCGGAACCACTTCGAGGAACGCTTCCGCTATGATGAGCAGGGTGTTCCGAGAGTATGGAAACCGGAGGATGATATAGACGGCGCGTTTAAGAAGGCGAAAGACCAGGTATGCATACTAAACAAATTTCTCATGTTGTTGTAATCTTTGTATTCTGTTTATAGACGCTGGAGCTAGTACCTTGGTACTCTAAAATATCTCCCGAGGATGCATCGCTTCAATTTGAACTTCCATCCGAGGCATCTGATTCTGCCTCTGAGGCCGAGGAGTTCGATTTCGCAGCGACACTCGTCGTGTTCACTGAGACGAAAGCGCTTGACTTGACGAACAAGTTCAGAAAAGATGCAGATGCCTATTATGTCGAGGCGAAGCGCAGTACAGTGTCAAGCGTGGCCCAGATACCATACTGGATGTATGGTGTTCTTGTCGTACTAGGTTGGAACGAAGCAATGGCAGTGCTATTCAACCCGTTGTATTTCACCTTCTTATTGGTCGCGTTGGCAGCATCGTAAGTTACTGCCTAAACGCGTACAGAACTTGACTGAATAACGTCACGGACAGGTATATCATAATACAGCTCGGACTAGTCGGACCTTTACTGCAAGTCACGCGGACTGTCGCTACTGAAGTGAATTGATTCACCTATATTGCTGAGTGCACGACACTGATTAAACTATTATTTACAGATTCAACGGCAAGCTGTTACTCGCTTGCGGGAACAGTTCGCGGAACCTGCACTAGCTCAGGCAGTTCCGGTCGTGTCGAGGAACAACTCGTACAGCGAGGACACGGTCGACAATGAGGTAAAGCAGGAGTTGCGGTCTCGCCAACCTTAAATTAAGCTATTCTACATATTCTGTACCCACCATGACCGACCATTGTAGTGTGTAACTTAAACTAATACAATAGAGTTGTGACACGAACTGGTAGTACGTGACACAATGTCACGGCAAAGTAGAAAGGCCATTGTTCTCTGCCGGTGAATAGGAAATGAAAGCGACAATGGCGGCTACTCGCCTCAAAGCCCCCCTTTCTCTCCTTCTTTCTTTCTCTTATACTCCGTCGCAGGTCGACTGCTCTCATGTCTTCTCATTGGAATGTCCCTCCCCCAACATACGACGCTCCTTCAACGCGTACGACTACTCTAACGCCATATCTTCAATTAAACCATCTACTATCTCTTACATGGCTCGCTTATCCGATTCTTTCCCTTGTCTTCGTAGCATTCCGTCTTCAGCTGTCTCTCGACGATGCTCAGAATGCGGCCGCTAACGCCAAAGATGACCTTTTAACAAGCTGTCAAGCTGCTGAACGGGCTGCTACCTCCGCCGCGAGCTTGCCACGATTTATGGCTCTTGCCACCAACAGAGAATATGCGGAGGCCGTCAATAGTGCTATGAACGCTGCTAGGGCTGCCCTCGTTCTCTCTTTGACTGTAATGGAGGCAATTATCAATTTTATTGTCGATATTTACCGGTCCACATTCCTCTGTTTTCTTGAACTGGTCATCCAAGGTGGACTTGCTGTTTTGATTGGAGCTGTCCAGGAGGTGATTATTTTTACTTTACTTGATCAGAATATTGTAATTGAAAGCACTCCAGATAAACAATGTCCTTCAAAGCATAACGAGCGCTCTACGAACAGGTATTCAAAATGATATCGCCTCCGCAAACACAGTTATCACAGGCGCTATCAATGCCATCAATAAAATCAATCCTTTCGGAAACATTACACCCCCTCAAATCACTATCCCAAGTCTGGACAGCCTCCAGAACGTTTCTCTGCCTCAGTCGTTTACAGATGCATTGACAAGCCTTAACGCGTCAATTCCTACGGTCTCGGATCTTAAGGATAAATTGAACTCTATGTATGTTCAATTTACTTCCCAAAAACGTGTAGATTAATGACTCTCCTTGACAGCATCGATACACCCTTTGAGCTGCTGAAACAAGATATCAATGCTACTTTTGCAAACCTTACTTTCGATCCTGATGGACTTCCTGTGCCACAACTCAATCAGCTCACATTTTGCAATGACCTCGATACCTCTGTCATTGACGATATCAGCCACGACTTTGTTAAAATCGCAAAAATCGGAGTCATCATCCTGATCCTTCTCGCTCTTCTCCTCACCGGTCTTAACTGTCTTCTCACATGGTACAAATGGCGCTGCATGAGAAACCACCTCCAGTATACGCGCGACGCATGGATGTCCGATCCTACTATGGTGCATACCAAGTCATCTGTATCTGCCCCTCAGATTACCATGAGCGATCACAATCTGCTGATGCTCCAAGCAAACTCCGATCATCCTTTAGTTACAAAGATCATGAATCAACTTTCCACGCAGTTCTCGCTGAGCCCAGTACAGCACACGCACATCCAATGGTTTTTGCATTATGTTTTCCATACGCCAGCATTGGCCTGCTTTCTTATCGGGTTTTTTGGACTATTATCTGTCCAGATTCAGCTTTTTAGCTATCGGACCCCTTGAAGCAAAGTATCAAGTACGCGCAGCCTCAACAGTCGATGATTTCTCCACCGTATTGCAACCACAATCAATAACAGCATGTACATCAATCGAGTCTCTATGCGAATGATATCAATGTACGTGTGGACACTATTCAATCCACAATCAACGACGGTGTCTTTGGATGGGTTAATGATACTACAACCACTCTCAACGACACCATCAATGCGTTCTACAGTGACATTCAAAATGCTGTGAACACGGTGTTCAACGGCAGCATTTTTGAGAGTCCAGTCAACGATTTCATCAAATGTTTCATTGGCAGTAAAGTCGACGCAATAGAGGAGGCACTCACCTTCTTGCACGACAACCTCCACGTGGACATTCCTAGGGTAAACGAAACTGTCCTCATATTGTCTCCAGACTCCGTCAATGAAGTTTCGCAGCCCATTGCAGCAGCGGCCATAGGAGGTGGCTCCAGTGACAATGGTGGCTTGATAGGCAGGCTGGTCAACTCGTATGCGGCTTCGTTAAAGAAGGAACGTATCATGTTTGCTGTATTCATGGCGCTTTGGGGTGTGGTTGTGGTAATGGGCCTTTCCGTCGTCTTCTGGCATTCTGTAATCCGTCCTTACATGGAAAAGAGGGGCCGGAAGAGATGGGAAGCCGAACAGCGAGCGGGTATTCAGGATATTGGACCATTCCTCGCAGGAAACACTAGCATTGGTAGCCAGGCCAGCGAAAAAAAAGGGTTCACTTCTTTCTCACCTCTGCCTTCGCCAAGGGGTAGCGTCTTTAAGCCCTTCTGGTCCTCGAGGTCCAATTCCCCTGTTGGCCGAGAAGAATCGCTGACTTCCTCTCGAGAGTCTCTGCGACAGCCAAGTAAGAATGAAAGCGTCCGTGGAGATACCTTTTCTCGAAATATCACTACCCCTGCCCTTGTAAAGAAGAAGAAAAGTGCCAAGCTACTTGCTCTTGGTCGTAGGGCGATGCGCGGGGAGCAGCTGAAGAAGGATGGCACTGACGAGGAGATTGACGCGTCTCCTTCGCCTAGTCCTGTTGATGCGGGAGAACCTGTTGCTTCTCGTAATAAAGCCTTGACATTGTACGGCAAGATGGCTGGCCTATTTTCGCTGAAGAAGGGTACCACGGTTGAACTAAGTGAGAGCTTCGGGTCTTTGGAGGAGGAACGGGCGGAAAATGCTTGCCCAAAGTTGCAGATCTATACCCTGCGGGGTCTGGATAAGTATGGTCACCCGCGCAGACAGGCCGAATTAATTACGCAGCAAAGGCAGACAGAACACGGACCCCGATCCCATTGGTCCACATCTCCCAGTCCTACCCAAACGAACTGGATGAAGGTCATGTCTCCAACGAAGAAAACGGCATACGCCAACCCAGTATTAACCGTCGAGGCTCCGACCGTCATAGTCTCACAAGAACCTGATACACCCTCATATCCAACCACTCACCCGCCCATTGGAGTTTCCATCCGAATCAGGCGCCCCAGCGTACCGCTCGACGTTGGGTCGGAGTACGAGGATTCTATGACAATGCCGCAACCTCCCGCTGCCCTACCTATCCCGCTTTATAATGGCTCTGGCATTCCTAAGCAATTTCCACAACCCCCTCGCCACCCACGTTCGCAGAACGCTTTCGGTAAAGTCGGGTCTCACCTTGAAGACGGCCACTCTTCGCCACCCCCTCCATCGGGCTCGCCGAGAATGTATCAACCTCAACTTGCGCTTGCCCCTCCTCCCGCCAGCTCTTACTCGAACCGACACGAAAGATCTTCCTCGTTGGCGACCACTGCCACCTCTCAGTGGCGCGTGACAAATGCTGCTCCTGGAGACTATTCATCCTCTTCGGCCTCTATAGCCTCTAGAGAGGGCAACAACCATCTAACACAAGAGGCCCAGGAGGAGACTTCACTAACTCCTGTGACGCGTCTATTAACAACAACGCATGCGCGCCATAGTTCGACTGTGGTAAATCCTTTCATTACGCCTTTTGACGATGAGCACCGTGTGCGGATAAGCCACCCGACTGGAGCGGGTGCAAGGAAAAGCATACCAACCAATCCCTTCGTGCATGCCATCTGATCCATTACACCAGCCGATAGAATGATTGAAGACGCCAATGAACAACGAATTGTTTACAGACTTGCACGCTCATGATTCTTTTTATGAAACATACACATTATACACAATAGCTATTCCTGACTAATTTTGTTTTCTGTTCACGTCCGGACTCTGCATCGTTGCCCTCCCATTGATTGCGCTGTAGCTTCCAATATCTGTCTTCCCTTGCTGTATCTCTATTTTACAATTCGCGGCCATCTGGACATCGACGCGATCTGTAGCGTTCCTCGCATATTAACGTACAAACAAGCGTCCATGCTTCTAATTTTCGAGAGTTCATGTATTGATAAATTTGTTCATCGAATTCCCATTCAAATTGTGCCCAGTTAAACTTACCAGAAAGGGGAAGCCATACCGGCTCCTGCTCAAGTGTCGCCTGGATCGACGAGATGGGGATAAACATGAGCTACATAGTACTCCATCGTAATGTGCCCTTGTGCAATGCTCGCAGAGCGTGGACAGTGAAAAAGATACTTCGATGGACATTGTACACTAAAGGACAGCTTGCTGATCTAAGGATCTTTTGATATCCCCATTTCTTCAACATCCGCCAGAGAAAGGATCTCCAGGTCGGATGCCAAAGTGGTTTCCTGCTGTTGATAGATGGGTCTACACTTGTCCAGAGGGGACAGAAAGTTAAGGCTTACCCAGCTGTAGTCGTGTATGACAGAGAGTAGGCTGTCTTCCATGGCCTCGTAGCTATCAAATGGAGGGAGAAAGAGAATGTGTTCCGGGGTATCGTCGTATCTCTCTGGTACGGTACGCTCGACGTTGCCCAAGACGGTTACACGTTGAATTTCACCATCAGGTGCTTTGATTACTTTAATCTGGTCAGTTATGGGGACGCGCTTGAGGCCTGTCATGTAAAAAAATAATGCGTGCTGACGGTCTTTAGACCACGACTGAACGATCTTCCAAAACCACTCCAAGTGTAAATCAGGCTTTGAATCATCCCCAAATTCTTCCACCGTGTACGTGGAGCAGGCATCCCTGTGCAAAGATCATCGCATAAGTAAATGATTTCGATACAAGGTGGGCTCTGAACATACCGATTGATCAGAGCGACACCACCAACAAGTTTCTCGAATTCGGACTGGCTGTAACCCAAGAACAAGTCTCGCTTCTGTATCAGCTCCCAGAAGCCGTCCATGAAAGCTTGTAGCTGCAAGATAGCGTCTGGAGCGCACAAATTCAACGTGATTGCTTCAAGAAGTTCGACTTCATCCTCTTCGTTTACGAACTCGAACCCTTGATCAAAGGTTTTGATTTCTAACGAAAATAGTTTGCCGGTTCGTCTGTCAACCAACTTGGATGTGTTAAAAATGCGCTTTCCATTACTGTGGCTAAGAACGATAGAATGAGAACTCGTAGCCCAAATGACGTCTGCATGGTGCTGACCTCGACACCTTCCCAACTGCATTTAGCAGGGCATTCTTCTCAGGCCCAGATTTCTGGTCGATAGAAGAAACAAGCACTGGATAGAAGAGTGGGACCAGTATTGGATCTATTAAAAATCCATGGAAAACTGCGAGGCCATGGATCCGTCCAAGGAACTTGAAGTATTCAAGGTGATTTGGGGTAGAGCTGGGCGTTGGATTGATCCTTAGTAGTTTGCTGGTAGGGTTGTCTTTCACGAATAGTCCAAAGTTAGGATCCAAGAGGTCCTCTAATAGCAACTCAAGCCATTCTCTTTGTATACTACAGGGGTTAAACTGTGAGCAGGCGCCTCGATTTATTGGAAGATAAATACCTAGCCATGGTCTTTACTTCTGAAGCCTCTCCTTTAAACTTAATCCTCAGTCGACGCCTGAGATCAGAGGGGTTTGTTTTCCTAAGAACAGCCAGACTATCTCGCACGATGTGGCCTCTACTTATACTAAGCTCGAAGGTGCCGGGTAGTACCTCTTGTCGCTGCATTCTCCGAAGGTACAGGAGCTTCCTTCGGAAAAGTGAGATGGGATCTTTGGGATAAGGGATAATCCTTGGGTCCTCCCAAGTCGTAGTCCTGGTATTATGATCAACAAAGTAAGTGCTTTTGTTTCCAGGGACTATCCGTATCTCCCAACCCGCTGGAAGAGGACCAAGATCCCGTGTTACCACTTCCAGAGGCGGGGGACGGAGCCAGGTAGTCGTGCGCGTGCTGTGATTCAGATAATATTTACGTCCTTTGTGATCAAGACGCCATTCCCATCCACCAGGCAAGGGCGCATCTTCTGAATACGGCGTTGTTCCGACTGACAGGGGAGGCACCCAGGTCGTGGTACAAGTATTGTGGTCGACGTAGTATTTCCTGCCTTTGGAATCGATGCGACATTCCCATCCTCTAGGAAGTGATTCCGATGTGGCATTGGCATTCTCTCGTTCCGATATTGAGCTGGGGGTCGACGTACATTGTGAATTGGCGTGTATCGCTTGCGGAACGGCATCAGACGCCGGGGTACCACGAGAGGAAGCTGTAACAGAGAGGACCATTGTACACGTTAATCTATTGCTTTCCAAAGCCCAAGGGATTCGATGCCACGAGCTTTCCTCAGCGTCGCGCAACTTACAGTCTTTCAGGAAATAAGGAAAGAGCAGAGGTTTGTTGCCAACAGTTGCCTATGAATCCAAAAATAGATCACAGTATATATGGTATATAGAGGGTATATATGTACAGAAAATAGAGATAAGAAAACCGGGATCCCTTCGAACAGTATCAAGCCTCTGTATCGGTGAGAGATTTGACGAGTTCCTGTTCAGGAACAGTAGACTGAAGTGCAGTTACATTAGCCTCGCGTCTCTCCTTCACGTCAGCCTCTCGGTCCTCGGATAAGTCAGGAGTATCGGGGAGGTCATGAATATCTTGGAGATCTTTACCGATGTCGTCGGTAGCCGCGATGTCTTCCTCAGCCACGTCTTTTAGGTCTCGTGTTGCAGTGCTCCCCGAAGTCACAAGAGCTGTCGCCTGATCCAAATCTACGCTTTGCAAGGAGGGGGCCTCCGTAGGAACAGGTGATGGAATGATTGCAGCGTCAGAGAGAGAATCGGCGACGGTTCCGACTGGCAGGGAGCCCCGCAAACTGGAAACGGGAGTCGGCACACTGCCAGAAAGGTCGGGAGCCTGACGACGAGACGCGGCGCCAGAGAGAGAGTTAGTGACAGTTCCAGCCGGCGTAGCGCCTGCCAAAGCCGCAACCTGAGCCGTTAGATTCGTTGGAAGCTCGGTCGCATCACGTAGCTGGCGACGTGCTGCAGTGGTACCAGAGGAGGGATCGTTGGAAGGTTTTTTGTTGGTTGAGCTACCCACGGCGGCCGACCCTAATAACGCGGACGCATCGAGGCCTTGTATATCAGAAAGCTCTTGACGATGTGAAAGCGATTGAGCGCGTTCGCCATGAGATTCGGAACACGAGTTGAAGTCGGCGTTGTGGAACTGGCGGGAGACTAGACCATTAGAGATAGTGGCAGCGCGGACGCCGGTGTTGAGGAAGGAGATAGCAGGGACAAGGAGGGCAACAAAGACGCGCATGGTGATGAAGAGAGAGGGGCTTGGCGGTTGGGCGCGCTGTGGAAGACATTATATAGGTGAAGCAGTGGCTGACGATGGGGGCTGACAAGAGTTTCATGTGGATAATAATAATATTATTATTAATGGTTAAGTCGCACCACCCAGGCCAGGCTCTCTGGGTTCCTAAACCCACACAGTTCATGCAAGCCGTGCCTCAATGGCAAATCAGGCTGCTTCCTCCGTCTCCTATCCTGCCCCAGATCCTCCCACTATCTTGCCCGAGGACTACTCTGACAATGGCCGCCCATCTTCAAGCAGTGGTCGGTCCTTTCTCAGCAGTACTCCCGCTCTAGATAGCACCATCGAGGTACATACCCTCCAGCACGAATACCAGTTGCACGTCAGACTACCCGGTTTCAGCTGGGACGGCATAACATTGGCCACCAAACGACGGCACATTCTTCATGTCGTGGCGGATCGATGGGATCATGGAGGCGGTGAGTGTTTAAATTATCTTAAGCTTTTGACTTCCCGATTCGCGGTTCCGTCCGACGCTCTTGGCTGCTGGTTGCCGCCTTTGTCCTTTCCTTGACTACCCTTCATCTCTGTCAACGCCTCTGTCTGTCTTCTCTCTTACAGCATGAGAATTGCGAGCATTGTCGTGTGATGTATTGTTCTCACCTCATTGTCGCCCTCCTGCTGTCGATCTAGGCTGTAGAGACCCGTGCTTATTTTTACGTTGATTCAGGGCATTTCGAGCGCCGCGTCGCATTTGGTTACGACGCTGATTTGACACAAGTCAAGGCTGATTTCAGTTCTGATTTGTTACGAATTAGTGTACCCCGTCGCCCTTCAGCAATCAGCTCAATCCAGACTTCATCAAGATACGCGCCAATTGGCAGGTCATCTTGATTTCGCGACATCACACCAAGTAGTTCTTTTACCCATGAGGATTGGAACGTGAAGGCTTGAAAGTCTCCGTTAATCATTCAACCTTTTCCGACATGACTACAACATGACTACCTTTACGTCTGGGCGGTCAGTACTTTCTGCAAGCAGGTGCAAAGGCAATGAATGTGATCCCTCCTGGCTATTTCAATCCATTCCGCTACCTGACGCGACGACATTACCGACCTTCATTCCCATCCCACAATAGAGCAGGTCAAGGAACTATACCTTTCTTTCGTAAACTTTATCGATCCGAATTCCGATTCCATTCCTCTCCCGTCTCCCACGTCCAGAACTCCCTAACACTCCTGTACTGTAGTCCGTCGTTTCCAAAAATAGAATTTTGGCCCATCGAAGTGAGCACATAACTTCCACCTTCATCCACCGCTTCTGAATTGCCAAAACCGCATGTCCTGCGGAATCCTTGAATGCCCGTTGATGATTTAATATGTCAGCAGTTTTGCTGAACGCTCCTCATCACTATATTCAGCCAGGCTTACTGCAATACGCAAGCGGAAAGCACTTCAGACGTTTTCGTTGCCGTGCACCTCCCAATACTCAAACAAGCAAGCTCTCCGTTATAACGAAGTCTTTCCATGCACATATCAACTCTCCAAGGAGGAATATTTCAAATTTGCCAGAAACGGATCTGTTAGAGAAATACATATCATTAGTAACTCTGGGAGACATTGAATATGACGAAGAGCAAGTCAGAGTTGTCATGAAGGTATGTATGCATATCACCGAAAATTTTTCAATTCGAGGGTAAACTGAACTTTTACTAGCTCAGACGACTACAGAGGGAGCTGGAGGAATATGCACCGCCTGCTCTGTCGGCCAACCTTTTCCAGCCGAGGCAACCTGAAAGTTCCGATAGCCCATGGTGGGTATGTTCTGGTCAAGAATTTGGCTCAGATGAATCACAGAAGGCTCTCATTCGTCTGCGTGGGCATGCAGAGGAATTGAATGCGTTAGAAACCCCAAAGATACCAGTCCACAATCACGCTCGAGGATCCAGTCTAATATATATTCCTTCTCTTTTGGGGGCTTCTTTTAACTGGTCCACCAGGTTCCGGAAAAAGCTTTTTAGTCGACCTATGGTTTGAAAGTGTTAAAACACCATACAAAGCACGCAAACACTACAGCCAATTAGTTCTCGAAATCTGCCATGGTGTATGGGAGGAGACCAAACTGCGAAAGACAATCCGGTAATATACCAAGTAAAGACCAAAGGGGTCCATGGAACAAGAAAATTCGCGGACAGATCAAGTCAATGTTAGAAACAGGCACCCTACCTGTTCGATGGGGCCGTTCGAATAAACCGTTCCTTGTGTGGTATTTGGACCCTTCCATCGCGTTCATGGTCGCAAAAATACTTTTGCTTCACAAATGCTTGCTCGTATTTGATGAGATCCAATTTCTCGACGTCTCAAGGCCAACCTCCTCGCTGATGTATTATCATGGTATTGGCGCATGGGAGGTGTCTTTGTCGGAACCTCCAACAAGGTACCTGATGAGTTGTATCGAAAAGGTGTTCAAAGAGAACGCTTGGAACCTTTTGTCGAAGCATTGAAGATGAGATGTACTGTCACGATATTGGATTGTGAAAAGGACCGTCGTGAACTTTTAAGCGCTTCGCAGCCCCTGGGCCAAACCTGGTTCACCTTCGACCAGAAGACTGGTTTCGCAACTGCTTTTCAAAGGTATTTATCGGACACACAAGGTAAGAGTCTCCCTCTCATTGGTTATACCATGTTTATCGTGCCGGTATGCTCAGAACGAGCTAGACAAGAGTTTCATGTCTTTGGCAGGTCGCTGAAGATTCCTTGGGGCTCTGGTTCGGCGTGCAAATGGACTTTTGCAGAACTTTGCGACTGTGCACGTTCATTATCCTTAGCGACGATGCCCTACAGTTCTGAAGGTTTTGCAGTCCCTTGAACCCGCAGATTACTTCACAATCGCGGCGAATTTCCCTGTTGTAGCAATGACAGATATCCTTGTTTTACCTCTATGATCCAAGGATCAAGCTCGACGATTCATATCCTTGATCGACGCTCTTTATGAAAGCCGATGCAGGATTCTGTGTCTTGCTGAAACGACGCCAGATCAACTCTTCTTCCGTGATGCTTTAAACATGAATAGGGCAGTAGATGCTATGATGGTTGAAACTGTGGCAGAGACGCAACATGTATATCGTCCTAATGTCTCGTCTTATGATCAGCCACAGATGCGAGAAGTACCGGCAGCTCCCAAGTCTCCTTTATCAATTGATACTCTATCAATTTTCTCAGGCAAGCTTCACAAGTCGTTTATGTACCAAATAGTTAATTGAACTATGCGATGCAGGTGAAGAAGAGCAAATTGCTTTCAAGCGTGCAATCTCCCGACTGAAGGAAATGACAAGCCCACCGTACAATCGAATCGACAGGTGGTCGCCTCTCTTCCCAACTGCGCGTAAATGGGAAACCAGATCTTTCACGCCTACCGAGCAGAATGCCACAAAAACCCCTGAATATGTGGAATCTGGTGAAGCAGAGTCAGATCTTGCCAGCGAAGCGGCGTACGGGACACTGCAAAACACCCTCAGCCGTCCACATGCTCCGCGGCCCAGTCCGGACCATGTCTGGGGAGTTAGAGACGATTGGGGACCTGCAGCCAAGGACTGGAGAAAGGGCCCTAAAATCTACAAGAACAAGGGAAAGGATGATAAAGCCGTCGGCCCAACTTTTGATGCCAATAGATGATCTTGCACTCATCCCGTCCACATCTTTTCAATGCGCTTCACCCATTGGTGCCTGAAATTTAAAATTGATCGACATGTCCAGATGGTACTGACTCGATATTTTCTTCTGCCGACTTTGGCAGCCTCGATAAAAGTATTCTTGATCGTGAGGCAGTGAAATCGGGTAATATGCTAGGAGGACGATGTGCTACTGATGGCAAAATGGAGCAAAGCGAACGTTCCTTTGTCCGCATAGCGTCATTTCCATTACAGGCAACATGCGCCACCATCGCGGGCAGGACCGACCTTACGAGTTACGTAGAGGGCTAGGCCCCTCTTGTTCAGTCCCACCGTTGTCTTTCTAACAGCATGTGCAGCACTACGTGCGTGGTATCCCCTTGGCTTCGCGAAGTCGGGGAGTGTGCCCTCTCCGGGTGGAGTATCACTGATTTATTTCCCACTGCGAGTCTTGAGGTTATCCACTCCCGGGCCATGCATGCCTAGTTTATATGGTAATCAGAAACTTGGATTTGTCCTTGACAACGTATACATACAGCCTGCAGATGGAACACTCCACGCGCGCCCTGGATGTGATGACACACTAGTACAGGCATTGGCGGCATCTGGGAGACACAAATACGTGTGCTGCCGTATTTAATACAAAATGGTGGCGTGTACAGAACTGAAATCGAATTCTATTAAAAATGACGGCAGTGCGACGCGGCGAATTGTTGAATGATCGTCATCACTTGCTGTCAAGGTAAGATATCCCAAGACAGAGAGTACAGAGGTAACTATTGTAAAGAGTCCAAGAACTGCTCGGAAAATGAAAAAGAACCAAAAAGGGGCGAATATGTAATGTATTATAAATGGCAGTGAGTATAGTGAAGTGTGAAGCCAACCGAATGTGATACGAAAGTGTGGGGAGCGAGGCGAAGTAGGAGAAATACGATGCCAACAAACAAAGAGAAGAAGATACAGGATGACGAGGTTTATGATGTTGTTTACGGATGATGTAGTCTTGACGATGGCGATGACGAAAAACAAAAACGGAAAATTTTGCGAGTCGAGGACCGGTCGTGAAGCATACGCGGAGGAAAACTGATAGACTCGAGTTTTGTGGGACAGTACAGCTAGAGAAAGACAGCCACCAAGTTGGGTGAGGTTGTAAAGGTACGTGGAATCCAAGTGGTGATAAGATTTAGTACATCCTCTTTGACAGAGTTCATGAGTCGTGAAAAGGTCGTTGATACCAATCAAAAAGGATTGGTGGTGTTGATCAAGGTGATTTCTAGAATTGCATAAAAGTGTTATAAAAAATTGAATACTATGAGGAAACAATGTGAGATATTGGGGACTGACGATGGTTTTGTATGTATAGGTCCAGTCTTGATATCGATAGAATAATTAGAGCAGAAGGGACCGGAAAGGAAATATTGTTCCATAATACATATGAAGAACATGCGTTTTTTCAAGTGTCCAATGAATCGAAATAATAAAAAATGCAGTTGTCGAGGGCGCAAAACGTCCGTCGGCGCTGGAGTGGAAAGGCTCTCTGAACCATAAGAATCAAGGCCAAGTCGGGAAAAGGCAAATCCACTTGGCTACGCGTACATTGAGGGAAAGCGTATGCATGGCATCGATTTGGGCATCCGTGCGCGGAGGACGGGCTATGGTCTTTCAACCGTCTGAGCCACTGTCGCAAGGTCTAGCGGCTGCTGAAAAGGCCAAAGCTCGGAAAGGGCTCATCAAGTCCTACCAATGGGTCCCAAGGTGACAGGGGAGATACGCCTCGGAACTACGATCCGCAACATGGTACCGTCAAATTCGGCTCTCACTTGCACTAAATCGGCGTCATAGCCAAAGGATATACGGCGTTCAAAATGACCTAGAAAGAAGGATAAGTTTCTGATGGAAAGATTGGAAAGAAAGTAGTCACCTCCACCATTGTCCCAGCGGTCGGCCACGACGTGCAGGATCCTTCTCCGTTTGGTGGCTAATGTGATGCCCTCCCTGCTGAATCCCGGCAGACGTACAAGAAGCTTATATTCACTCAGGGTTGTCTCCACTTGGATCCAGCTGTCTGGAGGTGGAGGTGCGTGACTAAGAAATGGGAAGTGTGGAGCGTATGGCCGAGAGACGGACTGAGTCATATCATCGCCGGGTTCGGCAGGCAGAATGACTGGAGGATCTGGTGGTTGATAGGCGGGTAACGTGTGAGGAACCATAAACCTGCCCATGGCGGTCGTCAGACCCGTTGCAGGAGAACGTGCTGGCTGTGGAGGGGGAGGCTGAGGGGCACGAAAGGGAGATACAGGACGCGTGTTGGATATAGGACCGGCAGTGGCAGACGGCACTGAAGAGAACTTGTCTGACGAAGGATCGATGTCTATACTTGAGGTCGAAGTGGTAGCAGAGCCACCACTGCCTGAGGAGGAAGAGCTAGATGAAGAGGCTGCCTCATCAACGGATGGGCAGCGGAATGCGGACCGGTCAGTGAGGTGCGGGGATACCCCTTCCGTTGATGATGGGGAGGGGACGAGGGCCTTGGCGCCCTGAGGTCGGTAGCAAGATCCAAAGCGGGGGATGAAGAGAGCATTGAGGGATTATTCACCCGCGGGAGGGCATGAAAAGGAATTTGAGAGGGCAGAGGGAGACTGGCTGAGGAGTTCCTGTCGCGCCAGGTGGTGGACATGTGGGCCAAGTCTGGTGGGGGGACGGAGACTGCCGAGGAGAGGTGGACTGGGTATCAGGGAGGGGAGAATTAGGCATGTTCATGAGAGGAGGGGAACTGGGCAGGTCATTATCCTGTAGCACGGCCGATGGAGACGGGAGAATGGATGACGAATGGGACTCAAAAGCGTCCTGCGCCTTGGGAGCCGTTGTGGAGAACAGGAATGGATTCAAGTTGTCGGCAGGGGGGGACGGCAGAGGGACCTCTCGCGGGGAGTTGAACGAGGCGTGCCGTTTCGAGTATCTGGCTGCGACACGGTGAGGATTGCCGAAATAGGAAGCAAAGCACTTACAGGAGTCGGGCATCGTATGTATGTAGTGGTTGCTGCAAAAGAGTCAATTTGCCAGCCGTACATCAAATCAGGCAACTGACGTCATCGGCCCGGTTGTCACCTTTCGACAGACGTCATCTGTCACTGTTCAAGGTCCGGTTGGAATGAACAGGACTGTAATGCAGACTCCTGCACAGCGCCTGATTGCCCAGTACGAGCGCCTCAGCACGCCTCCCCCACCGCCACCCCCAAAATCCACATATCACCGCCAGTATCTCAAGGGCAGGTCCCCCATCAGCCACAGTTTGCGCAATTTGCTCGCCCTCTTCAGAAAGCCGCACGCCCTGAAACCACCTCCGCTCCAGTCTCCTCCGAGGAAGACCGGCCAGTTGCTCTACCTTTCTTCCCACTGGTCCAATTGCACCGTATCACTCGATGCCTGCACATTATTTCTCGCCGGTGACGCCGACCTCTCTGTCCATGAGATCACCCTGTCCGGCTGCACTGACATCCGATCCCTCTCCCCTTCTCAGCTCACCATCGAGGAGGCCCGTCTCCTCGATCATCTTCCGGGTGCGGACCAGTGCAGGCTGTTCGAGCTCATCTTTTCAGGCCGCACCAGAGAGATGTTTGCCGCGAGGTCGGTTAGAGAGAGGGCTGACTGGATCAGTGCCATCTGGTCCGTGTCTTATTACCCTTCGCTTCTGCTTTTATTCACCAACATTCCTTTAGGGACGCCATTTTACCGCATGAAAAATCTAATGGTCAGCATTCAGCTGTTATACCTACTGATAATACACGGACGCTTCCTGTCCAGAGTCCTATCCCTACTCCTCTTCCCCGAATGAGCAGTCTTTTAGACCCTTCGTTATCAGGCCGATCCCTGCCTCCTTTACCTACCAATGCCCTGCTTGATCCGAGCAAGGACACGAAACCGTCAAACCTTCACCTTGATCTGTCCGAGTTGAAAGGCCCCTTTTCGCCTAGCATATATCCACCTACTTCTGGCGTTGTGTCCGCACCAGAGACCACAGTGTCCTACTTCTCACTGGCTGATAAACCTGGAAATCTGCATCCACTTCTACGTGTAGACACGTCCACCACCAGCGTGCGCAAGGCTGGCGGCAGCAACAGCAGTGTCGTCATTTCACCTAGTCTCTATCCTCCTACTTATCGTCCTGGCTCTGTTTCTCCTATTGCGTCCACCGCACGTTCTACCTTGTCCAGCAGCAGTCGTTCTAGCAGTCCGTCTGTCGCTAATCTCAGTCAGCTGTCTGTGGTCCGACAGCGCTTGGCGCAGATTGAGCGCAATCATTCTCAGCTTTCTTCACAGAGTGGGTTCACTGGCATCACTGCGCGTGTCTCGACGCCAACTCCTGTGTCACCGGCTGGCTCGCGCTGGTCGAAGAGTGAGGCCGTTTTTCATAACACTGGCAACAGCACTTCTCGACCGCATTCGTCGAGTTCGGTCAATGACAGCAGTAAAAGTCTACTTGATTCGCACGATGCCAAGGCAAAAGCGACAACTGAGAGAACTCTTAGCAAACCGACTGTTAGCAAAGATGTCAAAGAAGAAGCTCTTGCTCCTGTCCCAAACCCTGGCCCTTCCAAAGATGACATTCGGAAACTTTCCAAAGGTTTGGACGAGATCAAGAATGTGCTCGGAGGAGAATCTGGTTGTCCTACTATTCATCAGGTGGTCGTCAGCCTGGATCATCGCACGCAAGGGCAGAAGGAAGCTTTCAAGGCCATTCAGGAGACGCTAGGATCATTGAGTGAGCGCATCACAGATGCGATTCATACTGCTTCGGCGGAGGCTGCTGGTTCAGCCAAGCTAGATTCAGACCTCTTGAGTTCTAAAGACGAGGTGACCTTGCAAGCTTTGAAAGAGCTTGATGAAAAGGTTTCTAAGGCATTTTCTACTCTCAGCGGTAAGATAAAAGACGTCAGGGAAGCGCAAGAAAAAGGAAAGACTACAGAGCTCCATGCCTTGGCTCCTCAGGCAGTAACCTCGGCCAGAGATAGCAATCCCGTAGATCTGCAACCAGTGCTCACCAAAATAGATGAAATTCGTGCTCTTTATGAAGCTAGTCCAGCAACTCTGAAAGACGGGAAGCAAGATGCAAAAAATGATCCAAAGCTGCCAGAGGTATGAACATTTTTAGAACTGCAATTCTCTATGTACTCTAATCCTGTGATCAAGCATCTCATCAAAATTCTCAGCCTTGTCCAAGAGGATAGCAACAAGCAAACTTTGCTCGCCCAACAACAAGCTGACAGTGTGCGATATCTCAACGAGCTCAATTCAGTAGGCTTTTTTTTTCCCAACGATCTTGTATACGCTATCTGATTCTAAATTTCGTCAGTGGCTTGAGGCATTCGTGCAGAACGGGACTTCCCAGATACAAGGCATTTCGGCAAACGTGGATCGTCTATGCAACGAACTCGGGTTTAACTCTGACCTCGTACCCGGTAGCAACCAGTCCAATCTCGTCAACGACATCCGTCAGTTGGTGGTGGGGATGAAGGCTCGAGATCAAAACTTTGCTGCTCTTCAGGCTGCAGTGCATAGTCTTCTCGAAGTCCTGACAAATTCACAGACCCAGAAGGAAGCAGGTGCGTGCTTTTTTTCTCTCTGTGTTGCGATTTTTGTGACATCTCGCTGTAGATTCACAGGCAATTGCCGGCTTAATGGACAGACAGCGACATGATCAGGAGGTCCTCTTCAGGGCTTTTACGACTGGTGATGCTTCCTGTCACAACAACCTTCACTGGCCTGGGTTAATACTTTTATAGAAATATCGGGTGAAATCAAGGGTGAACGACTGCGGTTTGTGGAGGCGATGAAAGAAGCCACCGCCATCAACGTTCAGTGTAAGGCGACCTTCATGCTTTGGGCATTCCTCGGTTGATCGTCTCCTTTGCGTAGTGCACGTCGAACACTTCAAACAAGAATTGAGCCGCGAAGTGATGGCAATGACCGAAGAAGTCGGTCGCCTGCATCGCGAAAAGCAAGCTGTCGAAAACCAAATATCAGACTTGTTTGCATTTTACTCAAAACACAAGCAGCCTGACATGGTAAGGTTCCTTCTCTATCTTGCCTAGATGCTGCTCAAGTGAGTGCCTTGTAGCCCTTACAGACAATCAAATCAAATACCGGAGTCCCTCCGCGGCACATGCAGGATAAGCCTCGCGCGAGTATTCCGAGGTCCCACCAGCGCCTTGTACCATATCCACATCAGAATTAATCAATTATATACTATCTTTATGCAGTATTTATATATAATATAGATAGATAGAAATAAATAAAATTAAGCGTGCCCAGGATTGATTTGACGGGCTGTCGCTGCAATGCGGAAGTTTTCAGGAACAACCGTATGCCTAGAAAAATGTATAAGAGGCAAGAAGTCGTCAGGTTTTCAGTTCCTGCTTACTCATAATAGTCTTGAACACCCGCTCCATCCATCACGAGTATATCGCCCTTCAGGGTCGTTAATGACCAATGTTTAGGAGGGTCGAAGGATTGACTCACATGTCGGAGAACTATACTCAAAAGGATCCCCTTCTTTTCTCTGTAAGGGTCGTGGCGCGGATGGAGGCGAAAATGCATCATAGCAGGTGATCCCATCGACAAACCAGCCACAAGCGGACCAAGTCCCACCTCGTTGTCGCTGTGAAACTTTCAAGAGTATCGATAATCTTGACAATTCTTTCGTAGCAGCGACACGTACAGACATTCTTTGCCTTTCCATATAGGCTGCGCTGAGATGTCTCTATCAGTGAAAGAATCACAAAGAGAGTGTCATGGAAACGAACCTCAGAACTTCATTGAATTCGGCAGGAACGTTCAGTGCTTGCTTGATGCGCTTCTGGATCAATGCCCGCGCTTTCACAACAGCTTCTGGCGCGGAATCAAACGACACGGTATTGGCATCGCCTCCGACGTACTATGAGAAGAGTATGAGGACATATTTCGTAGGCCTGACTTGATTGATCACCTTATACGGTTCCCCCGCTACAGACATAATATTATTCAGTGATTCGCAATCCTAATCAACGTACACGCACAATTTTGTGAAAAGTAATTCGTCAGCAAGGCGCCACGACCTACACGTTTCGTGAGAAAAGGAATTGAGGGAGATGACGAGACATACATTTATGCTACACAACAGTTTTCTCAACAAAAGTCTTACAATTAATACTGAACAAATCACTCACTGCTCTCATCGGCCATCTACGAAATTTGAGTTTGCCAGACGCTGCCTGTATTTGGTATTCATGGAATATATCGTCCGCGTCCTTATGCCCCAAACGATTTCCAGATTGTATGTGGTGAATTTTAGCACTGTTATATCATGAGTTTATATTTGGCACAAGGAAGCTTGGTGTACCCATTGTGAGGTAATAAAAATGTGTGTAAGGTTCCTCTGCCACTTTCATGAAGGAAAGTGGTCGAAGGCAGGTGTACAATTTCTGCGTGCGCAATGACAGTTAGCCTCTTGAGATAAATATCTTAGTAGACGCTTGCCCGAAATGGTATTGACCGAGTGGGTTTGAAAATTCGTCGGCTGAGTTTGGTAAGAAAACTCGCTCGCATTACGAATAGGGTATTGTAATTTGATGTCAGACTGCAAAACGGAGTAAAAATCGTAAATTACCACAACGCAATGAAGGCCTACCTGACACTCGCGATTCATACATTCCCATTTTTCCCATTTGTATCTTGGCGACAATGACATCAGGAGAAATAAACGTTAGGAATATTCTGGAGACATACCTGCAAGAAAGGCGGCCACATTCACGGCAGTAAAAGCCTCTGGAAAAGGCGTAATTTGTTTCGTTGCCGTCGGAAATGAAAGATTGAGGAGGTGCAGGTTCAAGGCTTCCAAAGCCAGGTGGGATGGGTTTGGAAGGAGGGAGGATAAGAAAGTTGGGATGGTAATTAAGGTGAAGAGATAGGTATTGTCCATCGTCCTGTCTCCAAAAGCGCTTGCAATCAGGGTTCAAGCAAACCCATGCTCGATCGAAAATCCTTAGGGAATGTTTGCAGCATAACTTGCAGGCTTCGACCAGGCTTTTCCTTTCCCTGTTCGATATTTGCGGCGTTTTTAGAAGAAATAAAATGATAAGCCAACTCACGATATAATATCTGCAATATTGGCATTATTGACCAGAGTCAAGCTGCCCAAAGAAATGCCTGTTAATAGACGTTAGTGGCAATACTGAACATCGCACCTGTCAGATTTACAAGCTTCTGATTGATCTTCTGGAATTTAGTCAGATTTGCAACAATTTTGTTGGGACAGCATAAGGTTACCGGAAGAGTATCCATTGTAGGTAACTGATTCCATGTCGCCTTGGGTATCTCGCCCTAACACTATGTCAGATTATCTTAGAAATGACGAGTCAGATACGAACCCAGATTTCCAATGATTTCCTCTTTTTGATGCCACCAGGGTTGTCCCTATTCGAAGATGAGATAACAATAAAGAGTGAGACACATTTAGATACCTGTTCCTCACACCATCGAAATGCGAATTTGAACCTGACGACACGGCCATTCTCGTTATCCGCCTGCTGGTATTCAGCTGTCAGAGCCATTAGATTGCAACAGACTCCAAGAAAAGGATACAACAAACCCCAGACGTGTGCAATAGTGTAAAATCCTAACACGGCGTACGTAACGCCTTTGGCCCTTAGATCGAAGGGGAAAAGGGCGTACTTATCATCCATTAACAAAGCAAGCGGCCGGCTATAAAAGTAGTTATTGAAAAGAGCTCGTATTGACTTATCGTGAGCGAGCTGATCGGTGGCTGGTTGAGAGCTGATGTGACCTCGAAAAGAATGCAGACTCTCAGCCTTGCCGCCTCTTGAACGCAAATTAGATGATTAAGGGCAGATAACACAAGGAGCCTACCCATGAGAGATTATTAAGCGTCCTCCATGTTCGAACATGTCGCGACTAGGGTGACATTAGACGATTACTTGAGATAAGGCCTCTATGAAATTGAAACAAACGTTGCAGGAAATGCGCCCAAAAGGTAGCCTTTGGCAACATCATGTGCAAAGTAAACGCCACCTTGATAACTACGGAACCAATCAAAAGACTCGCAAATTTCTTGTCGAGACTGTACAATATGGTTAGAAAAGTTATAATATCTATAATGGATACAAACCTCTGCCCAGATTGGAGGGAATCTTCGCAGCGGTGGTTTCGGAAAACGGCAGAGACTATCATGACTAGGATAGGGTAGGTGGCTTAATATAAGCTCTTCTTTAATTTGCTCCGTCAAGAGAACCAAAGGCGGCAGTTTTGGATCTAGTAGCTCAATCAAGTCAGGCGCTTCCAGTTTCGGTACACACTCCATTTCCCCATTTTGTTCTCCGTTTAAGAGAACCATTGGCGACAACTTTTGATCTAGCGTCTGAATTGAGTCAGGGACTTTCAGCTTCATCACACACACCAATTCCTGGGTTTCTTCTTCGTTCTCATGTGTATCGAATAGAACAGGCAGTGGGACAGAACGACATGCCTGACATGGCCCGATAGGCTCCTCCTTAATGGATACTTTCTGCCTTGCAATAGGAGTCGTCGTCACGCCCGAAACCAAGAGGCTTCCAGCACTTTGAAATCCATCAGCCGCATATGCACTGTCCACCTGTAATGTTGATTCCACCTTGACACTTAGATCTGGCTCGACTATCATGCTTTCTACCAAGGTGCCCGGATCCCCTGCAACCTGAGGCCATTTTTGCGTCACGCGCTTGGATGAACGTACTTTTTTCCGTCGCAAAGATTTTGTCCTTTGAGCGTTCGTTGAATTTGCGTATTTTTGAGGGCCATTCAGTTGGATATCAACATCGACATCGACTGGTCCATCACACGTTAAAGCTGGTGGTCTGGTCTCTTGGACAACGAAGCTATCTGATGGTATTTCCGCTTTCAAAGGCGTGGCCTGACCATGAGTTTGGACAAATGTCGAGGAAGATGCGGTTTCTGTCCCAATTGTCTGGGAAGAGATAGCATTGACTGCCGATACTTTGTTGTTTTTTTTGAAGTGAAATTTAGAGTATGTACTTCTTTGCCCGGAGGTTGAACCCTGTACAATCGGCTGTAGCGCAGCAACCGGATTCTTCAGAGAAGAGCTCGATTTTGCTCGACTTTCTGGTACCGATGGGGGGCTAGGATTCTTCGCAAGTTGTTCCACTGGTTTACTGGAGCGCTTTTTAAAGCAACGGTCATCTGAGAAATTCGAAAACCTCTTCTTGGGGTTATTGTTCGAAGCATGCATTGCTCGAGACGCTGAGATAGTATCACGGGTTGTTGGTAAGGACACCGAGTTCAATGGCGAGTCATAATTTTCTTTTTTGATGGTCTTTTTATACCGTGAACTATTGAAGACATGCTTTTCCGAGACGTGCGAAGTCAGAGTATTTGTTCTTTTTCTTATTTCTGACGTCGTGGGATCAGGTAAGGCAAGCAAGGCTCTCCGGCAACTACTATCATTGAGGATTTCCTCGGCTTCCCCTTTATTCTTCCTGGAAAATAGTGGCCAATAAAAGTTGAGAAAAAGAGCAAAATGATTGACCCGAACGTGCCCCTCTGCGGTAACACGGCGCTTTATGACCTTCCATGCAGCGTGAGTTAACCAAGCTTGGACAGCTTTGACCTGTTTAGATGTCAGACGACTTGAAAATAACTTGGCTTGATGCGTTCACTCACTCCATTTGCTTCATTTTCAATGCGAGCAATAATATCATTCAAATAATTCCCTCGTTGGAATGGTCTTTGTCCCTCGGGGTTCATCCCATAAAGAGTTCGGAAGATACTAGAGAGTGGTTCATCTTTCAGGATGTCTGTGTCGTCCCAGGACAGTGGAATTCTCATACTGATGCAAAAATCATGCCGAGGACGAGGCGAGTGGTGGTGAGATATTTGTTGCCAACAATGTCAACTATTAGTTATAAGATGAAAGATGACAATAATTATTGGCAATGTGATTATGTGAAGAGTGAATTCAGAAGGGCACGGTCTTCTTAATCACGTGATACAAGAGAATGTTATGTAGCGGACTCTTAACCCGGATGTTGCCGAGATTTCCTCGTAGCTGTACGGAGCGGCCTTTGTCACTGCACAAAATGGCCTCTCTTAGACTCCTCTCCTCTGCCGCGCGACGGGCCACGACGTTCTCTGTCGTGCGACGTGGATATGCTGATGTTAGCGACAAGCTTTCTCTTTCTTTAACGCTCCCCCATAAGGTGTGGGTTTTCATGCGCGCTTATAACATCATCGTTCATTTCGTCGTATGCTAGACCATCTTCAAATCGCAAGATGTTGTCCAGGTCAACATCCCAGCTGAGTCAGGGGACATGGGTATCCTGTCGAATCACGTTCCTTCAATCGAGGCACTCCGTCCTGGTGTTGTTGAAGTCATAGAGTCCAACGGATCTCAGAAATTTTTCGGTTAGTCACTTTTCATTTACCACAAATAGAGTACAACTTGACCTCAGCCTACAGTCTCGAGCGGTTTCGCTACTGTTCACCCCAACAATAAACTCACGATTAACGTCGTAGAAGGTGCTTCTCTGGAGGAATTTTCACTGGAGGTATGGTTTATATTCGATAATCCAACCAAACATGTTCCTGACGTGGGTACAAAAGGCTGTCCGCTCTAATTTGCAAGAGGCTCTCAAAATTGCTTCAGGAAATGGCTCTGAAGCGGAAAAGGTGGAGGCTCGCGTCGAGGCCGATGTTTATGAGGCAATTCAAAATGCTCTTGCAAAGTAGCGGACCTCAGCTAGATCGATTTACAAAAGCTAGAATACCTATTATTTTCATCGAACAGTTACTTTGGAATTGGAACGTCAGGGTGTGCCTCCATTGTTTTTGCGACCACCAAGTTGAATGTTAGCAAGGCGATGATTTACATGCTTTGTTCTATATTGCACTTCCCTGATCAGTCTTTTTCCCCCTCCCTACGATCTGTAGGCAGTAGGACGTTCACCTAATGCAATGTAAAAGGTTTCTCCATGTGTTTTTCAGGGCCAATTCTCGCCAAAACTTAAAAGGGCTTGGTGTGTACTTATACATCTCTGCATCGTGATGTTATGTTATAAGTTTGCTAGGTTACTGGCGCCTTAAAAATGAAATAAGGATATTTAAGCAATCTACAGTCCAATAGAACCACGGTCCTTATTTCCACCTTCATAACAAGCAGGAAGGAAGTCAGGCGCAGTTCTAACACCACGCTCACTGGCAACATATTTAAGCTTCAAAGAAAAAGTTAAAGTTGAACGTAAAGATCTTACATTTCGTCAACTGCTACAAGGAGGTCATAATTTATAATTTGCGAAACGACTGAATCCTTCTTGTAATCCGTATGTGACGTAACAAAGTTGCGGATCCATGCAGCAGCGGTCAGAAGTCTCCCTATTTTCTAGTCAGTGACAGTTTGCAATAGTGAAAATTTGCTGACCATCTGAACGACGTCTAATGAGATCCAGATATTTCTGGATGCGCTCCTTATGGGGCGGTTCGAGGTCCAAAGTATCAAGATACGCATCTACCAAAGGTAATAGACCAGGGAAGTTGCCGTCCTAGTTAGGACTAGTCAACGGCATAACTCCTGTGAGGGATGTATATTCCACTTTACCTTGCCATTCATGATCTCTTTCATGGTCATTTCTTCGTACTCCTCGTCCACGGGTGGACGATTGTCTAGACCAGTTTCAGGTGGAGGGACTGGCGGGAAACAATTTCCCAACTTTTTCTCCTTCTTCCCGGGAGAACCGTCCACAGGTGAGCTCGTGCCAGAAGTGGATGCAGCGCTGGATGTCCCACTTCGAGGAGTGGTATAGACATCTTTCCGGAAGTAAAATTTGCCTGATGTAGATGCACCTCTCTTTTGGGCTCTGCCCATGTTCACGTCAACCTGGTAAACGGTCTGCACTGATAGTTCAACCGAAATATTATCTTGCGACTTACTTTGGATATAGGAATGTAGAAATTGAGGTTGAAGCTGAGGATCGCACGAGAAAGAAGGACAATGAAAACAGCGAAAGCAGCATTTTCAAAATCGGTCATTTGAACTTCCATGCTTCGGAATTCCACCCTCCATCCTATTCCTGAGTTGGGAGGAGGGGGCTTGAAACGCAGGGTCTGCCAATTCGTCGACTGGATATTCTGGAGAGCGGACGCAGTGTCTGTAAGGAGATCTTCCA
This sequence comes from Gymnopilus junonius, assembly GCA_015501075.1. NCBI lineage: Eukaryota > Fungi > Basidiomycota > Agaricomycetes > Agaricales > Galerinaceae > Gymnopilus > Gymnopilus junonius. The sequence continues at coordinate 131,225 of JADNYJ010000026.1, forward strand.
ACCAAAAGCTTCAACTTACCTCAAAGTGATCGCTACTGGAGGTATCGTCCTGGTCAATTGTCTCGGAGAAAATCACCAAAGGATCACGAATGAAGAGGTGAGATATATGCTTTGACAACAGGTCGTCGAGTCCTTCGAAAAATATGAATTTAAAAAGCCTTTTCCTCATAAAATATCTTACCATGTTTTCTTAAACGGTCATAGATTCCTTCGTCGTAGGGTAAGGGATTGTCGTTATACTCCGGTCGATTCATCCAATCTTCAGATAGGTAAAGGTCGACACTATCATAACGAGACTTCGGAATCCGGAAACGACTCTCTTTCAATGGCTGGGAAATTTTATAAATGGGTTATAATCTCGTAAAAATCAACTTGAAAACCAGTCACCTTCAGTCCACGCTCTTCTTCTGTGCGGTCGTCCACGCTTCCTGCAATGACATTCCATCGACAATCGACATCCGCTAAATATCCGCGATAGAGAGGGCTCGCAGCGGTAAGCGCTAGCTAAACTTAGCTCGTGAGTCAAATCATCCTTTGAAGAGATAGAGCAAATTACAAGTATAGGACCAATAGGTATTAAGCCGTCGTACATTCTTCTTGCGTCCTTGACATTGCACGCTTGGAATGTTAGTTGAAGACAACAGCACCCCATCCCAAAACCCATCGCATCCAAATATATATGATCGGGTAACGCTGCGCCTTGCTTAGCCTCTAGGAATCCTAGATCAGAAGAGGGCAACCGACGAGCCTTAGGGATGTAGTACCTGGGTCTTCTGGGTATAAATTACGATCCCATGGTATTGTGGGGTCAATGAATGGGTGTGGTGTGTTATCGTCTACGAAAATAGGAAGATTAATCGCAACCTTTGATCCTCTGCGACGTCTGATATTGGCCGTGAGTGTTCTAAGATATGATATAAATGCAACGACATCAAAAGATAAGATAAGATATGCTGACGGAAATCGTGCATGGGGATTGGTGATCTCTTCAGGCAAAAATAAACTATGGCTTGAGACGGCATCTGACGGGTCGAAGTATGGTTCAGTGAACTGGCCAGGGGCCCCCAATCTTGGAAATGAAGTAAATGTCATAGGAACTTCATTTGGTTTGAGATGCTTCCGTGCAAGATTCCTCCTGTGATTGATGAGCACAAGTTCATGTCTAACAACGCCATACACACCTATAACGCATATTGCTCTCCACTGATAAGAGGTCAGGTATGGCGCCAGTGTAGGGAGCACCAGGGGTGGATTCGAGCATATATCGCCCATATTCAGGATGGAATTTAGGAACGGCGATGCTTATAACAGATTCTTAGACAGTCCATGGATGGACTTGTCGACACATGGACATTACCTCTTTGGACAATCGGCAGAGATATCTTCGACAATGGCGCTCAGCTTTGCCAGTATCTCGGTTTGCCTTAAAGATAATTTGGCATTCTTCTCCTTGTCATCGAAGGAAACGACCATGTATTCAATCTAAGCACGGAAATGAGAATCGTTGAGCGCCAGCATAATAAAAAAACTCACCTCGTCGCCCCAGAGCAGTTCATCGCCTTGCCTATCCTTTAATTGATCCCAGATGTGCAAGAACTGTGTTATCCCGTGTGTCCTGACGTGATCGGCATATTTTTTGGCTTCATCCCAAACAAGTGGCGTTCCAAGATATAAGAGGCCCATAGAGAAATGGGATCGGAAAAAACCAAACCGTTATCTGGAATGGTGGTTGGTGGGGATTTCCAGCAGAACGAGAGTAAGGTTGTATTATGGTAGGAGGATCTCAGGATGTAGAGTACGTTAGTCAAAAATCCGTCTTTGTAAGGAGCCGGATTGCTAATAATTACAAGTAATCTTTCTATCCATGCGGGATCCGTTCTCGATCGGGCCGACTAGAAAAACCGCAATAATTCAGACGCGGAACTCCTTGCCGGAACAAGTGTTTCGTCAGTCCTAGGGAGAAAGCATGTTGAGGATGGATGTCTTGCGAAGTTTCGACATTGTCAACGCACCATTTCTGCTAGGAATCACGACATCAAGCCTTAAATGAACCACTGAAGACTTACAGCAGCTTAATATACAATAACTTAGCTCGGCAGTGATCTCATTTATCTTATCTACGTTAAATCTGGCCTTCAGTGCATAAGGCACGCTTCCTCTTGACATACTTATATATGATATCCAGGTACACGGGTGGTCGAATAAAACTCTGAGTATTGGGAATCAGTCACAAGGTCAGCCGTTGGCGCCATTGGTCGCCCACTTCAGGCATATCTTCAGGGCCAACAGTACATGCCGAAGCGAACGAGTCCATGCTTCTTCTTGGTTAAACTGCAATTTGATCGACACATCGCCAATTTTATCTCTTGAGATCCTGTCACCTGCAGTCAGTTGATACCAAGACGTGTCTTTCAAGACATACTGGTGAGGAAAATCAACGCCCGGATCTTGAGACTTGATGTGCTCCATAAGATGCTTAAGACAGTCAAGAAAGGCGACCATGGCGATGTCGAACCGACGATTGTGCAGCAAGCGGCCGAAATGAAGGTCACCCGATCCATAGAGTTCATAGTTAGCTTTGTCACCAGTGGTCTTCTCGATCCTTGAGAATGAGCCCATTGGCACTAATCGATGACTACGAAGAAATCAATATTTCAAAACGACTGATGGCAGAAAGAAATTAGAATGCGAACTTCTCAAAAGTATAATCGAGCTTCCGAGCAATTGTGTATAAAAGAAGGAGAGTTTGTCCCCACGCTGCATTAATTTCGGCCCATTCCACCTTAGATAAAGGATGTAGGAATTAGTAACCTGAAAGGCGAAATAGGTCATGGACTGACAGGCACCCCAGGGACTCGGCCAAGTCTAAGGCCATTTATCGTTCCGAATACTCCATCGTGACCAATGCAAAATGCGTCGTTGTATACATTTGTCCTTTCCAGTTTCTCGAGTGTTGCTACTCCGGCGGCATATGCAGCACGAAGAGATGCTAATTGGGAAACCTGCTGTTCTGCTCCTAAAGTATGGTCGTTATAAGTACGCCAAAACCTACCTCACAGTCAGCGAGCAGAAAGTATATGCAAGATGAAGAAGGAACGGACTCGGCTTCCTCGGCCTCTAGGGCTCTTTCACTTAGTTCTAGTTGGCGCAACTCAAAATCCAGTTGTTCTCTCTCCCGTTCAGCTTCCTTCAGTTGTTCAATGGCAGTGTCCTCTTCTTGCTTCAACTTCTCAATCTTCCTCTCAGCTTCTTCTTTCGAAATGCCTTGAGACTCCCTTTCCCTCTCTTTCCGGACTTCCTTTTCAAAAGCAATGTAACCATCTCGCTCTTTCTTTGTTTCGTCGAGTTTCTTTTGCAAATTGGTTAACAAAATCTGCGTACACTCGGCGCATAGTGGATGGTCGATCTCTGTCCTAGTGGACAGTAAATTGAACAGACGAGCAGTTGATCGGAGATGATGTGATAGCGGCGATGGATTTGTCTGGTCCTGTTCCACAAGTCGATTTGTGTTTTCGTCAACTCTGTTATCCTTCGGCGCACTAGTGCTGGATTTTGACGTGCCGCGTTTAGATACAAGCGAGGGGGACGGGATGTTGTGAATAACACTGTCCTGCAGGAGTACGAAAGACTCGGTGGGAGGTGGAGCTCGCTGAGCTTGTTTGCCTTGAGCACGCGGGGACAAAGGGGTAGATACAGATTTGTTAGACAAAAAAGATGACTTTGCGTGTTGCTGCAATGCCTTCGATGCAGAAGTTTGCTCGGAAATGCTCCTTTCTGATATCTTTGAGGGTTTTGTCGGTATCGAAGATGAGGGCAGGGTCGCCACGATCATGTCATAGGCAGAAGGTGCCAAATCGACAAGCGAGGCATCTATCTGGCCAGAATTTATCAAGGCATGCGGAAGCGAAGCATAGCATTATAATATACCTGAAGAGGTTCTTTACACTGCTGGCAAACGGGCCCAAAGCTCATCCTTACCGTGGTCGTTAGTGGTCAGGAGGAAGGTAAACGCTGACGTAATCGAGGCATTGCGTCGAACTCGAATGTGCTTGTGCTTACGGCTAACTTACTTGCTCTATTCTGACAACATGCGCCCCAAGGATACTATAATATATCCCTGACACTCAAGGTCCTGTCTGGAGAGTCATATTACGCCGCATCATCTCACACTAAATGCGACTCTCATTCGAAATTTATATCTAGACTTGGTTAACGAAACTTCAAGTTGAACTAAAGAGGATATCACAATCGTTTGCACTACTCGATCTCGCAGCAAGTGCTTATGAGGCCAAGCGGCCTCGTAATCATGCTATGCACGCTCCCTCTTCGCCTTGTCCGCAACCTCTCCTCTCGTTCAACTTCAAGTTGGAGTTCGGTTGCTCAAACCCAGAATCCTCTTGAGAGGAAGACGCGCTACAGATGTCTGGTCGTATGTTTGCACTGTTGATTGGCATTGATATATACAAGTCAACGACAATTTCGAACCTGCAATCCTGCGCTGAAGACGCGAAAAGGATGAGGAATTGGCTTGTGGATGAGTTTAACGTGCCTATCGACCATATTTGCCTCCTCTTAGACAGCAAAGCCACAAAGGAGAACATTGAAATTTGCTTTATGGAACACCTAGTCAACAACTCTTTTATTGGGCGTGGCGATGCCATCATAATTTATTTTGCAGGACGTGGGAGTTACTTATCTGCGCCCACGGATTGGTTTCAGGACGACGCAAGTGCCGGTGTCGTGCAAGTTATTTGTCCTCACGACTACGACGTAAAACTTTCTCAAGGACGGAATGCAGGCATTTCGGATCGTTCTTTCCATGCTTTACTTGAAGATGTTATTTCTGCCAAAGGAGATAACGTCACTATCATCCTGGATTGTTGTTTTTCCCCCACTGAAACACCCGGTGTGCGGAATCGTCACTCAACTCGATGGACGAAACCCACCAAGGCCGTCCCCGATGATCTTTACAGTTGTTTGTGGATTGGCGCTCGCGGGAAACCCTCTACATCAAGGTTTGGATTTTTTGACCCAATGTCGCTGCACACGGTACTCGCTGCATGTCCACCGGGTGGTAAGGCCTTGGAAAGCATTGAAGGGGGGAATTTTACGACATGCTTTCTCCATGCTGCTGCATATCTTCCTCTCCACCGGACTTCATACGCGTACTTCATTGATTATCTTCGACAAGAAGTTGGAGACCACGACCAATTTTTCTGTTCAGGAAAACAAAAAGACAAGACTTTTTTTGATGGCATTCCTTTTGTGCCCGACAACCACTTCTTCTCTGCCTCTCTAGAAAATGACAGTGCGAATTTGGTCAGGATAAACCTAGGCGCTATGCATGGTGTCACTGCAGGAACTGATATTTCCCTCCATCTCCATAATTATTCTTTTTCCTTCAACCCACCTTTAGCAGTTAGTTGTGTCTTTGAAGTTCAACCATCAAGCAGTCTAGCTCTCCTTGGACCGGCGACATCTGGCATACCTAGATCGTGTTGCGCGAAGATTTCCAAGTGGAATAATCCTTGTCCCTTGCGTATCTATTTAAAGCCCAGCTTCACATCCTTTATACGCTTTAGGACCTTCAAGAATTCTCTTTCAATTAAACGCGGAAGAGGTTTTACGAAAAGTGGAATCAATGTCCTCCGTGTTAGGCAGAAAGATCTGGCCGACGTATCTATCAGGCTTGACGTTAAAAACCTGTTAATTGAACATAAGCAAGTCCTATCAGAATATGAGAATGGCTTGATGAAAGTGGCCGACAAACACACCATTCAGGCAGTCGATGCCGCAGCTCAATTCTGTTTTCAATTGCTTCGGAAAAATACCATTAGTCCTCTTCGGAATCTTATCGACATGGAAATCCATCGATTCGATGTTGCATCCTCGTTGCCAATTGGGGAAAATCTTCTCCAGGAAGGCGTGGCTCTAATTCCTTACAAAAGAGGCGACGTCTATAGCATCAAGTTCCAAAACAATTCGCACATTGATATTTGGCCATACGTTGCTTATATGGATCCTACCCTCCATAGCATCATTCTCCTGTATAACCCCAAACCAACATGCAGGAAGGCCCCCCTCCCGAAAAACGGCTCTCTTGAAATTGGCCCCGACACATTTCCACTAGGATCAGGCACTTTATCGCTTGACCTGTTTGAATACGGAAATATCAAAAGCGTTTATTTGAAACTCTTTTTCTCCTCTATTCCAGTGAATCTGAAGGTGCTAGAACAAGACCCTATACCTGAATGGTTCAGTGAGGAAAGCTCCGTTCAAAGTGCACCTTGTTCTCCTTCGGATGAGATTGAGTGGGATACAGCGTTAGCATCTCTTATTTTTGTTCTGGACTCCGAGTCTCGAGAGGCAAACTTAGCATGATCAACCTGTAGCTGCATAGTACTACTGAAAGTCTGATAGTGATTATTATGAACAAAGGCTGTTCCGAGTCCGATTTATTCCTGGCATTAACTTGCATTAATTTTGCAATGTTTTCTTGGTCATTGGAAGCTATTAGTGAATCAGTCTAGATTTGTGATGCGCATACTAAGTACAGTTGGCCCTAAATCGTGATGTAATGGCACGTGCCGTAGTGTCACGCGTTTGTCACGTAACGCTTCAACTTCATTAATTTGAACTGGACATAAACTGGACACTACATACGTAACAGCGAGTCACCTTTCAAACTAATTTGAACACCCTACTGAAGTTGATTTAAGTATCATTCCACCTCATACATGGCCTCAGCTCAACAGCACCTCGAGCCTTCTAAACAATCTCAAGAAACCGACAGTTTAGTCCGACGGCTTGCAGGCCCCTCGTCCGGGAAAGCTGGGTTGGTCATCTACTTCTAGATATTAGAACGTTACCTTACTCTGCGATTAGACTTGCAAAGGACCAGACAGAAATCAACCGTATTATTACGGACGCTTCAAAGGGATCAAAGTTCTACGAAGTAATACTTACTGTTTATTTCTAGACGTCATACTCATGATTTGCCAGAACGAGAAGAAAAAGGACAAGGAGTTGACTGCTCGAATAGAAAAAATATTGAAGCAAAGAGATGAGGCCATCAGAGGGGCCGACATAAGTGAGCGCCCATCTGTTCCACTGTACTGGTGTCAAATTAATGTATTGGCCAAACAATTGAGGTAAAATCGAGAATGCAGTCGACCAGGTCGTAAGTCTCCCTCAGCCTCAGAAAGTTTAGTTTACCTATAGTCTCGCCTTTTCTTGTATGAACAGATTAGTCAAATCGAAACGCGGCGAGACTTGACGCAAATCATTGTACATGTTGATATGGATGCCTTTTACGCAGTATGTGCATTGTGATGCCAAACTTTTCTTTTCTGACTTCGTCTCTTTTCAGAACGTCGAACTGCTAGACAATCCGGATCTCAAGGGAAAGCCGTTCGGCGTATGTTTATGACGACACCTGTTTTGGGAACATATTTACCTAACGGTGTTCCAGGTAGGCAGGGGCGTTCTGACCACCGCTTCGTATGAAGCCAGGAGGTATGGCGTTCGATCTGGGATGGCTGGTACGCCTTTTCCAGTGGATTGCACCGCACACTTTGTTCAGTCGTTGTCTAGGCTTCATTGCCAAAAAGCTATGCCCAGACCTTATTCTTCTGCCAATCCGTTTTTCAAGATATTTAGAAATGTCAGAAAAGGTGATGGACATTTTCCACAGATACGACCCGGATATGGCTCCAGCTGGTTGTGACGAGGGTTATTTGAAGTCGGTCACCTTTTCTTTTTCTGTACTTCTGGCTATTCACTTATTTGACATTGGAAGCATCACCTCGTATTGCGAAGAGAATTTATTGACAGCAGAAGAATGCGTAAAACAAATGCGTGAAACCGTTTTCCAAGAAACAAAGTTGACTGTAAGTGCTGGAATTGCACCCAACAAGGTCAGCCTTTTACAGTACACAAAGAGAGACGTCAATAAAATACTCGTTACATAGATGCTTGCGAAAGTATGTCTCCTGTGCCTTCAGAGCAAGAAAAGCTCGTGATATGTTGAGTTATCCAGATATGCTCTGATAAGGTCAGCTTTGTTTCTCGCCATCTTTCAAATACGAACCTTCTTTGACTCGTTGTCCAGAATAAACCCAATGGTCAATTTCAACTTCCTTTCAATGCCGAATCTATCAAAGATTTTATGCGCAACCTTTCTATCCGCAAAGTGCCCGGTATCGGTCGCGTGAATGAACGGCTATTAGAGGCTATAGGTATCAAGGCAAGTTCATAAAGTTCACGAAATACCAATTGTCTTATACTCGAAAGCAGACATGCGGTGATATTTATACTCAGAGAGCGGTTGTCTCTTTGATGGATAAGCAATTTGGCCTGGTGTTTCTCTTGCAGACACATTTGGGCATTGCGAATAATGTGGTAGAAGCGCATAGACGAGAGGAGCGGAAGAGCATAGGCGCAGAAAGGTAACCATGCTCTTTTGCAGCCAAAAAAGTTTTTAATAACCAGTTTAGGACATTTCCTACCTTGGGTGATTTGGAGAAAATCTTGGACAAGCTGCAGGAAGTTGCTGCTGAGCTGGAGAAGGACATGGAAGAAACTGGCTGGGTGGGTCGTACAGTCACATTGAAGTTCAAACTCGACACATATCAGGGTATGTCTTTGCCTTCACAATGACGTGGGTTAACCGCTTCACAGTCTTTACTCGGGCGAAATCCCTGGACCATTGGGTTTCAAAAAAAGAGGAACTGTTTGCCGTGAGCATAACGCTACCTTTCATGCTATCGTCCTTTAACGCATAACGTCGGTTATGACAGATCGGCAAAGAACTTCTCCTTCCGGAGACCCCAGTAAAGATTAGGCTAATTGGTCTCCGAGTAACAAAGCTGAAAGACCTCAGGGACACAGGAAGCTCTGGAATTAAACGAGTAAGCCTTCTTCTGATGACATGAGTGCTTTCGCGTTTCATGCATTCCCATAGTTCTTCGAATCCGCCACAGACGATGTATCTAGAAAGAAGATTAAACTGGAAAATATTCATGACGAAATGGATGAGTCAATGCCTGGGTTCCATGAGGACGACGAGACTGATTACAGAATGGCGGAGGACGACCACGAAGACGATATCATTGAAATTGTTGATGAAAAGGAAGATAAAACGAAAATCCGATCACCTGCTAAAGCAACGCGTCGTCCGCCTCACTCAACTATTAACGCTGAAGCGTCGTCCAGTAAATTACAAACACCGCCTCGGCCACGAAGGCATAGCGAGGCTGCATCCAAAGCTTCAAAGCCCGCGTCATCAGCCTCGTCTATTAAACTTGAAACTCAGGAATGCCCCATTTGTGGGAAGACTATGCAAACCGACAACCAGGGGTTGAATGCTCACATTGACTTTTGTCTTAGTCGAGGGGCTATCAGAGAAGCTCAGGTTGAAGCCAGTAAGGCCAGCAAAGAGCCTCAGAGCAAATATAAAGGCTGGCACAAACCAGAGTCCATTAAGAAGCCAGAGTCTAAACAAAGCAAACCTCGTTCCACATCGAGTAAAGGCAAGCCATCCAGCTTTTCGAATCGAAGATAATGTCGGAGCCAGGAGACTTTCTTGGGGCTGGTAGCATCTTTGTATCACATAGTTCTCTTATGTTTCAGGGATATGTATCTCTAATTGCATTCGGCAATAGATAATTTGACTTATTTTCCTCTGTGCAACTTGAAAGATTGTTGAACACCCTTTCCAGCTTGGATATCCTTCATGCAGCGGTCGTCGATTTCTCTGCCTTTGATAGCCAATTCAACGACCTGGGCCTCCAGGTCCTTTGGGATGCAGACAACACCATCTTCATCAGCAATCAACCAGTCACCGGGTTGAACGGTAACTGCGGGGAAGACATCTGCACCTGGGCCTTGGGGGATGATGGTTAAAGGGATGTTCACTGCGGAAGGTCGAGTAAAGGGAGATTGGCCGAGTGTCGAGTGAGCGCGAGAGAAAACGGGGAAGCCTTGGGCACGGTGCTCCGCAATGTCCCGACAGCGGCCAGAAATGATAACACCCTTGGCACCGCGAGCCAATGCACCGGCAGTCATTAGTCCGCCCCATACTGCATTTTTAGTTTCTGCCTTTCAAGGAGAGTAAGCGACGAAGCAAGGCCGAAAGGAAAAGGACTGAACGCGGTGGAACATCGAGCAAGATGACAGAGCCCTCTGGAACCGTGTCAACGAAGTGGGTGGTGAGCTTAGGGGCACTTGGGTCGGAAGCGAGAACGAATTGGACAGTGTAGGCAGGACCGCAGAGGCGGAGGTCTGAATTTACGGGTGAAACTAGATGGATATCGGGAATATGGCCGCCATGGGGAAGAGAGAGCTTGATGAGGGCATCTGAGATTTCGCAAGACGAGAAACCGGACAAGGACATGAGGGAAGGGGATAAGATTGTATCACGTGTTGGGTAGGATTAGTAGGGGTGTGATTTGAGGGGCAGCAGGCAATGATTCAATGAAACCTCGATCTCCGCCAGCCCGTCCCCATATCGGCCTCCATGTCTCCCACTTCTCCAACAATGCCGACTGGGGCGAGGATGATGCCTGGGACAGCGCCTCAGATTCAGAGTCCCCCCGCCATTCATCCCTCAATTCCTGGTCTCGCCCCTCTGCTTCCTCCACCACTGTTCCCAAAGACGTCGCAAAACCGTCTTCTAATTCTTCCTCTTCTACCCTCGCTTTTTCATATACTCATCTCCAGGCACCCAGCTCTTACCCTCCAAAATCAGACCTTGTCTCTGCTGAGCAACCAAGGAATGGCTGGACCATGATTCGTACGTCACATAGCAGAAAGGGAAGCCAAACCAAACTCGACGAAAGATCCGAACAAAAGGACATCGAGTTCGATAGATATCGAACGGAACCCGTAGACGTGGACGTTGAAGGCGATATGATCCTAGGTGATCTTGACCCAGATGCTGCTGAAGCCGATCCTTGTGCTCCATCAGTTTCGACCAACCCTCATTCCAAGCCAAAACACAACATTGGTTCTATTCGCCATGATGTTGATGACATTGTTACTGGTAAATTTTCCTCAGGGTCGTATGTCTGCTATTGGCTGATCATTCAATGTCAAAGACCCCTTAAACGGTATCAAAAATCGTAGCCGCCAGAGAGAATCCTCTCCTACTCCACCTGGCCGCACTACAGACGCCAGCGGTCAGAGAGAGAAATCAGAGAAACTCTTACGGGAGAGGTCCATAAAGACCAACCGCAGACACAAGTTTGAGGAATGCCTATCGAGCCAAGACGTCAATATTGGTACGTCACCGTTACTTGCCCATATGTTTTTATTTCGTTGATCAATATGTATGTAGGAGAATTGCGAAAACTCGCCTGGGCTGGTATTCCTAGCGACCTTCGTCCGATGGCCTGGCAGCTATTACTGGTCAGTCATATACTACTTATTCTAAAATTGCTTGCCATTGAACCATCTATAAGGGATATCTTCCGTTACCCACTCCACTGCGGTCCAGCACTCTATCTAGGAAGAGAGGTGAATATCAAAATATGGTTGACCTTGCATTCGCTCGGGGGAAGGACGGGCTTGATCAGCAAATATGGCATCAAATTGAAATCGACGTACCGAGAACTCGGCCTGGTGTGCGACTGTGGATGCATGAAACGACACAAAGAGTGAGCCTACTTGATTTTCTTTCCATCTATTCGCAATGAACAGCCATTTCAGAGCTTAGAACGGATACTTTACGTTTGGGCTATCAGGCATCCCGCCAGCGGTTATGTGCAAGGAATCAATGACCTTGTCACTCCATTTTTCCAAGTTTTTCTGTCGGCTTACATTGGTATACTCCTTGCCTATTAAAGCCGTTTCGTCGTATTTACAGAAACCAAGATTCTGAACCTGAGGACTTCGATCCTTCTGCGTTACCCCCTCATGCCTTGTCTGCGATCGAAGCGGATTCCTTTTGGTGTTTATCCCGCTTGCTTGATGGCATTCAAGACAACTATATTTTTGCACAACCTGGAATTGTGAGGAGCGTGCGAAGGATGGCCGAGTTAGTTGCACGTATTGATGGTCCGCAATAACCCTTCATTCTTTCCCTTTTCACTGACTAGTTCATAGCTCCCTTATCTGTTCATCTAGAATCGCAGAACGTCGAGTTCATGCAGTTCGCCTTTCGTTGGATGAATTGCTTGCTCATGCGTGAAATCAGCGTACAGAATACCATTCGAATGTGGGATACATACCTCGTGAGTTGTCTTCTACTTGTCTCATTGGCGGCCGAATAATAATTTGCGATATCCAGGCAGAGGGCCCGGACGCCTTTTCGCAATTCCACCTCTATGTTTGTTCGGCATTTCTGGTGCGCTGGAGTGAGAAACTACGCAAAATGGATTTCCAGGTTTGTTTCAGTCTCAAAGGATTGTAACACCATGCTTATAGGCTCTCAGGGTATAATTATGTTCTTACAGTCTCTTCCAACACAAGATTGGGGTGATCACGAAATTGAACTACTCCTTAGTGAAGCCTTTGTTTTGAACTCGATATGGCACAACGCTCAAAGTCATTTCAATGCGAAATGAATTATACCTCTTGTATTATTTATTGAATTTCATACACTGTGCGGATCGGGAAAGTCCATGGTATCAGGCATTTAATGCAGGTCATGAATTAGAAGGCATACATGAATGGCTATATATCAACCAACCAAGCAAGGTCAGAATGATGAACTATGGTATCATGATTCTTCTTTAGCTTTCACAAATGTAATCTCTCTTTCAAGGATATTTTTCAACTCGGCTGCGTTTTCCTTTGTTTTAACTTTGACACTGTAGGGCTGAGAAACTCCACCCTCGTGGCCAATAAATTTTAGAGTGTTTGGTTGGTCTGTATCTTGTGTGAGTTTCAATCCACCATACAGCCTGAAATTCTTCGGCGAAAGTGAGCTCCAAGGCAAAGTCCAAACAGACAATTAACATACGAGAACAACATTTCCAGTACTGCTATTTCTCATGAGCAGCCTCCGTGCTTCAGAATCCTTGTTTTTCTTCACTTTGAGCAGGCCTAGACAATGCGATCAGATGTCTTGGAATGAACAATGTCAGAGGACTAAAACTAACCAACTCCATAAGAAACCCATTTATTGTCATCAAAGCGCAGAACTTTTGACTTGATGCTATGCACAGTGTCCTCATTTTCCTCACCTTCACCATCTTCGTCATGAGGATTAGTTGAGAGGAGGGCTGGCTGAGCCTCAGTACCACCTTCAGCTTCTCCGATTGGGGTTACTCTTTCAGAGCTCTCTCCTTCAGGCAATTTGTCTCCTGTTAATGGTTTTGCTGAATCAGAATCAGTGGGCGCGGGTGCGCTTCCAAACCCAAAATGGATAGGACTCTTGGTAGCAGGCTTGCCGAAAGGCGACGAATCTTTGCTTTCGGACTTGCCAAATATGCTGGAAGGCGAAGATGATGTAGATGATGTAGAACCAAAGGCGAAAGGATTAGAGCTGGATCCGAAGTCTGTCTTAGGTGCTGTACCAGAAGGCTGAGAAGACGTGGTCCCGAAAGAGAAACTTGAAGGTTTTGTTCCAAAGGTACCAAAAGGATTTGCAGTCTGAGAGGTCGTTGGATTGGATTGAGCGCCGAAGGTAAATGGAGAGGAAGAGGCACCGGAAGAGCTGGTGCCCGACGTTGTGCCTAACAAGAAGGGAGAGGCCCCAAATGGAGCACCAGAAGATTTAGAGTCTTTTAAAGGAGCAAAGGGGCTTGAGGCGTTTGACGAACTCGTGCTAGAGGATTTGAAGTCGGGGAAGTTCGGTTTGGCTTCATTGGTTGATGGTGCTAAAGGAGCGAGAGGTTTGAAGGCATCAAACCCAGAGAATGACGGCGGCGGTGCTGGCATCATAATTTTATCTGCTTGTGATGAAACGGTAGACGCTGTCTGTGATGTCAAATTATCCTTGGTACCCGCCTTGTCACCCGTCTTGTCGAAGTCTTCTTGGATCTTGATGCGGAACGATTTATAATTTTCGAGTAGAGTGGTAATGTCAAAGAAAGGGTCTTCTTCCACTGTCTTTGAAATAGCAGAGAGAATGGAAATATTTAATCCACGAAGATCGGTGTAATACTTTAATGCAGCTGAATCAGAGGGAACGCCACTTGCAGCAGGCTTTGGCGTGAAAGACACGGGAGCAGGGGCAGGGTTAGGGGAGAAAGAACTAGCTGAACTGCTGAGTGAAGCGGCGAAAGCTTTTGACGTGCTCGTCGCCGTGGGCGACATCGTTGGAAGACTTGGCATTAGACCGGGAGTGAAACCGAACGTAGGCTTGGCGGGAGCAGTGGGTAATGCCGACGAAGATGGTGGCACAAACGGATTCTAGGAATATGGTGATCAACGTAACATTTCGAAGGTGAAATTCAAACGGCCTACAGGTGTCAGCGGCTTGTCTGGTGTACCAACCGCCGTTGTCCTATCAAACGTGAACGCCGGAAAGGAAGGCTATCAAACGAGACAAAATCAACACTCGTGTACAATAAATGAGTGTAAGCACTGACAGCAGAGAATGCGGGGGCCGTCGGTGCAGCACTGACTGAAGTGGTCTCGAATTCAAAGGAATTACTTGCCGTGGAAGAGGTTGCGGAAAAGAAAGATGGAGGGTTCTAAACACGCGTCAGGGGATATAAATGGCACTTTGGATGAGATACGAACAGTTGCGGAAGTGGCAGAAGCGGTGTTTGACTGGACCTCTTGCGGCGCGCGAGCGCCTGCGCGTTTTGGTAGACCACGAATACTAATGATTTCACATTAACGAGTCTGCATTCCAAAGAACATAGAAGTACGGACACTCGAGTAGCTAGAACAGCTTCATCAGCCTTTTTGAAGCCTTGGCTTGGTGAGTCCTAGAGTATACTGTTGATCAGAGGAATGGTCAACTTGATAATGCTAAGACGCACTTCGTCAATCTCAAACTCATCGTCGCCTTTGATCAATTGTTTTTCTGCCTGCCGCTTCATGTTCCGCAGAAACAGAATTCAAATTAAATAGAAGTGGGATACAGGTTGTTGGTTTGAATTGAATTACATTATTCCTTATTCTCTTTCATTAACACGATGCCCAAAACAGGAGCAAACAAGTATTGTTGCAGTTTGGTTGCAGTGACCAAGTTCTGCTGCCGGGAGATACGCAGAATAAAAGTGAGTCTAATTTCAATCCCAGAGTTGTGTACGAACGCCTAGCTATGAACTGGCATACATAACGGGTACAGGTAAAACAATACAAAGGAGTCCAAATAAAAGTTGGGGCAACGTTCACCTACTACGATCCACTGAAGACTATGAAATATTTCTACATGAGATTAAAGCAGACAGAATGGGATATATATTCTAAATCAAGGGCGTACAGGCGTCCTGGTCGGAAGAACCATCTTGATTGCTTGGAAGGCGAAACGTATGCCGTTATGGAAAGCCCAGAGCATGGACACTAAACAAAACATGATTATCACATTTCGATACATAACAGAAGCTGGCTTACAAAGAAGGATGGGTAGCCAGAATAATAGGAGCATACGATCATCTAAAATCAAAAGGATCAGCTGTCATGATTAAAACCAATAGGACGTAGCTCACGTTTCTTCTGCATTTTCTGAGTTTGCTTCGCAGGAGGTTGATATCCAAATGATTCAATTACTTGATCTGGGACTGGTGTACTGTCGTAACCTACTGGTCTAATTTCGGGATGGGGGCGGCCAGACGTCGACGCAACAGGTCTCTGGAGTTCATCAAATTCTACATTCTCTGAGGAAAGCTGTGTCGACTCGTCTTCGCCAGCACGGGGCGTGTAAACTGGAGGAGGTACATCCTCTGTTTGTTGCCGAGCAGTAGTCGCGACAGCCAATGCGACCCATTTCTCCCAAGTTGCCCGCCATTCTTGTGCAGCCCGTAGGGCCACCGAACCCATGTTGGAAGCAGCTTCATCGCCTTGGGTGGCAGTTGTCTCTCCTGTGGTACCGGCACCATTTTCACCTCCAAGGAATGATGGCCAATTAGGCATCATGGGCACAAAGACAGGGAAAACCAAGGGTATTTGAGGTAAATTTGCCCATTGAACCGCTTTCAGGTCAGGGAGATGCGGTAAAGGGAACTGGGGAATGTTGGGAATGATTCCTTGTGTAGTTGGCATTGCTGGGATTTGGGCGAGAGTGCGCTGAATCATTTCCATGAAAGATGCTGCTCGTTTCGCATCCACAGTGTCGGCATCACCTTTAAACTCAGCATCATCTTTCGTTTTACTGTCAAGGGGAGCAGGCGGAGGAGTAGGCGCTCTCGAGAGATCAACAGAACGTCGTGGGGTGCCACGGCCAGATTGCAAGACGTTCAGCCGTGAAGAGCGACGAGAAATCCGACGGGAAATAACTCGACGAACTGGGATGTCGTCTTCCTCTTCGGCATCGCCCAATTCACCATCATCGTCTTCTGAATGGTAATCATTCGAATCGATGTCTCTTTGGCGTGTAAGGATATCTGCAAAGAACCCAGCAGTCGTGATCTCATCCGCAGTCTTCCCAAGGGCATTGACCACCTCGAGGTCAGCACCGGCTTCAATCAGGGTCGAGGCACACGCTTTGGACTGCGAGAGAGCAGCAAAATGCAGTGGTGTAAATCCGTTTCGATCTCTAGCATCTAAATCGGCATCATGTTGGACAAGCCATGTCGTCAATGCTGGGAGTCCCAGCGAGGAGGCAAGATGAAGCAAAGTTTGTCCACTGGGAGAAGGGTAGGAGACTGCATCCGATGTGAGTGTTGATAGCGGGGCAGAATCGCCCATAGGCGTATCTATAACGTTGAGGAACTCGATGATACGACTTTCGAAATCGTCATTCTCGTTTGCGCGTACGAAAAGGAGAGGACGGAAATCACGAATGGCTGGGGACGACGTAAGCTGCATCACGCCCGTGGCGGTGCTCTGGTTGTTTGAGTCAGAGCCGTCTCCTCCGGCATTGCCTACAATTCTCATTGCAACATTCTTTGCATCCTCAATCTTGCCTGTCATCTTGAGACCGACAACCTGTAAAGCGAGTTCCATCCTGAAGAGAGTGTAAGTTTTTGAAGTCAACTTGAAATAAAATCATACTGACAAAGCTCTGTCCGACTCATCAGAGTATGTGAACAATGAGGGAGGCGAGTTGGTTTGGTCGTCGACTTTGGGGAAACCTTCAAACCATACTGCAACTACTCCTGGCATAGACCGTGGTGGCAACACGCAAACAAGAGTGTTGTCACTCCAACGCTGAGTAGAACTGGCTGCAACATCACCGAATATGCAGTTAAGCTGCACGGTGGGGTGGAAATTGGCGCCGAGAATTGTCACTTCAATGCCACCATGTGTCGGGCCGGTGTTAGGTATAAGGCGATGTATGGTTGGCGGTTGAATATGAGTAGTCGATCCATTATGGTTATAGAACATAAATGGCATCATATGAGGTAACGCAGGCATCAGTAAGTTCGAGGGGGTTGATAAAGTAGAAGGCAGATGTCTTTCGTTGACGACGTCTGAAGCCGCAGACGAAAGGTCAGGCATAAGAATGTCCGAGTTGTGATCCAATGGCGTAGGGAGCGAATCCGGAGAGGAGGTTTCTGAACTCTGCATCCCATCGTACACTGGCGGGGCAGGAGGTGCAGGATGCTCCGACACACCGAGATGCTGGAACGTAGAGAATGGTGTGGAGGCCCTAGTTGTCGGAAGAGGGGAATAAGAAGTCGATGGCGAAGGTGCACTTGAGACACTGCCTTCACGAGAGACGCGATTAGGTTTTGAGGAGGCATCGTATGGCTTTGGCTTTGGACGCTTTTTCCCAATACTTCCATTGGAAAGCTCCTTCTTGCGCTTCGAAGGCGCACCAGGGTCAGCCACAGGTGATATTTCGCTCAACATACCTTCAACCTGTTGCCAATTAGGACGCTCTAGAGAGAAGCCATTTGTTAACTCTGGTATTTTGTTTGCACTGGATGTCTTGTGGTCATCTGTAATCATGATGGGCCGCGACATTCCTGAACCCACAATGCGCCCAGTGTGATCTATCATTGAAAAGTGGACGTTGAATCCGACCTTCTCCCTATGATGACGACAGTAGCAGGTAATGCGGAGAGGTAACACAACGGATCCTGTAGAGAAATCCAGAATCTCAGCACAGTTGAACTGGATTATACTTGTTGTGTCTTCATGGTGTTTGCCCTTATGTTGCTTGTTTGGATCAGCCTCAGACTCAGAATCTGAACGAGCAGGTCGAACACGGGCAGCTAGCTTTTTGGCGACACGTTTCGCCTGGTCAGGGCCAAAAGTTCATTATGACAAGAAAGTGGAAACTGCGTTTCGAGACATACCTCACGAGCTTGACAGCTCGAACAACTCAATACACGGTTGTGAGGAGGGGAGGCGCAAGTAACACTGGCAGAAAGATGTAGGACATCTTCCGGATCGGGATCTATCAGAAAGCATAAATTTCATACATCTCATGCAAAGGAAGAGGGCGCACCGATTTTTCCCTGCTTCCTCGTCCGTTTCTTGGTCGCTGTTCCTCGAGGTAACTTCAGCCATTTCCAGGAGCCTACTCGGTCGTACTTGTAGGGATCCGATGACGAGCTTGAGTCAGCCAAATCAACTGTTACCCGAACTTGCGTTTCCACTCGAGACTTGGTACCGCTTTCTGGAATACTTGGAAACATGATTGGCAGGCTATCGGAGGGTTAGTTATGGAAGAACAGAAAATGAAAAAGAGGGCCGTACTTGAAGCATGACTCCTTTGGGGGGTGCATAACTCTTTGATTAACAGTGGATGGATCAGATTTTCGGGGAAGAGAAGCAGGCGGAGGTATTGGTTTTGTCAACGGCATTGGGCAATGCAGGGATGGCGCCAAAGATTTGTCCGCAGGCAGCTCCGGCAGAACAGATTCAGGATGACCCGGTGGAGAATTAGAAACAGGAGGATATGATGGCGGAGATGAATAGTTCATAGTCGAATTGAAACTCGAGGATGGCGTACTGTAAAAAGGTCAGCAAACATATTGTGGAGAGATCCGGCACAACATACTCGTCGTATGCATGTCGCTCAATCAGCTCGTCCAAGCACAACATTTGTTCCTCCTCAGCTTTGTGTGGTGTGGTGTAGACCGAAGGATCTGAAGCCCATGGTAGCACGGTGCCCTTCGCCGAATGCATTGAAATGGGGTACCACGAGGAAGGGAGGTCGAGTTCACTTTGAATAGTTACCAATTCAGGCGATTCAGAGGCCTCAGGGGTCAAAGGCGATGGAGAACGAGAGCCTGAAGCTGTGTTTGATGTTGTGGACATCGTGGAGATGGTCGAGCAGGCCACAGGACTGCGACGAACTCCAGGTAAAGGTGTTAGTGAAAGTGGGTAATACCAAGAGTCGCTTTGCACGTGTCGGGCGAAAAATACACTGATTGCCAAATTTTGAACATTTCTGTCCAAAAAGTCGAGTTATTCGCTCCGAAATTCACCCAAAATTGACAATTAAGGTCTGACTAGTCGTGTAATCTTTACCCAATCTTTACCCTTCTTCTTAGCCAGGCTTCTCCGATGGACTGGCAATCTTATCGACTGCCCTTCTTACTCGGAGACTCTCAACTGAACTCTGGTCCAATGGTGCAAAAATGGCATATCTCAGCGCCCCATGCTTTCAACAAATGACACGGTGGTGACTTCTTGTCACGAGTGGGGGGAACTGGGTTGGGGTCAAATCTCCGAGAGGATAACGCCACTGTACAGATGAACTCTGCATCAGCGACAGGGCTAATCTGCATTTTCCGCCGCTCGCCGCTAGCTTTGGCAATTGGGCGTCTCTGTGAAATTTTACCCCGAGGCTGTACATACTTAAATGGTGAACTTGAATACTAGGTGATGTCAATCCGTTGAAATGTCATGAGAAAATGTCTGAGTTGCAGTCAAATTTTGTCTACTCTCGATGGATGCTCTGTCGCGTTCAAAGGCTGGTATCTCCATTTCCAGCGGCTATTAGGCATTCATGTACTACATATCAAACTTGACCGCCCGCTGCGGCTCGTGTTCAACGTGTTCAAATCCTTCATAAGTATGTTTGTAAGCTATTTTTGAACTTTTGCCAAGGCCTGATGCGTTGATGAATTGTACCTGCCAGGGTGCATCCAGAAAGCAACCACATGTATTTCCCACCAGTGAGTGACGACTGAATGTCAAGGTCATCCCAGTATTTGGAATAATCCGACTTGCACTTGTCTCTTCCACACATCGATACTTTTCACCTTCTTTTTGTTGATCACACTCTTTATGTACCCGCCAAATATACTGCTCGACTTCATATGTTTTCTGTCTCTTTTTGCTTGGATTTTGCCTGTCAAGGCTGGTCATGCCATGCCAGCAATTTTCCACCGCCATCAGGACCTAGCCAAACGAAGTGAGGGCGATCTTCAACTTTTCAAGCGCTTTTCAGGCGCTAGATGGTCATTCTATAACACGGAAACTGGCAACGCGTTCGTACACTCGTGGATTCTGCGATGGTCTGAAAATGCTAACCATGCACATACCTGTAGGGGTTCTTGTGGACACTTCCTGTCTAACTCTGGTTTTGTGCGCGCGTTTCCCTCTTCGTAGAAAGTACGGCTCATCATATATGTATGCCTTGGACAGACTGTTGCAGTGAACGTTGAAGTACGTCTTCTACTCTCATCTCATTAACTTTTTTCATTAAACAATGTATTTTATATAGCAAATGACCTCTAGTTGGTGCGGCAAAACTATTAGAATGACCTACGGTGGGAGAACCACTACTGCTACTGTGCAGGATACAGTTCGTGATTGATCCTTGATAAGTTAAAGGACCTTGTTTATCAATCACATTAGTGCCCGGGATGTCCTTGGGATGGACTTGATCTTAGTCCAGGGCTTTTTTCTTTCTTTGCGCCACAGTCGATCGGCATCATATACGGCGAATGGGAGTTTACAGATGGGACTGGTGCACCACACACTACCTCAAAGAAGCCGCCTCCACCCCCAACCTCTACATGGCATCCTCCTCCTCCCACCACTAGTAAAACCCACTCAAGCACCAAATCTATCCCAAAGCCCTCTTCCACTTCCACCTCCGTCACTGCTTCCCCCATCGCTTCTTCCTCCTCAACGTCGAGCATTAACTACTCGAGTGGAGCAGCCAGTGGTCTCGCCGTCCCCACTGGTGTTATCAGCAACGTTCCAGGTCAAGTGTCAAATCTCAATACCCTCAATCAAATATTTGTGCAGATGGGTGCTATCGTTGAGACGGGAGCACGTATTTAGGCGCACTTGTTGTGAAGGAAGTTTACGTTCCCCTTCTTTGGGTTTCGGTCGCCTAAAAACCCATTATTTAAGTCTAGTTCAAGTCTAGTTATTCATCGTTGAAGTTAACTTGAAGTTGCTACGTGTGTATGTATAACGTATATGTTATTGTACATTACTGTGCTGTTATCAAATGCAGCAGGCCTGCTTTAAGGTGGACCAGGATACAAACAGTTGTAGCGCTTTGGGGACAGAGAATGAATGTCACGTGAATGTATATTCCACGAATCCCAAGTCAGTCCGGTTCTCCCTTACAGTTAAAACAAGGCAAGTTCGATATAAGCTGGACTCATGCGACCATGCTCGACTTGCCTAGCTCTCCGCAGCTCCTTTTCACGCGCTCCTTCTCTTGTTAGGCCTCTTTCTCGTCATACCCAACAGCAATTACTGTGTCTAACGAAGCGGTCTACGGCGAGTGCCTCATCTCCCTCCGGTATAGAGCCTTTAACTGTCCTTCACAAGGCGGTCGCACTACTGCCACGCGTCCCGTGTTATGCGCAAGACTCCGGCTCTCAGCAGGACGCAGGAAGTAGCCACGTTTGGGAGTCAATTCTCTCTGGTGCATATGACGACTTGTCTGCCGTTGCCGACAGGCCAGTGAAAATAGTAGGTCTGTATCTTTCTTTGGTTCTTTATTGGCAAGCCCTGTCTGATTACGTATAATCTACATTAACATAACAGTATTGGGACTCGATGAATGGTCGAGGTCTCAAGACCTGGTTACCGCGCTTCTGGCAGACCCGTTGTCGTCAAATGAAAAGCACATTGCTCAGCTAAGCAATAGATGGTCAGAGCCTTCAATACAGAAGGTCGAGATTATGTATGTTTTCAGGAATCTCTAACCTCTGCATGCAAACTCCTGACCCATAAAATAGATATGGACCCGAACAGGATGTTGGTCCACCTCCTTTCAAGTCGTCCTCTGCATTCCTTACTCAATTTCCTGTGCCTATCCAACTTGCTGAGTTTCGAGCACCTACAAAGTCTTCCAGTGTCACACCTTCAGTACTCCAAATTTTCCGAAACTCCGCCATCCACCAAGCCGACATCGCTGTAATCATCTTCAATCCTATAACGACGCCGCTAAGCACAGTTCTCAGTGCTGTGCTGCCCACAAACACCATTTTTGTGGTTACTTCAACTGCTTCGCAAGCCGATCTAGGTGCTATAGTCCAACAATACCTATCCTCAGTACCATCACCTCGGCGTCTGCATAGGAAATCTCCCGAAATCGTTTCTGCAGACCCTAGACGAGCGGTAGATGCAATTAAAGCTATTCAAGGCCAACATAATTCACTGGCAGCTATCCAGAAGTTCCAAGATGATTTCATTGGATCAAACATCGCCGAGGTGACCCATGCTCTCCAAAGGAGGCTAACTGGGAAACAGCCTTTTATTTCTGTGCGAAAAAACATGGCAATATGTCGTATCAATGATGCATTTCAGTGGTCCTCAGCTAACATTCTTCAGTCACGCGATGCATTGGACCAAGCTTTCATCGATGTGAGTACTCTCAGACAAAGACTGGAGGAAATCCAAGCGAAGGCAGAAATCCAAGTATTTGAAGGGCATGATCGTGATGCCAGTGAAAAGCTGGAACTCAATGCAGTAGATGAAGCTATTCATGAAGCTGAACTGGAGCTGAAAGACGTTATGGACAACCTGTCCTGGTGGAGAATGATATGGAGAGTGGACGAAATTAGTACAATTGTTGGAGCCGCTCTGAAAGAAACATGGTGCAGAAACCTCGAGAAGAAGGTAATTCAGAATCTGCGTTCTTGACCGTAAAATTGACAGTCAAGTTAGTTGATTCTGTCTACAGGCAATCTTTCGGCTACGCAAAAAGATATCTCAGAATCTACTCTTGCACTCCTTACGAAACACCGTGCAGTGAACACGGCAGTCCTTCGGAATACACTTCTCCAGTACAAAACATCTCTCAGCTACTCTTTGGCACCTGATAGTTTAACTCGACCTATACTGTTGCGACGCAATCAGCTCATTGCATATCCGACTATGAGGCTTCATGTAGCTGGACAACGGGCAGTACTTGGTATGGTTGGTGGGACTATGAGCAGTATAGGGATTAGTTGGGCTGGTTGGATGGGTTGGCTCCTGGGAACCGGGGAGGGTTTAATTGGCTTTGCATCTCTAGACCCTGGTACTGCTATTGCATTAGGTATGCTAACCGGAGCTGCAAGTGTCAGATGGGCCATTGGCTTATGGGAGAAATCGAAAAAACGCTGGTGGGAGGACTGGAGAAGAGTGGGGGAAGGGCTTGACCGTGACCTCAAGGTAGATGTTAGGGATTCTGCTTCTTTCTTCGTGCACTGACGATTTTGAAGACGACTCTAAACCGAACGATAGATCAACAAGTTGTAGCCATTGGAAAGATGGGGTGCGAGGGCCTTTCGCAACTAATACGCGCCCGTAAGATGGATCTGGCTGAAGTCGGGAAAGATCTTCAAGAAGTCCATTCAGAATTAGAGGCCACCATCCAGACGGTCAGACAAAGGCCATGATAATTGACCACAATGGCCTATAATCCTTTAATTCCATGCGTCGTCACCAAGTCTCCTCAAGGACCAAAATCATGAATGCGAAATAACGATGCGAGGAGTTTCAGGCATGGGTCTACTCGCACCGGCCGGGGGTTCGGTCTCATCGTCACTATCCCCACCAATTCCAAACAGCTCCTCCCGCTCGTCCCAGACATCTGTCAGCCTTGAGAATTTTGGAGGTTTCATATGAGCTGCATGGTTAATGTGTGTAGGAAGTAGCTGTGTGCCCCCAAGATCTTCTTCTTCATCTTCGAGGTCAGATATAGTCGCAGAGAGGGGCTGATATAACCGTGCTATCTAAACCCGGGTCACTCAAGACGGACAGAAGGTGATATCAGAATAATGCATACCTCTCTTCTGTGACGATAGTATCGCTCTACATGGAATGCAATGTAAAGGCCGAGCGATGAACCTAATAGATTAGCCTAATCAATTGATGGGTGAGTACCTACTTCTACAAAAATTGCGAAGGCCTATGCAGACCAGAATATCACCCCAATCAAACACTTTGTACTGGGATCATAATGAGTTCACACCGGAAAGGCAAGTCATTTCGAACTCACCGGAAGAGCAGCTTGGACAAATTCGCTGAGGATACCACCACAAAAGGTGCATGTAAACGCCGTGAACATAAGCCCTGAGTACCTCCAAATCCATATTCTCCGGGCGCTCCTAAAGGAAAAACCCGGATTCAGCTTCGGTATATCTTCATATGGTTGATGAAACGCACTCTTCCACGTCAATAATAAAATAAAATATGGCTGTTGCAATACAGAAACACATAAAGTGCAACAATTTATCATTAAGTGGTAGTGACCTTGAAAAGTTGGTAAACCCAAGAAAAGCCAATATTAGCATTATGATGCATGTAAAAACGAGAAACCACTGTAACAGAACTGCGTAAGCCTAAGGTCTGGCAGGAGCAGGGCATCTGACTTACTGGTCGAAGGCGGATTGGCAAGTCATACTTTGGTATATGAAATTCATGTGATTTCATAACATATTTTGCAAGTCTGGATGGCAATTTTCGAGCATCCTTGAGATTTAACGGGAATTTGAAGGGAGGCATGACGATAGTACAGAATTGACAGTCAATTAATAACATCAACCCGATGACGGTGTACAGGATTTGTTTGGCGAAGCCAAATAACACACACAGCAATCAGGGGACATCCACCTTTGATTCTTGCAGTCGAGTTCAATATGAACCATTCAACGACAGGAACATTTACTTATGTCCTCTCCAAATACTCGCGATCGTATCCGGCTAAAAGGGCGAATCAGAACTCTCAAACACAAACTCGAACAGGCTCTGAACTCTCCTCTGACTGGCAACATTTTACAAACCCAATAATACACCTCGTCCTAGACGTTGAATCCACGAGCAACGGAGAAATACGATCTGTCAGACTTAGAATTCTTTGGCAACTCAATGTTGACCTCGATACAGCTTATAATCAAGCCGATATGGTTTTTGCAAGTCCCTTTCTCCTGGTAGCGCCTGGCTACATGCACTGTGCTTATCCCAGATATTATATACTTAGGAAGATTTAGATCTTCTTTCTTTTCTGCGACGCTGTCGAACACTCCTAGAAAAAACCAAGCTGAAGGGCTACCTTTAAAGGCGGTGTATCGTGATTCAGTTGTTGGCATCAGGTACTTGCACTCAAGAGAAGATAGCACAACTCCTGTATGACAGCGACCGATGCATGACATAATAACTAACTTAAATCCCCAATGAAATAGGTCTATCGACGATTCCAGGTCTCTTTTCAAAACCCTTCAGAAGCTTCCGACTTTGTTGAGATCATCAAACCCGTTTGTCCTTGTAAACTAAATCCTACTTCTGTACCCCCTGCTCTTGTTCCTGAAGGCCTACCTCAAAGCCGTTTTGCAGCGAAAAAGCATGCGCCTGTCCTCGCGACGTCTGGCTCTGTTTTTCAAGGTCGTGGATCTTCCTATGGCTTTCAGGCGCCTTCTTTTCCGGCCTTCGCCAAACAGAATTCCAGTCGCCTACAAAGTACCCACACAGCAGCCAATGAAGCTTTTACCAAATCACTTACATTCTCATCCTCCCCGTCAGGCTATCAAGCCCCATCGAACACACTCTCTTATGATAGCCTAAACAATTCTCTTAACAATTTGCAAAATCCTATGCAGCGTACGTTGTCGCTATTTCCTACCATTCCAACGACACAAATTGCAGCAACCCCCGTGGAAACTCCGACAACAGCATTCGGAATTCCTTCAAATATTCCAAGTTCTTCCTTACCATCTCTGTCAAGTTCGGCACCGGATAAACCATCCTTTCTGCTGAAGGATACATCTGGGTCGAATCTGCAAAAGGAATCGGTCTGCGGCCTTTCTCCCTCCTTTGACGATGCTTCATCTATCTACAACATGCCAAACTCTGCACTCGAGCAAGTCGTAGGAGAAATTGTTCATGAAGACGGGTTCGTCCAACTAGTCAGTCTTTCTTTTCTGGTTGTCGGCATTTTTCTTTATTTATTTCATCAGTTGGAAAGAATGTCCGAACTGTTGACAGTGAGGACCCTCTTGAATTCAACTTGATTGTCACAGTAGTCATCATGTTTTACTTGAATCAATTTCGTTGCTATAGTTGTAAGATGCTTACTTGAGTGGCAGCTTTATACTGAGATGGCCAACTAAATACAAATCGATGTGGCGCTATAGTGTAGTGGTTATCACTCGAGATTCTGATGAACCCGACTTCTCGAAACCCAGGTTCGATCCCTGGTAGCGCCTGACGAATATTTTTCTTTCCTGACCTATCTGAGGGTTGATGTCATGCACACGAATTGGATCTTGCCCTACGGGCAACAAAATACAGAGGAATGCGAGCGTACGAAGTGGTTACAGTAGTATAAGAAAACTGAGGCAGGAATTAAAGTGATGCAACGCAATCCTTTACTTAGCTTTGAGTAACGTAAGTGAAGAGACATCGATGGGCAATGGGCATGGATCATCGATCAAGGCTTAGCCACATGATTGTCGACAATTGATCTGGTAATGGTGAAGAAGCGAGCCATGGTGGCCGCCCACTATATATATACAGTACATGTGAGAGAGATACAGAATTTCAAGCCCTGAGTAGATCTTCTTCGTCCCAACCATAGTAACGCTTTAATCGCTTCGCGAATTTGTGAAGTATCTCAGGTTGAAGGGTAGGGTCAGGGTGCGCTGCGCAAAAGATTAGAGGCGAATTCGAAACATAAAAGTACTTCTGCTCACGTTTATGGAACGTAATAGGCTATACAAAATTTAAGTCAACATGTAAGCTCAGAATAAATGGTACAAGGGAGGACACACTTTGTCGTTTTTATTAGGCGGATCGAACCGGACGCTGGACCCCGCCGTACTAGGATCGTAAGTGAAACCCATCTCCCGCATAATCTAGAAAGAAGTGCATATTACACCCATACAAGACAAACTTGGAACCTACCTTCAGGAAGTTTTCCCACTTCATAGGGGCCCGTGGCTGGTTGTCCGACGATTTGATCAACTGGTGCATAAGATCGGATGTCTTTCTGCTGAGTCTGGAGAACCAGGTGCGCTTGGCTTCTTTCATCTCGGATTCTTTGTCTTTTCCGCCGATTCCTGTCATTTTCGAGAAGAATCCTTGCTTCTTGGGTTCTGAATTGGAGAACAGAGACGCATGATCGGGACGAGTCTTAACTTTCTTCTCTGACCCTATATTCATAGACTTGAGATAGGAATGACCCGACTGAGCTGAAGGAAGTGATGCTGTCGAAGACATAAATGAAGGTGTAGTGTGAACAGTGCTTGAGCTGGGTGAAGCTGAAGTCTTCATAGATGAGATGGACGACATTGTATCCTGGCGTGTTGGGCTTGCTATGGAGTCCATAGATTGTACGGGCGGAGATGGAGAACCTGGCGGAATATCGTCAGACGATGCCTTCTTTTTTTTCTTTGGTTTCTTCTTTTTTTTCTTCGGGCCCGACCTCATATCGTCCTCGTCTTCCACATCTTCGACGGTAGCCTTGTGACTTTTTGCAAGAGGAGTACTGGCTGCAGATACATCTTAAGGAACTTGGCAATATCATAAATCTAACTGTCCCCCTTCCTCACCTTTGGGCACTGATGAAGCCGTCGATGGAACAGAAGCAGGTGTAGGCTTAGGCATGGCTTTAGGGACCACCTTCGGAACACCACTTGCAGTAGCTCTGAAAGCGCCTCGCGAGCGAGGCTCAGTCCTTGTCGTTGTCTTTAACTTGGGGTCGGACGAAAACATTCGCCCTGAGGAAAAGGACAGGTTGTCATGATTTGTTGCTTCCGATATAACAAGATGTACCTCTCAATGATCCTAGCAATTTGAGGAAAGGGTTCCCTTTGCGATCTTCTTGAGCAAATGGGTCGATTCCTTCCGGGGCGCTTGTGCCAGAATCGAACCAATCAGCCTCGTGAGCGGCATCCATTGCTTCACGCAACATATCGCGAATCTCATCCTCTTCTTCTGTGTTATATCCACTATCATCATCTTCGGATTCTTCTTCTTCGGACTCGGAATCACCATCGGTAGTGTCAAAGTTGTCATCATCAGACGTGTTTGAAACAGATTGCAAGCCTGGCATAGAGTCATTACTGTCAGAATCTCCATTTGTGATAGCAAGGCGTTTTTTCGGTTTCTTTCCCGACTTGCCGCGAGGACGTTGAGGGAACAATTCATCATCTTCCGAATCTTCGCTGATATCAGGCAACCTAGATGCAGACCACTGAGGCGCGTAATCGAAGGCATCCTGCAACTGCCATAAGAAGTCGATTTCTTCTCCTGAAACTGCAATATAATTCTAGAGTAATTCAGGTCAATAACAACTGCAGATATCGAGCCAAAATCACATACCCTATTTATCTGCTTCCACATGTCATCAAGGACATTTTGTCGTCTCGTCTTCTCTAACGGGAAGATAATATCCTTGAAACTAGCAAACAGGCTCGATGCTTTTTCCGAATATAGTTGGGCATCGACCCATTTTTCATAATCTTCCGGCATCTGGCGCGATTGTTTCTTCCATTCTTCTCCCTCGGGACCAAGCAAAGGAGCAGTGAGGAGCTCCTGCAATTCAACAGACACCTAGTTCGTACATCAGGATGAGTATATTGAATAGGTCCAAAAACATAACTTACGGAAAGATCACCAACTGCATCCCAAAGTACTTGCGGAAAACGTTTTGCTTCACGAGGTGATTCCTCGATTGCATCATGCAAGATGCGATACAGTATGGCCTTAGGATACATTCCTTGAGGGAAACATAGCTCGATGATAATGGAATCAAGAAAAGAATCCGCAGCACCGCGCAGATCTGACCAATCGAATACGTATTCAGGTACAGCAGGTTTTGTACCCTCCATTGTTTTGAGCTTGAAGTACTTGGAATAGTGAGCTAGAGGGCATCAGTCAAAATGCCACAAGGAGGAGAAAGTAAACATACGAGTGGTGGTTGCCAATACAGAGAATCTGTTTTGACTCATTGTGATCAAGTCATTTACCATATCGTATACAACGAGGTAGCGCGCTCTGATGTCAGGATCATTTTTGAGCTTTGCTTTGACATTTTTGTCTGTTAAACCGTCAATAGCTAACTCGTTCAATGAGTCCGAAACAAGTCTCCAAGCAGAAGCCAGCATGTATGCATTATGCACCCTATGGATTTCAGTTCGAATTTCGTCTTAAGGTGCCGAGAAAGAGGTCTACACACTTGGTAGCAACTGCTTTCGCAATATAGGATGGGTTTCTGCGAGGATCGGTTCTGGTAGGATCGGCTCTTGCTTTTAGCTCTGTCTCTATAGAGTAGCGAAAAAGTTCCGGATCTCGGAGGTTGGCAATGTCATCGATGTATGCTGTAGGAAGTGTGGACTTTAAGATGAACTTCAGGAATTGGTTTGTTGTGGGTGAATTCAACTCACCATCCGCCTGAGATTCTGCAATTTTTAAACACTTTTCAAGGCGAAGGGGACTCAGGATAGCTTTTTTAGATTCCTCAAAGATATTTTCTGCATTGGGCATCGGACCATGCCAATCAGGGGTCAATCTAGGGTACCAAGACATGACAACCTACCTGCCAAAAGATCCATTTTTTCACGGCCTGTCATCCTACTCATGAGCATGAGTTCACCGGTGCCCCGCGCTCCATACTTCCCATTGCGCAGGACTAGAGCGCGCTCGGTTGTCGGTTTTTGTGCTTTTTCTTGTTTTCCTTCCTTGGGCTGAGACTTGGCGAAGACATCTCGCTTTCCGACTGGAACGAGCTGCTGCTTAGAAGAACCACAAACTGGAGGTTTGTCCTTTGTAGGCATGTTATGGTACGAGGTCAAGGATGGTTAATGGCAGGAGATGATGTAAAAATAAAATTTGAAGTCAGTGGCCGCTAATGTTATTGATATTGATAGTAAAAAGCCTAGCTACGTTACATAAGCAACTCAGGTAACTACGGGGCAGTGACCTCGCTAGGACGTTGTTATACATGCACAGGGAGAAAATAAAGCAAAAACTGACAAGCAGTCCCGATGATAATCAACGGACCGGTATTTGCCGTGTTAAGTACAACATCTATGCAAGGTGCAACATCTGCAATGTACATCAATCAAAGTCGCTCAGGCTGTCCACCAAGACACTGTCAGCAACGAAAATATGTTACTTCGAGTGTTGACGACTGGCAGACTCGTAGACATGTCACTCAAAGCAGCTCATGGTTCTTTTTTGGTCCCCAGCCGGGTTGTTCTCGTCCTTCTACTTGCGGCGTTTCGTTTCTTTTCTTTCCTCTTTTCTTTTTCGTTCCTGTCCCCCTAGATTTTGGGGCTTTTGGCCTTGATGGCTTCCTTCAATGTGACTGGTCCGTTTGTTATTTCTTCTTTCTGGGGTCTTCCCGGTATTAATGCGCATTCGGACACCTTGGGCATTATTAGTTGAGGATAGCTCTCCTTTGATCGTGTATGCCCCAGCAGGTGCCTGGATGGATACTCCCGCCAACGATCCTCTCGCTTCTGTAAATCCTGATCGTGCTTACCTTTATACGAAAACCTGAAATCCCTAGTCTTATTTAGGCGATTCGTACCACGTTGCAGCAACGCAAGGCGCTACAGCTACGATAACGTTTTCAGGTGCTTCATACGACTTTTCTTCTTCCCACTATATACTGAGGGTTACTCTAAGGCACCGGCTTGTCGATTTATGGAGGTCATAGGTCGAATTATGGAACATACAGCATCAGTGTTGATGGACAGACCATCACCAGTGGTACTGCACAAGCTAGCGATGCTTCAGCTCGCCAACTACTGGGAACAGCATCCGGATTACAATATGGCTCACACACAGCAATTCTCACTAATACTGGCGGGGGTTCCATCGACATTGATTCGGTCGATTTTGAGGCGCAAGTGGGTCTGCCTGGGTAAGCCAGTGTACTCCTAGTAAATCGTTATAGATATTTCATCCTTCACAGATCAGTTGCAGTACAGAGAACTTTTGACGATAACGATTCTGCAATTTCATATTCGCCATCTGCAACTGCCTGGCAGGCAAATTCGGATACAGCCTTTTTCGATGGAACTCTGCAGTAAGGTTACTTTTTGATTTCGTGATTGTTCATTCTACTAAAACTGAGAAGCTTCTCCCAAACTACGGGCGCTTCTGCAAGCTTAACCTTCTCCGGTGATGCTATTGCGATATATGGCACGGTAGCGCCTGACCATGCCAATACTGCGGTCAGTTTAGATGGTAACTCGGAGGTCATGCCTGGGGGTTCCAGCGGCATGTCGTCCGTTCTCCATTCACAGGTAAATTATATTTCGGATTCCAGATCTTATTCGTCATTGATCTTGTTTAGGTGCTCTTGGTACGGCTTAAAATTTTATGGCGTAACTAGTCTTCCTGAAGTCGGTTTAGTACTATCGCAGCGATCTTGGTCCAGGTCAACATACAGTCGTGCTCTCTGGGAACTCTCAGACAACTGCAACTCCTTTTGTTGACCTCGACTTTATCGATGTATTTGATGCCGCCCAGTCGCCTGATGTTTCTTCGAGCGCCTCCATCCCAAGTGGCACAGTTGCTGCCGAGAACACCCCTGTCGCTTCAGCCGTATCGTGCGTGCATTGCATTTACATCAACAGTCGTGCTTGCGTTCTTATGTGACTTCAGATCCACCCCCCCACCTTCCCTAGCGTCATCGATTTCGTCCAGATCTCACCTATCAACTGGAGCAAAAGTTGGAGCTGTTCTCGGCGGTCTAATTGCTCTGTTGCTTCTACTAGCGGTTTTCGGATTCTTGTTCCTACGGCGAACTCGGACTAGGTCCAAGGCGATCGAAAAATCTATGATATCTGTCTCCCCTATTCTGCCTATGCAAAGGGATCCAAAGGCTTTAGAGGCAGGTGTAAGGGTACTGGAAAATCCTGTTTTCCCCCTTCCGCCACCTACAGTTTCGATGCGCCATTCCATTACCCCAAGTTACTACAGCGATCCCGAGTTTTCCGGTCACTCACGGGGTGGGAGTGTCATGTCAAGCCAGTCCACAACACCTTTAGTTCCGTCTGTTCCAATCTTGAGTGTACCGCCAGCGCGCGTGGTTCCAAGAAAGCCTGTTCCACCCAATTTGGGCTTCGTAAGCCTTACGCGCTGGTTCTTTCTCTGTACTAACATTGTTCATTTTAAGGACACTAACGGTAGCCCGGCGAGACCGAGCAAACGCCCACCTACTATGGACTTTACGATCATGGAGGACTATCGAGTCTGAACCACAGTCATTCCTTATTTTATGGCGTTTTAGCGGATATTATCGCACATGGGACATCTGTGATGACACTCCTTACACTATTAGCGTAACTCCTGTGAATTGTTGAAACTATGCGTAACCATCTTGACGGTGTCAATTGTCATACAGTTCAGAGCAGTTTTTGTGACTTAGTAAGGCCAGAGCGGTTGCAATGGAGACGATCATAAGAGGTGAATTGAAACTCAGCCAGAGGACAAGAGGAAGCCAGTGGCGACTACCATCTCTCATTCTTTCGTTCTTCAGGTCCCTCTCACCTTCTTTTCTCTACTTTCTTTCTTTTGCGAGCTGTGCTCGTTCCTTCCCTTTCATCTTCTCCTGTTCACTCGCAGCTTTCTTGAAATCACTCAGACGGGATCCTGATTTGCAACCTTCCAGTCCATTCATCGTTACTTTGATTCAATTGTCTTGGATTAAAGCATGGGCAATCTCGTTTGGAATCAGTATTCGCGGTTTGTCTCCATAACTGCTAGTGTCTGTGAGTGTCATCGCATTTTGCTTCAGTTCAAAGGATGTTTCTTACCTCTGTCAGACGCTGTTTGGGCCTCCTTCTTTGGTTTCTTCTACCGCAAATTTTTCTGGGACTTTGTTGGTGGAACTCTGCGTGACCCTGGAGGCCTTCAGTACGTCCTATTACGCAGTTCACACCCATTATCGTATCTGAACCCCAGTATAGACCAGCAAAGAGTGCTGCCGTTTTCATAACCCTCATCGTCAAAACTCCCATTATTCCAATCCTTGCTATGATGCTAGCGATGATAATCCTCTGCTTAGAACTGCCATTGCCTATTATCAAGCAGTATTCCTTCTACCGAAGCTTAATTTTGAGGGTGGTCTTGCTCTTGTTCCAGGTCTTTCTGACCATATTGTTTTATCAGGTATATCCGCTCATCATTTATTGACTAAATCACGATTCGTTGCTGATCATTTGTATCAGGGCACCAATGCAGCTATATGGTCTCTAATAGCAGCTATATGTTATGGTCGAGCTATAAACCTAGGGGAAACTATGGAAGAAGCGAAGCAGAATCGTGGTAAAGGAGGGCAGGCCTGATGTCGAAGTAGTTTTCTGGATGAAGGACTTTCTTTGAAGCTGTGAGGAGAAGGAAAGATTTCTTTGGGCTGGTTCTTTCTTCTTTCATTCTTTATACCTCACGGGCTTTATCACTTCGCACCAATTTTTTGTATTTTTTTTTTCGTCTTTGGTTAGTCATACCCCGTTGTTGTATAGTACAATGAAATTGCACTCAATCAATTGGATTAGCTCAAATTTACGGGACTGACACACAAAGGCCGAGTCGTTTTGTATTTACTAAGGAATCCAACGAAGGTTCAGAAATGCATCCGATAGGCTACCTAGGTCCGATATGCGCTTCCTTCTTTCTCTTCACGGTGGCCTATCATTTCCTTCGGCAAGTCTCAAAACGCGTCAATAGCCTGGATATCTCTCCTGGTCAAGGTTGACTCATCGGAAATGCAACACATCGATATCATCTCAGCAGTTCCTTCGCGTTTCGAGAATGCGCTCAAGACTGGTGACCTCTTTTTCTTTCCATCGACGATAGAAAAACACACCGAACAGGAGATCCAGGTGATTCTCGTCAAAAGTTTAGGCAGTCGCCTCTCTGACACACCGATCTGCGATTAACAACAGTATGAAATACGCCTCTGTCCTGCACTACAGCACAAACCAGCGCTCCCTACACCTCATTTCAGCGATGATCTGATTGATTCTGAAATTACCGATCATACGCCAAAAGGAAAGAAATTCGATCCTTTCCTACCGCCATATAACAACAATTTGCACGTTGGTGACCTCAAGGATGAGGTGTCGCAGGAAGAATTTGCAATCCTAGTGCGTCAATCGAACTTCTTTGTAAAATGTGCCGTCTAAACACTTTCCTGATCAGTTAAACAAGTATTCCGTGGTCCCTCAGCATTTCCTGATGGTGACAAAAGGTCAGAATATTACCATGCTTTCTATAATTCATAGATCTCTTAAACTTGTAAATAGAATTCAGATCGCAAGCATCTCCACTTATGCCACATGAATTGCTGCAATCATACACAATGGTCTTATCCGCCCGGAAAATTGGGAAGAAAATATTTGCATTTTATAATTGTCAGTGACGGATTCTGGAATATAGAGTTGAAACTGCTACAGGTCAATTTTTAGGTGGTAACAACAGTGGTGCTAGCCAACCGCATAAGCATATTCAGTTCGTGCCCATAGAAGATGATGGTCCCCCGATTGAAAGGCTTGCGAGACAAGCCAAGTTGGATTTTGCAGGTCTGTTCCATGCTCCACGGCAAATAGTTGATAGTCGACTGACAGGAGGTTCTTCATCTTTCCAGACAGGCCATTTTCGCTAACAAAGTTGTCTTATGCCAGTCATTCATACCGTTTCCCGACCAATCTAGACACATACCCGCAGGAAAGGCTCGAGGAATTGTTAGCCAACGCGTTCCTGCAGCTCCTGGATCTTTCAATTTCAACGATACGTCATGACCCTGAATATCCGGCGGGTACTCCATCATATAACGTTATCATGACCTTGGAACACCTTCATATTGTACCTCGACGACTAGAACATTATACCTTGGAGAAGACTGGTGAGAAGCTAAACATTAACGCTCTTGGATTTGCTGGCATGCTGTTGGTAAAAAGCGACGAAGAACTAGCGGCAGTCAAAAGGGAAGGTGTAGGGAAGATACTGAGGGGAGTGGGACTATCGAGTGTGCATGATATCCAGGTGGAAGGACAGATGGACTAAAAATAGAAACATATACCCTTTTTAATTATTGTTAGACTTTGTATTGGTTGCTTGTGTGCTGTCATTCGCTAAAATGACCCTGGAGGGTGGCACGCCCATAGGTCAGTCTTAGTCGGTTCTCGTCCTCCTATTAAACCTGAGGAATTTTTTAATCAGTTCTGACTGACTGGAGGACGAGCACGATCGTTGCCCGTGGCATCCCGCCATCAGTTCTCGCGTCGGAGAAAGCATTGCTTGGAGGGTAAGTACATCCATCACGGCTCTGCTCTATCCCGCCGTTGACCCTTAGGCTCCCAGGAAGAAAGCCAAGACGCCTATCATAGCAGGAAGCGTTTGTGGAGGGGTTGTCTTTCTAGTTTGGTTAATTGGTTTTGGGATATACTTCAGAAAGCGATACAACAGAAAGCAAAGGAATCGGGCGATTGCCGCGGGCAAAGCAGCTCCAAGAGAGAAGGATTTAGAACACGCTAAAGAGAAGATTGTCATCCCTCCCGACCCTGCCATCCTTCTAGGTCAACGTAAACCCGGTGATATTGCATTTCCCGAGCGAGAGCATGCAAAAGCAGGTCACCATCATCTAGCATGGTCTCATCATGGGGCGCACCTTGACGACCCCTCTCAGTTACCTGCAAGTTCCTCGTTGTTAAACGCGTCTCCGAATTTGCCAAGAGGAGACCGAGAGTTACCTCCGCAGGAATTACGATTGTCACCGAAGTCCACAGAAGAATCTGTAACAGAATCAAAGGAAGACAGTGCGATCAATAAAGTGGTTGTTCCTGCTGTAGTCTGATCTCATGGGAATCAACTTGTGCTCTGACACCGATTCTGCAACGACAATCAAACATTGTATTGTCTATAGTACAACTTCTCGGCTCGACTGCTATGACGAACAAAACGCTCTGGGATACCTTTTCTGCAATACCAATCTCGCTTTTCTTCTTTTAATCACAGAACGCTCCAAGGCTTGCGGGCTGTCGAACTCGCACGTCAATCTTTACTCTAAAACAATACCAATATGTATCAAGGACTCACCGCGACATCTCTAGCGTATCTCAGCAATACTCCCCGCCTTACGTTCAACTTGTCTTTGTTAAAAAGAGCCATTCTTCTTTGCGCAATTTCTGCTCGTCTTCGTCTACGAACCAGTCAATTCTTCTTGTAGCAGAATCTATAACGATATGGTCGCCGTCTTTCACGAGAGCTATTGGGCCCCCCATCCGAGCCTCAGGAACGACGTGTCCGATAATGAAGCCTCGACTAGCCCCAGAAAAACGTCCGTCTGTAATCAGCGCTGTTGAGTTGGCCAAACCAGCACCTGCTATGGCTCCAGTGGGACCTGTATCTCAGAAGTTCATGTCTTTCATTCTACGTGTGCTTCTGTAAAAGGAAATACCTAACATTTCTGGCATACCCGGAGCTCCTTTGGGACCCTGATATCTGAAAATAAGGACCATCCCTGCTTTGATTTCTCCCTTTTCTAACAATTCGTAGAATGTCTCCAAGCTAGTGTCTTGTTGTCAGATCAGGATATATGCACATCAGAAAGATCCTCACTTGTCAAAGCATTTGGCTGTGCCCTGCTCCAACTCGTTGATAAGAATCGCACTGTAGGAATTGCGTTACTCACCTCAAAACGGAGGCCCTCCTTGCCTGTCAGCTTGGCCACAGCGGTTTCGGGAGCCAAGTTCCCCCTGAGGATAGTTAGATGTCCAGTTGGCTTGATAGGTTTGTCAAGAGGTCGGAATACGTCTTGACTTTGGAATTCGAGCTCTGCTACGTCCTCAAGGTTTTCTGCTAGTGTTTTGCCCGTTACTGTCAATTGGGAACCGTCAATCAAGTCTGTGTGGTTCAGAAGATATTTCAGAATAGCCGGTATTCCACCAATTTTGTGAATATCTTCCATATAATATCTACCAGACGGCCTGCGCAATTTTTTTCGTGAGCATTCTCCAAAGAGCAAAGTCCTCTTAATGAGTTCTTACATCAAGTCAGCTAAAAATGGAGTTTTGTCTGCAATCATTTGGAAGTCATCGATTGTAAGATCGATGTCGGCGGCGCGAGCCATTGCTAACAAATGTAAAACCTATTCATAGTGAGTTGCCAAAATCTCGGGGAATGAAGGAGTGATTGCGGACCGCGTTGGTGGAACCCCCAAGGACAGTGATAATCACGATGGCGTTCAAGAAGGAATTGCGGGTTAGTATATCTCTGCGCTGTGGTCAGTGGCCGTATTTCCAAGCGAGGAATACATTAAGAGACCTAGGTTTAATGTCCAGGGCAAGCAGGTTCTTGAGATATTTCGCTGCCCGAACACATTCCTGTACCTTTTCTACGTGTAGAATTAGGAAACACATAGCTATGTCTACGAAGACTGAGCTTACGTGGATACAGAGCAGGAGTACTTGAAGAATACGGTAAAGACATTCCAAGGGCCTATGGCACCATATGAGGGGAGCTAAGCATGCAGGGATAACAAAAGCCGACCTCGAGCGCTGAGCTCATCGTGTTGGCCGTGTACATTCCTCCACATGCGCCAGCCCCAGGGCAAGCGTGCCGAACAACGTCAAAGCGCTGTTCATCCGTGATTTTTCCAACGGCGTATGCGCCTATCTAGGAATTGAGATATTTCATAAAAGAGGGTTACAATCGAAAGCTTACCATAGGACTCAAATGCGTCCGAAATATTGACAGAGCCTCCCTTTTCCTTATTCATGGAAGGGCAGTCTGAGAGTCCGCTTAAGAAATCGTCCACCTAATACATAGTTCATATGGCATACCGACATGGCGGACTCCTGGCTGGATTGTCCCTCCATAAACGATTACTGTGGGCCGGTTATGACGAACAGCTGCCATAAAACATCCTGGCATATTTTTATCACAACCGGGGAGCGAAATATTCCCGTCATAGTGTTGAGCCTGACATGCATCCTTAACATTGGAGACCAAACAGTTGGTCGAAGAGGTTATACCATCACTACCTAATATAAGTCAGTTTCCTGTCAGCAAGGATTGCGTATTGTATTTATTCACTCACAGCTTCAATAGAGTCTGCGATAACGTCGCGACTTGGGAGACTAAACATCGTGTTTAATGTACATACCAAAAGAAGGCAGATACCCGTTTTGGAAACTTACGAATAACGCATTCCTGTTCAGAGAAGGCTAGGTTATGTGAAGCGAAAATCAAAAGGTATAGAATATCTACCGTCTGTGCCCATCGTGATCGCGTCGCTAAAGCAAACGTTAAACGACAAACTTTTATCATGAGGAGCTGACGAAAACCTGACCTCACGCCAATGGTGTTGAATATGAGTCCAACGAGATCTTCTTGCTTACAACCTTCTTTGACATGCTTTGCAAGATCAAGCTAGAAACCGTCGCAACACATAAGATGCTCTCTTTAATGGGAGGTAAATTACCATACCAGGTGAGAATTACAGGGGTTTCCTGATGGAATGGATAAGTTTAGACAATTCATCTCACTAGACTCGTGAAGGGTCAATACCTTCCCACCAGACAGGGGATATGCCAATCTACCCGATGAAAGGGTGATGAGAGCCCGAGAAACTTTTGTCAAAGCCGAGAAAAGAAAACCTGAGGTTTGTTCATGTCATCTTCGTCCAATCCAACGGCATAGACTAAAGACACGTCAAATTTCAAGAAGAACATTTTGCGGAGCGGTCTTACGCATTGCTTGAGCTCCTCCACGACGCTGTAGATATTTTACCGAGTCAGTGACGAGCTTTCGTATCGATCTTTGCGAATGGAAAGAAAATGACCTTGTTCTGCGTCACCTGGCTCGATATCTTGTTGAGCAGAGCGCCAGCAGGTGCTTTCGGGATAGAATGACTAGAGAATGCACAGGTTAGCATATGTATTAGACTAGATAAGATGCAAGGAATGAATCACATCTGAACATCGCCTTCGGACGACATAGCGGTTGGCAAGCTTGGAGGAGAGAAACAGAAGTCAAAATATGAAGGCTTCGGGCCATTGATTTTGCGATACAATCCCCTTTATATGAGCTAGAAGTTTGGTCATGGGCGAGGTCGGGAGTCGGGACTGGGGTCATTAGACCATTATAATGATCAGTCCGGACCGGAAGAACAGAAGAACTATTATGCCGTGTGTTTTAGGTCTATGACTACAGCCAATAAGATCGCAGCAGATTGTCATAACTCCTCGACAGTACAAGTATTGGACCTTCGACATTAGTTTCAAAAATCAAATCCTTCTCTTCTGAAAACGTCTAGGTTACTCTTAGATTCCGGCTTCGCTAGATCAGCAAGATCGGATCGTTTCTGTTACGATAATTAGACTTCTGAAAGTCGTCAGAGAGTGGATGCTAACCATAGACAAAAGTGCACGGCGCAGTGTGAACCAAAGCTGGTCACTGGTATCACCGTTAGTGCTTTCCTGGAGGCTTAATGCACTCAAAAAATGTTCCGCGGCTTCCTTGTCTGCTCCAATGTTGAGACCTATAAAAGTTCAAGGTAAGCAGAGGGTATATACCTGAGAGAAAGAAAAACGGACATGCTACGCCAACATTGTAGATTGCGCGAGTGTAAGTTGGCCTTAATTGTAAAGCTTCTCTATATGCACCGAGAGCCTCTTCTGGTTTATTGCCGTTTGAAAGGGAAGATCCTAGCCTGTTCCACAAGAGGTAATCCTACGTTTGGGATGAGCTGAAATTTATTGCTTACTGAACGAATGAAATACCTTTGGCCTGACGTTTAGAGCAGCTGCAAAGCAATCTTGTGCTCTTTCATAATCCGCATTATTGTAGAATAATACCCCAAGTGCGATTTGTAGATCTGCGTCCATTGTATCTTGAGCATGCTGAGTCCTTGCCAGGTCAAGGAAAAGTTCCGTAATGCGATCGTGGGTATCCCAAGCTGAGTTTGTAGAGACCGCTTTGATAGTTTCCTCCGGAATAACAACATTTGGGTATCTGGCTCTGAACCAGCGTAACAGCATAGTATGGGATGCGCGATCGTATGATTCGTTTGTGAATGAAATGGCCAAGGACTGCGCACAATAATGAGTCTATGGGCAGTTTGAATGTATTGTGCACTCACAAGCATACCAGCGCCAGCTGCTCCTGCTTCTTCAGCTTTCTGCACACCTTGAAGAAGTGCACGCATGCCAGCTTCTTCTCTTTCGTCCATATTTCGCGTTTCCCCAAGCAAAATCCACGCTTCATAACCACCTTCACCAAGTTCCCCTTGTTGGATTGCTGCCTCCAACATCAGGGCAGCTTCGGATAATGATCCATTATTCTCCAACAATAATTTGGCGTCATTGAGCAGGGAGCGAGACGAAGATAGGTCCATATATTTATTATGTTGTTCTGGAAGAAAAGGGAACATTGAGTACCCCTTTCCAGGGTGCAAGAATGCTGTCTCACCAAAGACATAGTCCCCAAGCATGGGTATACCCTCGCCGTCAAATTTGATCGCTGAGCCAACAACATCGTCAAAATTGCCTAGACCCCCTTCCCATGCATTTTGCATGCCAGTTCCGAAGTCCTCGAGTTCATCTCTTTGAGCATTCATCATCTGAGAGAATTCAGCTTCCCACTTTGCCATATCTTCCTTAGGAGGGGGCAAATCCGAGTTTTGTAGTTGGTCCCATACTCTGATGGTGGCTTTCAACCACCGCGGAACTGAATAGAAAAATCGACATACCTTTGGAAGTCCAGACCAGATTCGCCTTCTTCAGTCTTCAATGATGCAGCCTGGAGAGCCTCCCCGAGCTGTGCGACGTCATCGCTTACTTCTTCAACCCGTGAAGTCTGTGACTCGGCAGGTGCCAAAGATGCTGCTATCTGTGCAAAGGCCGCCTCAAAATCCGCCTCTCTGCCTTTACCCTTCCCTTGGTCAACGATGGTCAGGTTGGAGCTCACGCCGTATTGCATAGTCGGCGGTCCCATTCTCATTATTCCCATGGGCGATCCGCCATACATGGACGGCATAAAGTTGGGTCTGGAAACTTAATTATTGATCATGATTACTTGGAGAGTTCAAAATGATTTGAAGAGAAACCATACATTCAGTTAAAGAAGATGCATTTGCCTGGGGCATAGGGGCAGATGAGTTCGTCTGGGGCACAGCGCCGAACTCTGCAGCCCAAGCGGCTTTAGCTGCGGTCTCCTCATAAGCCCGCATCTGCTGCTGTTGTTCGATCACCCAGCTTTCATTCATTGGAAGATGTGGATTGGCTTCGCGCATACGGGAGAATTCGGCAGGGTACTGCATTGAGAATCCAGGAGTCATGCCATGCCCGGCAGAACTTCCTTCAAAAAACTGGCGCGCAAGGGCCAGGTCTTGTTCATTGGCTTGAGCAGACGAAGAGCTCCCCGGGAGATGGTGAAGCTGCAGAGCAGAAATAAGAAAAGATTGCTGGAATCTGGGAAATCACAACCGACCCTCGAAGTAGAAGGACCTGCAAGTCTGTCCTGTGTGGTGTGTTTGTCATAGGAGGGATTTAAAATATTAAGAAACTTGGTACCTGCTGCAAACTACGGTCTCCTTCTGCATGCTTGAGCACCTGCGAAAGGGGATTTGCAGGAGCGGCACATTCTGAACCAGAGACAAGGGCTTGGAAGGACATTGTATGGATCGAAGTAGAGGCGCAAGTAGTAATAATTTGTGGCAATGCAAAGCCGGTCCGGATGTTGCCGACATTGCCGAGGCAGATGATAATGACGCCATCACGTGTTGAGCGCGTTCATGGAACGGAAGTAAATTCCCACGGAGTCTGTTTGTTTGTTGACTGCCATTTCGCCCGTACGCTCTCGATGGCGTCGCACAAGTCTCCTTTGCGAGATCGCCTGCTCTCCAATTCCCCAGATCCCATCAAGTCCTCTATCCTGCGCGAGTCGGGCATGGGCTGGAACTCCTCAGCCACTACTTCCCCCCCGGCGTCGAGCAGCGCCGGCTCAATAACTTCTCCCCTTAGAATAGCCAAACGAGAGTCTCCGGGCAGAGTCAAAGCCCCCGCTGTCGCTCGTCGGACATCCTCAAGCTACCGACACGTTCACAACAACAATCTTGTCAGCAAGTCCCCCTTCAAATCCCAGATTCCTGCCCCAACGACACCATCGCGGCCAGCATCCCTCGTATTCCCGACCCGCCGAGTTTCCGGAGAAAAGCGTCCCAGACCATCCTCCATGCACGACATGGCAGAGTCCGAGAATGACCGTCCTGCCGCTCTCAAGCGAGATCGCAAGCAAAGCAAAGCTTTCCAAGGACTGCTCGAGAAAGAGCCGGTAACACGGAGTCCATTCAGACTTCAGCAGCAGCAGCAGCAGGCACCCGTTGTTGAAATGAAATCGGCTTCTATTCCGATATCGGTCGTACACAACTCACCACCGTTATCATCTACACACCCCGAACCTTCTCATCTTTCAACCCCTGCTGCACCATCTAGTGGAGGACATTCGCCTGGTCGCTCGCCCGGCCGCTCTGCCCTCGTCTCTAGACGAATGCATGGACCCCGTATAAGCGGAGGTGCCAAGCGCGAGCGCAGGAAGACTGTCACTTTTCACGAGCGGTGCGATGTCCTCGAGTTCGACCGTGAAGAAGATACAGACGAAGAAGTCTTTCAAAGCTCTGATGAAGAGGGTAATGGCGGGTCTAGAAACGACGTACCTCCCGTGGCTGATACATCCACGGAAGGCTCGATGCAATCAAATCAAGAGCAATACCCTGTTATGGATGACGATGCCTCCTACGAGAGTATCCAACTTTCCGACGGTGGATTCAATCCTCCGGTTCCTTCACTCTTATCTGATCCGGATGCAAGCATCACTGGCATCGTTGAGGAGATGTTTTTCTCTTCCAATGCTGCTAATCTTCTCTCTGACACAAGCATGTCATCCAATCTCAGCACTCCACCCCGCCACAATGATATTCCCACTGATCTAGCAACTGAAGATGGCGTTCCATTCGGCCGGACCCATCATGTTGACAGACTCTTACAGCATCGTCAGCAACATTCTCCCAACACACAGCAGCCTCCCCATTTCTCTCCGCATAACTCTCCTTCACAGCATATTTCTCCCAAGAATCAATCTCCTTCTGCATATCCGTACAATTTGAATCTCCCCACTCGTGTTTCTCCTTATGGATCTCCAGTAACTCCCCCGCGTAGATCTCCTGGGATCCGTCACAGTACACCGCCTCTTGGACGCTCAACTCATGTTGAGAGAGTTCGTCAAGCCCGAGAGGAAGAAAGAGAACAGGAACAAGACGTAGACGACGTTGAGAAATTACCAGTTAGCCCGTCGCCAATAAAAAGAGCTCTCCCTGTGATTCCGAGTCACGAAGAAGAATTAATCCCAAGGTTCGATTTGAAAGCAGGTAAGGTCACCGGTCAAACCAGATTCGCCGTAGGGGCTTACACATCTTGCACAATAGAACTATCAGCAGATTCAGAACTAAATCAAAGCGCAGACATAAACGTTGCCTCGTTCCCCTCACGAATACAGGATGAATCAGCCCTTTCGGGGTTAGCATGCGAAGGAAACTCGAGCCTGGGTCATAATTCAGCAGACCCAGCCAATTCGTCCATCGGAAACTCGGACGCAAATTTATCTGTTCTTTCAAGCGAACGGGAATTTGAGGAGGCAAGTCAAAACGTTTACTCGTTACAAGTAGTCAAAGCTTAACTTCTTGAGCAGGTTCTGCAGAATCTGGAGGCCACCCCTGTGCCGAAAGCAAGCCCAATTCGGGGTCCTGTAGTGGACCATGCCTCACCTCCTATCACAGAGTACTATCCACCAGTCTCTCGACGTGTTGCATCCCCCATTTCACGTTCCGGATCTCCTTTATTAAATATAAACTCGGGTGGTCCTGGGATAAGCAAAACGGCTAGTCGAGAGCGCATTTCCCGAGAAGAAGTTCAACGACGACTTTTAATTCAAAGGAGTCCAAGCAGTCCCAGTTCAAGCAATAACAGCCTTTACTCTAATCTCAGTCCAAAGAGTCTTAGTCCAAAGCCTACAATCGTTATTGGAAAAGCAGATGCCACACCTGAGAGACGTCCCCA
This sequence comes from Gymnopilus junonius, assembly GCA_015501075.1. Classification (NCBI taxonomy): domain Eukaryota; kingdom Fungi; phylum Basidiomycota; class Agaricomycetes; order Agaricales; family Galerinaceae; genus Gymnopilus; species Gymnopilus junonius. Next base: position 175,762 of record JADNYJ010000026.1, read on the forward strand.
GTCACATTCGCCTCCGAGCCTGTCCGAAAAGGAGGAAAATAGGTTGTCGATTTTAACGACTCAAACAGATTTTAGCACTGAAACTGCCATAGTTGAGACAGTCGAAAAAAGGAATTTGGGAATGACCATGCTGGGTGCACCAGGGACAGAAGGCGATAACGAATTCGGACTACTTGGCCCCGAACAAAGACTCCAATTCGATCTCGGCAGTAAATTCAGCCTCGGTGGCCTTCGTCTCCATGCTGATAATGAGGTCACAAGTCTTAATTCGCGAGAAGAATTGGGAAATCCTCCTCCTAGTGCCAGAAGTGTGGAGAGCAGCGGCTCGGGAATGAGGATGGGTGATGTTGACGTGGATATGGACATGAAGAGTGCCCTCGATAGGTTGATGGAAGACGTTGCTGGCGCAGGCGCTCAAGCTGATGAATCAATGATGACTGACGAATATGACGACTCTTACGAACAATCCCAATCTCACGACGATCATGGCCGTGATACATTTTCTAATTCTTCGCGTCCAAAAATTATGGAGCGTGCCGCGACGGATTCCGTCTTGTTGGAAAACAACCAAGCAAATGGCATCGTTAGCAGGAACGTCAGTGGATCTTCAACTATAACGTTGCCGCCACCCCCAGTTCCTCCCAAGGACAATATTAAGAACAGGGAACAACTAATTATAGAGAAGCGGCGAGAGGCAAGACGTCTTGAACAAGGGGAATTTGATCTACGCACATCTCCCGGCAAAGACCGGCAACATTTAGGGGTTGGCCGGCCCAGTCGACGACGGAGCATGAGTACGAATGACGCAGAATCCCTGTCAAAGGCAAGGGGGGATATCCTGTTAGACGTTGTAGGCAGCGCAAACTCCAAAGACGACCCTCTTGCGGATAGCATCGAGAAAGAGTTGCAAAAATTGGTGAAGGTTGAGCAGAAAAGTGTAAGTCACTGATCACGCTTATTGTGACAGATCGCGTTAATTCATGTGATTACCTTGGTTGAAGCAGAAATATCATGTTCGCGAGCGCGAAGGAACAATTTATGCATCATCTTCAGATGAAAAGGTCTCACACATGGCAGGTCCCGGCGATATGGATGCTGGGCGAGCCTGGAGAATGGTTAGGCGACCTTCGGACATGGTAACTTTTTGTCGTTTCTCTTTTGTTTCCGTTGATCTCATTTTTTTTCCCAGAATGAATACGCCAAGCAGATAAGAGAATATCGCTCGCAAGACAAGGGCAAAGCGTATGGCAAAGTATTTGTCAAAGGTATTTTCAATCGTTTCCCATCGAGAATGCAACTTACGGAACGACATCAGTTCTTGGAGTCAGAGGCATGCATCTTCCTTTGCCCCAGGAACCCACAGCTTTTACTTGTACTCTCAATAACGGTATTCATTTTGTGACGACACCGGAATGCCAATTATCAAAGGATTGTCGTGTTGACCAAGAATTCGAGCTGTGAGTATTTCTTCACTTCGCATATTTCAAACTTTGATTGAAGCTACCTCAGTATTGAGCACAGCAAGTTGGAATTCACTCTGACCTTGAAGGTTCGTCGGGACCCGCATATAATTGCACAATTCAAAGCTGTCGGGCCTGCCCCTCCTCCTCCCGCACCCGTAGCTCGGCCTCCCCTTGTGGCACAGTCCTCGTCAAAAAGCAGTGGCATGCGTAGTTTCTTTTCCTCATCTCCCAAGAAGTCTTCAAAGGAGAAAATTGTTATTCAGCCTCCTCCACCTCCCCAACCCCAACCAGTGCAACGACTGGCCGAAAACCTGGCGCGGCATCTTAAACCGGACGGTACCCTGGCCCGCGCATTTATCTCGTTTAAAGATATTGCGAGTCGCTGCGACACTCGGTTATTCGAGACGAGTTATCCATTGATCGGCCAAAGGGTCGAATTGGGAGGCAAATTTTCTACTTTAGAAGTGGGCGAAATTGTTCTTCAACTGTTCAAGCTACCGCCACTGCCGGGAATCCCACAAGACCAGCTTCCTCAAAGCTTAGAAGAATGTATCCGTGGACTTCGCCACATCAACTGGCACAAGGTGACTTATTTCCAGGGTACTCTTACGCAGAACGGTGGTGATTGCAGCGTAGGTTCAACCTGATGTTTGTTCATGATTCATTTTTCTAAGCACGTATCTTGTTAGACATGGCGCCGGCGACAGCTACGAGTGATCGGCTCAAATTTGGTGGCTTTCAATGACGTGACAAAGAAAGCAACGGCAACCATCGATTTGAAGAAGGCTATTGCAGTCGAGGACGATCAAGAGGCCCGCAACAGCGCTCGAAGTCCTGCATCTGGTACTGCAAGCCGATATGCCGACGAATATGATGGTCTCTATGGTGTTGAACGCTCGTTCCGTTTGGTCTTCCCTCAAGATCAAGAGATCATATTCTTTGCCGACAGTGATGAAGAAAAGGCTAAATGGTAAGCAAAGTGCCTTATACTAGGTAGCTTATATTCTAATTCAATTGGCATGTCTTGGCGTATCCAGGTTGGAAGTCCTTCGAGCACTTGTTGGTCGAATTCCTCCTCATCCACTCTGGGCGGAACTCCTTTGGCAACGTCAAGAAGAAATTTCCAAACGGATGACATCTTCATAGCAAACCATCGTTCCAACCTCACCGTCTGATCCGTCAACACGCCCCCAGCAGCGTTAAGCATGCTTTTTGAACATATCTTGTACCATACGACTCACTTATTTCCTCCTGTTTCCTCGGATTGCTTTCGCGTGTTAAGTTCTCGTTCTTATATTCGACCCTACACTACCTGATCTAAATTGTATGTGCTTTGTACGAGATTCCTCACGTATACCTATGTCTTCCAATATATGAAGTTTGGCAGAACCACGCGGTACGTGCTCGGCATATGCCATACAGTGGTAAGTTCAGCCATCGTCATGCGCCCTTATGAAGCTCTGGTGCCGTATCCGCGTGAGACTTGCTCTCTCATGAGTATTCACTTATTAAAGACTGCGTTTGGTCCCGAAAGTAAACTTGTGTCACTGCGTTTAGCCTTCTGCTATCACTTACGTTTCGGCGATCAATCATTCTCAACTTCCAACTTCCAAGCCTCCCACCACTCAAGGTCGATGCACGAAATATCAAACTATTTGCTGATGCTAACATTCTTGTATCCTCCCTTTAATAGCAGTGTCACCTTCCATCTAAATGCCTCTGGTTTATAAGATGGAGGTTACGGAGAAGGTCACTAGTTCTCTGCTGTACCTTGGCTAAAGACTATCTAGCATGTATTCTTTAGCGAGGGAAACCCACCATGTCTCTTTCTACTCCTGCAAGTAATCCTGATAAAATGTTGGCTGACAATCGTAGTTTTGGTTAGTAGGCCGTCACCGGCATCAATGGATAAAGACCATGCTGAAGAGACAGATAATTGCTGCATCAGCATTTCTTACTTGGGACTTTTTGATGACGAGGTATCTTCGTATCCTTCTTCCTAGGGTAGTAGTCTTGAAATTGACTAATATGAGCAATAGGTCGAATTAATATGGCCGTAGGTGTTGATCAAGTGCGCGGTGCGCACCTCGGAGATTGATTTCTTTTTCCAGGCGACCATTATCATGAATGAAGGCCTTTTACTTTTTCCTAGATATGGTCCCCTAATGCTGCAAGTGCAAGTGCACAATCTCCTTACCACAACGACTGTTTCATCAATCGCCCTCTTGCCAGCCTTTTTTCTTGTAGGAACTGAGCTGTCCCGTTATTTTCACTTTACTCCCTATATCTGTTTTGTGTGGCAAATATACCAAGGAGTGGTCATTCCTGCAACTGTTCTTTCCGTCGATATGTATAATATTCATTATATATGGTTACTCCCCTTCTTTATCTAGTGAATGTCTTGTATCATAGGCACATTCTTGTTCGCTCGATCTTAAAGGGATTCTATATACTGGAAATCGCTGGTATGGCAATTGGACTGGCTCTCGCACTGCCAGCTATCCAGTTCGACAAGATATGCGTTGTTACCGGCATCCCAAGGACGTTGTTTATCTACGGGTATGTCATTCTGTGTTGTGTACTCTCGATAGGCTTTGTCTCACTAATTATCATTTCACATCAATGATGTTTCAGACCGTTCTCTTCTTACTCACTATGTTCAACTTCGTTCTGGCTGTCAAAGAGGGTTGGGGAAATGTGCCGATCATTGTCTTACTGGTCCGTGATGGCACATGGGCTTTTTGCTTACTCTTTCGTGAGTTAACCTCTTACGCCCTCACCTTCAACACGCCTTAGTTTATGCAGGCCAACTCGGTCTATTTTTGCGTGATTCATCTTTTACCTCCATTCTCTACCCGTGGGCTATAGTCGCCCTACTATAAGAAGCGAAGGATTTATTGTTTTCCCCTCTGGACAGGTGGCTGCTTACACTCTACTCGTTTTGTGTCTCGGAGTCGATAACCCGGAAGGTGTGCCTCTTAGCCGTTTGAAAGATAGCTCCATCTCCCGCATCCGTTTCAAAACAAGGCGGACTACGTAAAACAGACATCGGTTTCCTTAGCTTCACTCGTCTCGATTATCAATTTGTCCTAGCAAACCTCAAGGTTCAAGTTGAAACTTGAATGCTATTGGACTCGTGCTCGACTCCCATGAAGCATTTGGCTAAACCGGGCTCTTGGCTGCAAATCTGATTTCATCTATTTCTCGTTGTACCCCGTTCTGAAAGGCTCTGAATCAGACAAAAACTCGCAGTGTACATGCTTGATCAGTGATAAATGAGAGAGATGATCTGAGAGACGCGATTAGGGATCCCAAGAGCAGGCAGCTTACAAAATTGTGAAAGATCGTGTAAGATGTCTTTAGATAGCAAAACAACGCCCAGAACCTTATCACAGGTTGTAGGGGCAATGCCTAGGGACTTACACTCATGCTGATCGTCTCTTGAGTCTTCCTGATCCCGCCGTTGATCTTCTCATTCCACCTTTCCCACAGTTTTTATTTCTGAACCAAGAACTCTCCACATCCCACATCTCATTTGGTATCGGTAACTCTACTTTGAAGGCAGCGCCCATCCACCTGAGTCCAGCAGATAGCTGAGAAATGAACGCTAGTCTGAGCCTGGGCAGAATAAGAAGATGGCGTCCGCCTTGACGCCATCTCCAATCTGCAGTCGTAGGCTTTTTTTAGCAGGGTTCTGCGCCGTAAACAACTGCCAGAAGCCAAGAAGAATTTAGATACACTGCCTGTGATCTTCCGGCTTGACCTGGCTTAGGCTTCCACACTCCCCTTTCCTCCTCCTTTTCCTCCAGAAGGTTGTCCTGGAGCCATATCCACTGTGTGATACTCCCCAGTCCTTTTTCCTGCTGCGTCGGGTGTTCGCCAAACTGTTCGCGCACCCTGACTGGATACTATCCTTGAATGAGTCGCCTGCCATCTAAGCGGCAGGAACACACATGTCTGCGCTACTGTTCTGGAGCAGGGCGAATGTCAGTCAACCCTTCTATAGTCCGTACCGTTCCGAGGGTGTGGCTGCTGGGGCACAAGCTGTCAATCGCAGCTCAGGTATGATCTGCTGAAAACCCGCGTGGTGTACTTTTCGTACTGACATTATGCGGTAATGACAGTCGCGGCCTTGACTTTTCTCCTATGGGATATACTGATAACCATGGATGACGAAGTACGCTTTTCTCCCAACAAATATGATAACTGAATAATGAAACACTGAAAATCAAGGTCAAATACATTTGGTCGTAAGTCCTTTGGATTTCATAGTCCGGCAATGTTCTAAAAGCTACCTCAATCTAGCCGAGCATGGTCATACACGAAATGCATTTATTTCTTTGTGCGATATCTCCCTGTCATGGTGCAAATGTCAGTTGTTGCGCTTCTGCAGTGTACCTACTGTTGCTTGCATGTTGACCATACTCTTTGCCTCTTCAGATCGATACTGTTCATTGGAACAGAGCTTACTCCTCATTTCCATTTTACTCCTCACGACTGCTACATATGGCAGATTTACCAAGGCGTAGCCGCCTCTAGTGTTGTCGTCACTGTCGATACGGTTCTCATTTTACGAAGTGAGTGGGGTATGGGATACTTGGAAAACTTACCTCTGATTTCTGTCCGCTTGCTCCCTTAGTTCATGCCCTATATCACGGTCACCTCGCGATTCGTCGCGTTGTTGGAGTATTTTTTCTCCTGGAAATTGTTGGCATGGTTGTTGGTCTTGCTCTCTCGCTGCCAGGAGTCACATTTGACAATCTCTGTCTGGTCGTGCATGTCCCCGGCCCTTTGATATTATATGGGTAAGCAATATGCCAATGACACCGCAAGGGTGAGGCCTGACTTAATCGCGTTCACATCCCTCCATCGATCCCTTAGGGCATCTTCAATTGTTTTTCAATCTTTCCTCTTCTCCCTCACGGTATATAAGTATATGCAGGCAGCCCGCTCTGGATGGGGAGATGTTCCGCTCATCATTTTGCTCATGCGTGACGGAACGTGGGCTTTTTTCCTCTTATTTGGTGAGCCATTAATGAAAAACCTCTAAATACGACGTGACATTTAATGATTCTGTATCTTACAGTTGTTTATGTCGGTCAGATCGGGTTGTACGCATTGCCTAAGGACAAAGATCCTTTTGCGGGGGTTCTTTTCGGGTCAGCGGGTTATTTCTTTTCCAATTTTCCAATTATTCACATTTCGTTATTTGGAATAGATGGCTTTTGACAGCATTCTCATTCAGTGTAGGTAGTTTTCTTTCGTTGCCTTTCTGCTTCATGTGCCCAGATGCATATCCTTAGGGTTACCGAATTCTCATAAATCTCAACCATCTGGCTGAGAATACAAATGGCTCCCAGAATCGGACGTCTAACATACATCGGACCGATACCAACATCCAATTCTCTACGCAGATCTTTGACTCCCAGCGTCAAACATACGCACAAGGAGAATCATACGAACTTACACCATTTTCACTACGTGGACGCGACTCTCGGACTGGCGGACGAACGTTTGAAACTTCACAGATATCTACGCTTTCCTTGGGCAAGTGACGAAGAAGACACCTGTCTCTTCGCAGCTTCCCCTTCGCATTCTAGCCGTATCAACGAACCGCACGTCCTTGACACGAAAAGTAGCCACTCATCTCATCTCATCTCATTATCTAGATCGCATCATAGACTACATGTATATTGTAAAGTTTTCTTTGGGTTATTCGGTTGCTATACCTCTGCTCTGTGACTGCATGTACGCAGACTTGTATTCATTACACTCCTTAGGAACCTACGGGATCGTTTTAGGGGGCTTCAACCGGATTCCAGCTGATGGCACCATTCTTTCCGCGGTCGAGCGAATCCAATTTTTGCATATCATCCTCGTTCAGCTCAAAATCATATACCTCGGCATTCGAACGAATACGCGACGGCGTGGCACTCTTTGGAAGTGGGATGAATCTGAAGGTAAGAAGGGCATCAGATCGATGACGTGATTTGAAAATTTCAAACACATGCCCTTTCTGCAGTGACCATCGAATCAAAATCTGGGCGGGATCGCGATCGTGCTAGCATAACACGCAAATTAGTTTTTGATATCAAAGACGACCACTGGAAGGTCAAACCTTGGCAGCTATCGCGTGGATGATGGGATAACCCGTCTGTCCTCGGATTATTGGGCAGTATGCTTGTACGACAATGCTGTTTTCCTTGCAATATTTGACAATTTCTTTTTGCTGGCACAGAGGGTGAAGCTAAATCCGCAATTTCTATCGATACAGGAAGTGAAGAAATTAAAAGAGAGGGCAGCATACCTCTACTTGATTAACAGCAGGAAGCTCATAACCTGCAGCCTTAATTTCCTCGATATGGTGGATGCCACTATAAACAATTTCAAGCTAATGAGCAGTAGGTCTGAACGTACACGGGGACACATACTAGTTGGACACGCCAACGGTTCTGATTTTTCCAGCTGCTCTGCCCTCGAGCAGCGCTTTGTACGTTTCCAAGCGACGTTGTTTTCCGGAAAGGGGATCATGGATGAGGAATAGGTCAATGTAATCTATTCGAACGAGGGAATCAGAAATTCGATTTCCGCCATAAGTTGGATGATACCAACCAAATTTCATCTTGGCGAGCGACTCGTCGAGTTCCTTCTTGGTGGATTCGTAGCCATGTGTTCTGGATACGCATTTAGTCGCTAAAAAACGCGCATATATGTCAGTGCTTTTGTCAAAATTGGAATGCAGAACAAGGAGCGGTCAGATAAAGAGACTGTTCAATTTACTACTTGAACGGGCTATAAATACTAACTGATGAAGACGTCGTTGCGATCCAGTCCAGAAGCACGAACTGCCTCTGCAACTTGTGCTTCATTCCCGTACAGCTGCGCAGAATCTACGTGTCTAGTATAAATAGGCACCTTGTGAACTCCCAAGATTGGATCACGAAACATTCCAGGACGTACCTGTACCCAGCCTTGAACGCTTCCACGACCGATTCCTTTGCGTTCGAGTTCTGGAAGACTCCGAACCCGAGCAATGGCATTTCATAGCCCGTGGAAAGGCGGACGGTGGAGTCGATAGTCAATTTGGAAGACATGTTGGAGAAGCGCCTAAGGTGTCGATTGAAGAGACGAAGCTGTCCGAATCGATACAGTGGTCGCAGGGTGGTGATAATAGAGAAGATGATGGTTATGACAAGTGATACGTGAAGTGGGGGTTTTGAAGTATACTTGCACAACGCTTGCCTGTACTCTTCTCATATACATAATAAACGCCGAATTGCTTTGCATGACAAATGAGACAACAAACGGAGCAAACGAATTGAGTGGGATGGTAGATGAATGTGGATGAGAAAGCAATAGATAACTCGGTGTATCTTCAAGCAGCCGGGCCGCACTCTTGGCCCAATATTCAGTCCACGTCCACTGGGTTCCAGCTTATAGCACCTTCCTTTCCACGGTCCAAAGAGTCCAGCTTTCGCATGTCCTCCTCGTCTAATTCAAAGTCGTACACCTGGGCATTAGAGTGGATGCGTGAGGGCGTGGCGCTCTTTGGCAGAGGGACATATCTAAGGAGGTTTTTGGATGTCAGTGTTAAACCGTGAACGGCCATCAGCTCAGGTAACAGAACGTACCCCTTTTGCAGAGACCACCGGATTAAAACCTGTGCGGGATCACGGCTGTGCTGTGTACGTTTGAAAATGAATTAGCTTCAATCTGCCAGTGGCGAATCCGGGTAGGAAGGAAGAGTGAACGTTAATTGAAACGTGCGCATACCTTGGCAGCAATTTCTTGGATGACAGGGTGATCCATCTTTCCGCGAATAATAGGACAGTATGCCTCTACGACGATGTCGTTCGCCTTGCAGTACTCCACGATAGGCTTTTGCTGACAAAAGGGATGGAGCTGAATTGAAGAATTTAGTTGCTACATACATCTGATTTATTTATTTATTTGAGAAAGCTCACCTCTATCTGGTTGACATCAGGGAGTTCATAACCGGCTGCTTTGATTTCCTCGATGTGCTTGACATTACTTGTGGTAATATGCGGTTAGTTTTTATCTGGGCCCTCGAGTAACATCACTTGCTCACAAGTTTGACACGCCAACTGCCTTGATCTTGCCGGCAGACTTTCCTTCAAGAAGGGCTTTATATGTCTGGAGCCGGAGGTCCTTGCCGGCGTAGGGGTCGTGGATGAGAAAGAGGTCAATGTAGTCTAGGACCCCTTAGACTCAGAACATGTTGAAGTGGCACAGTCAGACTGACCAAAACGCATCTTGGCAAGGGATTCGTCGAGGCCACGTTTGGTAGATTCATAGCCATGCGTTTTAGATATGCATTTCGTAGCTTCGAGAAGAATATTACAGAGGATGACAAGCAAGTAGAAGGCAGAAACTTACTCAGGAATATGTCGCTTCTATCAAGTCCGGACTCATGAATAGCATCAGCACAAGCCGCTTCATTTTTATAAGCCTGAGCAGTGTCGATATGCCTGAGTAGACAGACACGTTTGGTTACTTGGGTAATCGTAAAGTTGGTTAACAATCGGAGCAGCACCTGTATCCAGCTTTGAACGCTTCGAGGACAGATGTCTTCGCGTCGTAGTTCTGGTAGACGCCGAATCCTAGAAGAGGAATGTAGTGCCCTGATCGGGAGAGACGGACATTGGAGTTGAGAGTCAGTTTAGCGGAGGCCATCGTTGCTGACGGTGGGAGTCGAGTCCAAACCAGGGTTGGCCTAATTTTATCTTATCTGACACTTTCCAATCCCGACATCTGTTTCTCATCCACCAGCGCTACATAGTACGCTTATTGCTTAAGCTCGAGAATATTCGAATACGCCGACTATTTATTCTACTCTGCTTGCGCAATCATCATATTTCCATCATGTCACTGTATAACTACGTCTACACGCCCAACAGCAACTTGGTAAGCCTTTTCAAATGCTTATTTCAATCCGTTGCTTAAAGTAGCGACACATTTAGATTTGCTGCATCTGCCGTGCACCCTTTACAGACCCAACGACGACCAGGACATGCGCACATACATTTTGTAGGGAGTGCATCCTGCGCTCGCTGTCGCATTCGCCGCTGTGTCCGGTAGATCGGTCGCCGCTTACCACGGCAGACCTATCGCCTGCGAACCCCATTGTGCGCTCGGTGAGTGGGGGTCCTGCTTGATACTTGTTAGGAACTTTATTGACCAGTCTTGTATTTCAGCTCGTCGATGAGCTATTGGTGGAATGCATACATCAGCCAGAAGGTTGTGAACATACTTGCCAAAGACAAACAATACCGCTGCATTTGAAGGATGAGTGTGAATATGCGGAGGTTGTATGTATGGTTGCAGGATGCAGAGAGACGATGAGACGGAAGGCATTGCAGGAGCATGTAGAAAAAGTTCATGACAAGGAGGACGAAGCGGAACAGGTAGAAGCAGCGGATGAAGAGGAAGGGGATGGAGCGGAGGTACTTGTTTTTCACACTGTGTTAGCGTATATGCTGATATTTCACTGCTCTAGGCCTATTCGTGTCCACACGAAAAAGTGGGCTGCCCTTATAAAGGGCCACTCAAACCCTCTGAACATCTCACCTCATGTCCGTATGAATCGCTGAAAGATTTTATCACATCCAACACGACCAAGATGGCATTACTGACGGAGCAGAATGTGATGCTACGGCACAGAGTGGACGTTCTAGAGTCTACGGTACAAATTATGCGGCGAGAGATGGCGCAAGTGAAGAGCGCGCTTGGCCCATGGTCGAGGTCGAGCAGCGAACTGCCCCTGGCGCTGCAAGCAGCGAGTGCAGGACCATCATCGAGGGAGGAAGATGCACTGGCTGCCTACTTTCCTGAAGGATCAGGGGCACGGCAGGGGACGGGGACGCTGGAGGACACGATTTTGGGTCTGCGAGAGAGCGTGGTGGGACTGGCTGCAGGGGTGGACCAGATGGGACGGAGAAGCGAGATGGCACTGGCGAACGAGACACTGCGACTGGGAGAAGAGATGATGTCAATACGAGGGCAGATGCATGGATTGCGGATGCAGATGCACGGGATGATGATGGAGCGGAACGGAGTGGAGTATGGACGAGTAGGCAACACGGGGCTGGGGGGATCGATTACAAAGTTGTAAGTATATACAAAAAGCAATGTAGTACTAGGAGGCATTTGCCCAAGCATTGTCGAGCTGGTCGAGGAGCGCCTGGAGCTCTTTTACGGCAGCCTTGCGATCTGCACGGGCTGTGTGCCAGTCGGGCTCTGGAGCGACGGCATCGAGACGGAGAAGGGACTGGAGAAGAAGCTCGCCGATGCGGGAGTGTTCGCGGGCGAGGGCGGGCTTTGGGTGGTCGAGGATGTCGCGGAGAAAAGACTGGTGGGCGGGGAGGAGGAGACGACGGGCGGACGTGAGCTCGGACTGGATGGAGGCGATCTGGGCCTGCTCGGTGTTGCGGAGGGGCGCGGGGATATCGGCGTTGGCTACGATGGCTATGGTTGAGTTTGGGCGGAGATGGTAGGCGGAGACTGACGGGGATGGGTGGGTGGATGGATTAGAGGAAAGTAGACTGGACACATACTGGGCGCATTGTCGTCTGCCATGACAGCACCATCATGGACAATCTGGAATGAATGATAGGGCAGCTGGGTGTATGCTGCAACGGAATGGCGGATGGCGGAGAGCGGGATCTGGCTGTCTGGCTGAGGCAGGTCAAACTCGAATCGATCTGTGCCCCACCGAACAGTGACCGGCATGATGACGTTCTTTGGTCAACCCGATCTCCCTCTTTCTCTCCAACTCCCATGTCTGACAACAAACGCACAACCAACGCCCTCACCGGCCTCAGACCACCAGCCACTCCCATCCCTCCCTCTCTCCAGGCAAAGATGGCTGCCTTTGCCCAGCGCGCCAATGCCAACAACATCGACCCCAATCCCCATCCCGTCCTCCAGTCCGCTGCCTCCTTCCCTGCTCTCCAACCACGCCCAAAACCCACTGGCCTTGCTGCCCGCAGACCCCGCCCCAACTTCTCTCTCCGCGATATCGACGCCGTCGTCCTTCCCGATGGTCCCGCCGCTGCCGGTCTCGGTGCCGGAAGACCCACCTTCCAGGAACCCCCTCGCAGACCACCAGCAGGCAACTTTGGCTCTCCCTTTTCTAATTTTTCAAAGATCGTGTATGTCCTACTGCCCCCTTTTCTTTCTTTCACTCACCGTCCATCCCTCCCAGCGATCCCTCTGGTGCTCTCAACTTCAACGGCAAGGCCATCCTTCATGCCGCCGGCGTCAACTTTTCAAGCGGGGCGTCCTTCACCATCAACATGGATCAGCTGCAGCTCGACGAGGAGCTCGGCAGGGGCAATTACGGCACCGTTAAAAAGGTTCTCCACAAGCCCACCAACGTCGCAATGGCCATGAAGGCACCGTTCTCTTCTTTGCTCCATTCTCTTCTTCGTCTCACTTTTTTTCTCTTGCAGGAGATTAGATTAGAGCTCGAAGACGCTAAATTGAACGCCATCATCATGGAGCTCGATGTACTGCATCGCGCAGTCGCCCCAGAAATCGTCGAATTCTACGGTGCTTTTTTCATCGAGTCCTGCGTGTACTATTGTATGGAGTACATGGACGCCGGTTCGCTCGACAAGCTGCAGAGTGCCGGTGTGCCTGAGGATGTCCTCGCCCGAATAGCGTCGTCCATGGTCAGAGGCCTCAAATTTCTCAAAGACGACCTCAATATCATTCATCGTGGTATGTCTGCTTGCTTTTTGGCTTTCGGTCTGCCTGATCATTTCTCAAAGACGTAAAACCAACCAATGTGCTCGTCAATAAGAAGGGTGAAATTAAGCTTTGCGATTTCGGTATTTCAGGCGAGCTCGACAAGTCTCTGGCAAAGACGAACATCGGCTGCCAGAGCTACATGGCCGTACGTCCCGAACCTCTTTTCTCAGCAATTATTGTGTCTGATTGCTTTCCTATCAGCCGGAGCGTATCAAAGGCGAATCGCAGAACAATCTCGGCACCTACACTGTCTCTTCCGACGTGTGGTCGCTGGGCCTTTCCATGATCGAGATTGGCATGGGCAAATACCCTTACCCGCCCGAGACATACTCGAACGTGTTTGCGCAACTTACCGCAATCGTGCATGGAGACCCTCCTGAACTCCCAGAGGATAAATACAGCCAAGAGGCCCGCGATTGGGTAACCCAATGTCTGAAGAAGGATCCGGAAAGAAGGGCAACTTACAGAGAGTTGCTCGTGAGCATTGTTTTTATTATCTTCTAATGTGCCCCATGTTCATTCCTGGGATAGGAACACCCCTTCTTGGTGAAAGATCGAACGAGTAACGTAGACATGATCAGATGGGTAGAAAAGGCCCTTGAGCACAGAGTGGCTATCGCTCTGGCTGCCGTCAAGACGCAGCCCCCACAATCTGTCTAAATCTTGGTTGTTCACTCAACTACACAGACAGCAACAACATGGGCAGATCTTTACCCTCGCGTCACGCCTAGCTGGACTGATTTGGTCAAACATGTAGATTTCATGATCCCTAGAGGGAGAGTCCCCCCGCCCGCTCGTTTGCTCGTAGGTTGCGTGCGTCTACAGCGTTCCGAATGGAGGGAGGAACACTTCGGAACACCTTATATTTTATCGTCGTCGCCACGCACTGCCGATACCACTTTTCGGCATATCACTCCCTCTAATCGTGTCGTACGGCCTATTCCCCCCGCCTCGTTGGATAACCCAAACCAAACCCATTTGCTCTCTCGTGGACGACGACTCGTCTGGATACGAGCCAGGATTCCACACGCTGGTGTTGGATCTATGTTATATCTAGAGCAGTTTGGTCGCTAGCCCCCTTTCCAGCCAGCTTGTACAAAGTGTTTGGGTCGATCACCCCTTCATATCTATTGATACCCCTTGCTACCTCGCTTGCTAGTTTTCCCTGATTTATTCTCGTTCCGTCATTATGCCCTTTGTCAATAAGCCACTTCCTTTCGTACCGTCTTCATCTACACGCTTTTTCATCTGCATTGCATGCATATACACTGCCGCACTATAATACATATCCTCGCATATATACATACCATGGACACGGACAAAGACATGGACTGCAGATATGCCTACAAAGCCTTTTCTTTCTGTAATTTCGTAAATTTGAACAATCGGACTTTCGGACGAGTATGTATAGTGTACTGCATAACCATGAAATCGATTTTATTTTCTGACTTGAGATTGAAGCCAAGCTTTCGCTCCACAGCTAGGTCAGTCTCGTTGGTTACTCGTTGTTATCTAGACTCCACTCTGACAGGCCCCAAGACTCGCGAAGGAGAAGTGAAGATTTTCTTGCGCCAAGTGTACTATATTAACCTGACGTCATTTATGCGGTAATCCTACAATCAAGGCGTGTGTGGGCAGCGTGCACTTACGCACGGATGATCCTCAAATAGCTTGTCTGAGGCGTGATTTCTGGTAAGCAAGTTCTTCAGGCTGTCAAAAATATATATGCCAATTGCCAAACACTAAAATTTTTAAGTTTAAATGAGCGCGACGCGACGCGAACGTGAGCATTGATAGAGCATGTGATTGGAGAAACGCACAGCCACCTCCTAAGTCATAAAGTACATTCATTGTCAACTGACTCTTACTGGCAACTTGAAAGTAGTTGTAAGTTGTATGACAATTACAACCATTCGGTTCTCAGAACTTGGTAATCGACTGAGCACGGGCGTTTCTTGAATGTCCCTTCTGAAGAAACCTCTAAATTTTGATTGACTTGCCCCACTCCAGGCCTTATTTCAAGTACACTTTTACTCAGTCGCCCTACAACTCTTGAGGCGTGGGGAGTTGCGGTAGGGCTCCTTGTTATTATTACTACTATTGTTCAGTTATCATGAAAACTGGAGCTAGACACTCGGGGTCAAGTGTCACCTGAGGAACTTCATGGCTTAGGGTGCCTTAACGGTACTATGTACTTACATAGGAACTCTGAAGTTCAGTTATTCATCAAAAACGGTCCGAGCGCCGTTACCATGTTCAAGAACTTCCGCCTTTGTGTCTATTAGTATCTGGTCGCCATCGCCTTAAAAATCCGCAAATGCTCCAGCCTGTCATCGAATGGTAGCAAAGCCTTCGGAGTGGCAAAAGTGGTCCGAGGAAGAGGCGACGACGGTGTTTGTATTCCTTCAATGTGGCACACAAAAAAGGGGTCATTCTGAACTAGAACGTATTGCGAAGGAATTGTTATGAGTGATGACGTCTCTGATCCCTTTTATCAAGAAAAACGGGGCACTGCTTGAAAATCTGGATTTGATAAGACCGGTCAAGATCTCTGTTTGAATCCTTATCTCGCCATCCCAGTTGTAAAATTAACGCAGTTAAAATTGGATAGTGGAATCTTTGTTCGTAGTTGCATCTGCTTGGGCGGCATATCACGGTCATCAACACACTGGTAACATGGCTGATAGCGTGCTTCAAGCAGTTGGAACTAACGAACGAGTGCCAAGGAAGTAGAACTCTCTCATTTGCACCTGTGAGCAGGGAACAGGAACGGGAGAATCAAGCCAGTAATTCATGCTACATTACTTCTCAGAGCACAGTAGAAAGCAGAAGACGAATCTGATGAAATACAAGCCACCAAGTTTAGCATCATGGGTACTTCGAAGTGCGTGGCTAAACCAGTAAAAGTTGTTCGAGACATGGGTATGCCGCTGCAGCGCTTTACCCGACCAGCTTTCTCGGGATGACAAGCCTATTTCCGACAGCCGTAGGCAAGAGATTCAAAAGAGACAAAGATCCAGGGCATATCAGAACTCGAGGCAAGTTCTAGAAATAAGTGACAGTGAATTCGTAGGTCGTAGGTCATTGGGAAACTCTCTCTACAAGTGAATCGGGCAAACTTATATATCTCTCAATCTGCAAGTCCAATTCTAGGTTGTTTCCTCACTGTCCATTAGCTGACTCCCAATAATGGTCTCCTTGCAGTACCCGAATTCAGGACATTTGGCAATTGAATACCCGCGAAGTTGGCGAAGCAAATTTTCAGCAAGCGGTCTCCAGAACACTTCTCGATTCCGAGACATCGGTTCTTCTAGCAATGCAGTAACCAGGTCCCGTTGAAGATGTGTGTTCAAGTTGAATGCCGGCGATTATCGCGATCAGGTCTCAGTTTGATCCGAGAAGAATAAGCACGTGATGATTTGATTCTGTTATCTGAAGTTATCTTATCTCCTTCGGCAAAGGCCGCTACGACGAACTTTGATCTTTTCGAGATTGTAAAAGTGATGACTCGTCTCTGAAAGTTCTGACAGCACTGATTCACACATCGAGTCAATCTCTTTTATACGCTCGACAGTGTATTTCACCTTGTTCTACAACAACGTAGAGCAAGATGTCTTTCTCCCCGCACGATAGTAAATTTGATCTTTGAAGAGACAAGGCCAAGATCTAATCATTAATCAACAGTTTCTGCACCTTTTGACTTCCCGAAGGAAGAAGAAAAAGTTCTAGCATTCTGGAGAGAAATCGACGCATTCCAGACCAGTTTGAAGCAATCCGAAGGACGCCCAGAGTTCTCTTTCTACGACGGCCCCCCCTTTGCTACCGGCTTGCCTCATTATGGCCATCTCCTTGCCGGAACCATCAAGGTTAATCCTATCCATATCTTCTTCAAAGATATATTTTCATGAGCCTTAACTTGACAGGATATTGTCACTCGTCATGCCCACGTCAGTGGATACCATGTAACGAGACGATTTGGCTGGGATACGCATGGTCTTCCGGTCGAGCACGAGATCGATAAAAAACTTGGAATTACCGGAAAGGAAGACGTTATGGCTATGGGGATTGACAAATATAACGAGGAGTGCAGAAAGATCGTCATGAGATACTCTTCGGAATGGCGCCAAACAGTTGAACGTATGGGCCGATGGATTGATTTCGATAACGACTACAAAACACTCAACCTATCATTTATGGAATCTGTATGGTGGGCATTTGGCGAACTTTTTAAGAAAGGGATGGTATACCGGGGTCTGAGAGTCATGCCGTACTCGACCGGTTGCACGACGCCTCTTTCAAATTTCGAGGCAGGACAAGCTTATAGAGATGTCAACGATCCTGCTGGTAAAGTGCCGGTGTTCAGAGACTGGAAAATAATACTGATTTCCCTATTAGTAACTGTGGCATTTCCTCTCGTGGACGATCCGAAAACCTCTTTATTGGCCTGGACAACAACACCTTGGACTTTACCTTCAAACCTTGGCCTTTGCGTTCATCCCGATTATACCTATATCAAGATTCACGATACCGCTCGAGATCAGAATTTCATCATCCATGAAAACTTGCTCCGGACACTCTACAAAGATCCAAAGAAAGCAAAGTTTAAGAAGCTTGGGCAATTCCAGGGATCAGATATGAAAGGATGGCGTTATGTCCCTCTCTTCGAATATTTCACAGATCAGGTATGAGATATTGAAATTTCGTCTTCTTTAAATTGACAACGACGTTGCTCTCAAAGTTCGAGGACAAAGCGTTTAGAGTGCTTGTTGACACATATGTAACAGATGCGGATGGAACTGGTATTGTCCATCAAGCTCCCGCATTCGGCGAAGATGATCATCGTATTGCTATCGCTCATGGCGTGTTAAGACCTGACGAAATGCCTCCCTGTCCAATTGATGATCGCGGGATCTTTACTAAAGAAGTCCCCGATTTCGCTGGCCTTCACGTCAAGGTATGCCATACCGACTTAGACTTCGGAAGTCTTTTGCTAAACATCAAAAGGCTGCGGACAGTCCAATCCAAAAAGTTCTTAAAGCCAAGGGTCGCCTTATTGTCCAGTCTACAGTGAACCACAGCTATCCCTTCTGCTGGAGGTGATTAGTTTTAGATTTCGATTGGTCCAAATCTGCGTATTAAACCAGTTTTTCACCAGGTCTGGCACTCCATTGATCTATCGTGCCGTTCCTGTTTGGTTTGTGAAAGTCACACCCATTGTAGACCAGCTTGTTTCAAACAACGAGGGAACAAGATGGTTTGTCGCATATTTTACTGATCAAATACTTCGACTAACACTTTTCTAGGGTTCCGCAAAGCGTTGGTGATAATAGATTCGGTAACTGGCTCGCTAATGCCAGGGACTGGAACATATCGCGTAATCGCTATTGGGGTACTCCAATCCCTCTTTGGGCCAGCGAGGACATGGAAGAGGTAAGAGTAGCCTGCTTCATACTGATACCTGTCATTGAGGACTTTGGCAAACAAGATCGTATGCATTGGTTCAGTTGCCGAACTAGAAGAATTGTCTGGTGTCAAAGGCATAATAGATCTCCACCGAGATAAAATCGACCACATCACCATTCCATCTAAGCAAGGAAAAGGTGTTTTGAAGCGTGTAGAAGAGGTCTTTGATTGTTGGTTTGAATCAGGAAGGTATGTCGACAATCCTGTCCTCTTTTCAGAACCTGATCCGTGGTTTGAAGTATGCCCTATGCACAACTGCACTATCCCTTCGAAAATAAAGAACTTTTCGAACGTACACATCCTGCCGATTTTGTCTCCGAGGGCATTGACCAGACACGAGGATGGTTCTACACCTTGCTAGTGCTCTCAACCCATCTCTTTGGAAAGGCTCCGTGGAAAAACTTGATTGTCACTGGTCTAGTTCTCGCTGCGTATGTATTGTTATTTTCACTTTTGGGGTCAAGACTTAATCCTGTTTGTAGCGACGGAAAGAAAATGAGCAAGAGTTTGAAGAATTATCCCGATCCCAATCTCATCATCGATCAATATGGTGCCGATGCGACGAGGTAAGAAAAGAACGTAACGTCATGCCGCTGAAATCCTCATAACCCTTTGTCTCAGAATGTTCCTCGTTAACTCGCCTATTGTACGCGGTGATAACCTTCGATTCCGTGAGGAGGGTGTCCGTGAGGTCATCTCCCGCGTTTTGCTTCCATGGTTGAATTCTTTCCGATTCTTCATTGGTCACGCTGCATTGCTGAAGAAGACAACTGGCGCGGAGTTCAAATACAACGCACATGCTCCTCTTCCCAATAACGTCATGGACAGATGGATACTTGCTCGGTGCCAATCTCTGATCAAGCTGGTCACAGAAGAAATGGCCGCGTATCGACTTTACACTATTATTCCACGCCTCCTGGACTTGGTAGATGAGCTGACAAATTGGTACATTCGCTTCAATCGCAAACGCCTCAAAGGTGAAGATGGGAAGGAGGACACCATATCAGCTTTGAACACCTTGTTTGAAGCTTTGTTCACTTTGTGCCGGACAATGGTAAGATTTATTTTCATTTGCAACTTTATAACCTTTTCTCAACTTCGTCTAGTCGTCCTACACTCCCTTCCTCACGGAAAATCTCTATCAGTCATTACGCACATTCATACCCGAAGATCCTTCTGCCGGGGACACCCGTTCGATCCACTTTTTAAGATTCCCTGAGGTCAAGGAAGAATACTTTGACTCTGATATTGAACGTCAAGTACAACGCATGCAGGCTGTTATTGACCTCACCAGGAACGTTCGGGAACGGAATAACTTGTCGCTCAAGGTTTGTAAATCTGAAAAGCCATCAAGCTGATGCCGACTAACAGTCTGTCTAGGTCCCTCTGAAAGAATTACTGGTGTTCCATCCCGATAAGCAATACTTAGCCGACATTAAGCCATTGCAACGCTACATTGAATCGGAGCTTAATATTCGGGACGTTGTTTTCACCTCGGATGAAACGTTATCTGGTGTTCGTTACCGAGCGGTTGCGGATTGGGCAGTTTTAGGACGAAAGCTAAGAAAAGACCTCGGTCGCGTCCGAAATGCCTTGCCCAACGTCTCCAGTGACGATATTAAGGCGTATGTTGCCAATGGAAAACTTGTTGTCGACGGGATTGAGCTCGTCGAAGGTGACCTCACCGTACAGCGGTACCTTGAGTTGCCTCCTTCCAGCGAAGGCCAGTTTGCCACGAACACCGATAACGATGTCGTCATTAGAGTTGACATCCAGGTCCATGCGCATCTCCAGGGTGAATGGCTTGCTCGTGAGCTGACGAACCGGGTGCAAAAGCTGCGCAAGAAGGCTGGACTTCAGGCCACGGACGACGTGCACGTCTTCTACCGCTTTGAGCAGGGCTCTGGTGCAGACCTTCTTGCCGCAATTCAGGAGAACAAGGGGTATATCACGAAAACTGTTGGAAGTGAACCCGCAGACATCAAAAGCAAAGTGCCAAACAGCAATGTCATAATTGAGGAGGAGCAGGAAATTGACGAGGTGAAGTTCGTGTTGTACTTGGCGAAGTCATGATACGAGGTCCTAGAAAGTGAAATTAAATCTTGTATTACATTCATAGATCGGCTAAAAAATACAGTGTAGGTTGAGGATGCTTGACACGTACAGTTCGGCTCTCATTTTTTTGTTGAACCAAATCCACCAAAGCCCATTAGAGCAGTCATTTCAGAACTGCTTTCTTCAACTGTAATGATCATCTCAAGACGCGCCTTCTCTTTTTCGGCCCTTCTCTCAGCCTTCTTTTGTTCGCGCAAGGCACGTTCTTTTTCTCTGACTTCTGCCAGACGTCGATCGAAGTCGTAGGCCTTGGCTGAAGCAGCTTCTTTCGTTTTCTCGCGAAGAAGCGCTATACGTGCTTGCACCTGGGCTAGCGTTGACCGCTCTACCTTCGTAGTTTGACCCAATTGTCGTAAATCTTCAAATACATTGATCAGTAAGCTTGGAAAAGTAAATGAGTCTAGGGGGGCTTGCAAAACATACGAGCTCTGCTGTTTATGTGGTCGAGATAACCGACACTGTCTTTATAAGTCTTGCTGCAAGTTTCGCAGTAGAAGCCGGGCTGCCCGGGACCCCTTCCGCTAAGATTCTGCACGACCATAGTTTTACCAAGGTTTTTATCAAGTTCAAGAGGCGCCTCTCTTTGCTTCATGAGCTCAGTAGGCTTAGGTATGTCATCTTTCTGTCCTTTACGAGGTCTCTTCCCTACACAAAACGCATGGGCTGCTGTAAGTTTGTACGGAACTAGGCCGGACTCACCCTGCTTCATGCGCTCCTCGTTCTCCTGCATACGTTCTCTCTCCTCCTGATCCTTTCTTTTGGCGCGTTCTGCGTAGACTTCCTTGTCCCACTTTTTCCTAAAGTCCGTATCTGCAGCTTTGGATCCATACGCGCCGCCCTTATCAGCCATGGTGGGCCGATTCTCAGTCGAAAGACAAGACTCCGAACTTCGAAATGACCAAGCCCAAGTCGAGCAGGTCACTTATTGTCACGTGCAATTCCATCATCATTTGCTGTCGCGTTTCACTGTTCAGTTCAGTTGTCCACCATTTCATTTCATAGCTTCGAACTAATGCCATCTTTCTGTCATACAAATCTTTTCCCCTAATATGACCATCACTGACAACGACGAGATACAATACCATCTCTCCTTTCCTCTTCCATACCGCACGCTCTTCTTGGTCGGTCTCGGAATACTCGGATGGGCAACCAATCTCCATGGCCTCGATGCCCTCGGTGTGGACGTGGTGGCTACGATGGAACTACGGACAGAGCACAGCCATAGCAAGATGTTGATTTCCATGCATAACTCCGCTGTTTTGAATCACTCCAAAGCTATAGAGCTTTATCATTCTTCATACCGCATTTTCTTCGACTTCTCAACATTCTGTTTTCTATCATGGTTACTCTATAGGATGGTCACCCACGGAAATCTTTCACTCGTAGACGCGTACGGTTATATACCAGTAATCACAGCTATTGTGGTTATATTAATTCTGCTATGCCCGTATAATATTTTTATGAAGGTTGAACGAGAAAAGTTTATTGGGTGAGTTCACTGGTCATACTCTTTCTGCAGATTGACCAAGCCCTTTTCAGTGCTATATGGAGATGTGTCTTTCCTCCATCCAGTGGCCCAATTTATTTCTCCGACGTCGTATTTGCAGACATTGGAACCTCCTTTGCTAAGGTTTTCGGGGATGTATGGCTTTCTCTATGGATGCTCAAACCAGGGAATAGCATTTTGTTTCCTCCTATTCAAGATGGCTTGTTGTATTGGATTTTTCCAACGATTATGAGGTAGGAGTTCGTCATGCACATGACAATCTTTGCTGACAGTGTACTACAAGTTTCCCTTTCTTCCTGCGGCTCCGACAGTGCATCATTGAGTACTATTGGGAACCAAGCCATACTCGAAGGCCTTTATTTAATGCCCTTAAATATGCCACATCTTTCCCAGTCATATTCTTATCTGCTGCCCAGCGGATAGTTGTCACCGATCTCATGAAGGAGAAGGGGTCAACTATAAAAGGAGAAGCATGGCATGGAGAGCATCCACTTTTCCGACTATGGTGTGTTGTACCTCCTTTAATTTCATGCCTTATTTGACCCTGCGTCAGGCTGCTCGCCGCTGTCATAAATTCTTTGTATTCCTTCTGGTGGGATGTAACGAATGATTGGGGATTGGATTTATTGAGGTTCGATTCTCACAAAAGCGTCGAACGACAAGTCCCCAAGCCTTTGCTACTTTCACGGATGCATTCAGGTAACTCGCTGATGAACAGGCATTCCGTAGATCCGCCCTTGCCAGAGCAAATTCACCCTGCCTCATTCCTTGGGGAGCATTCGAAGCATCGACATCGGCAGTCGTGTTATGGATTGCGTGCGGTCCTCCTCTATCCACGCGCGATCTACCCCATCATTATCTTCCTGAATCTCCTTCTCCGCATGACCTGGTCTATCAAATTATCAACACATATGCATTCATTCCAGGATGGAAGTGTTGCCTTTTTCTGGTTGGAAGTGGCTGAGCTGGTTAGGAGATGGTTATGGGTATTTGTGAGGGTTGAATGGGAGGTAATCAAGAAGGCACGAGAAGGAGTTCCCACGATAACGTTAGATGAGAGAAGCGGCGATGAGAGCGAGTACGAATTTCCTACTCTTCCCGATATGAGGACTGGAGCATGAGCCCAGATGATCCCTCCGCGTAAAATTCCGGTCACACAAGGGTGTATTAGTGAGTTCTTCATGCCTATTCTGTCTAAAGATAACACCTGACCTTCTCAGCAGCTTAGATTAGTTCTAATTTAGAACATAATTCCAATATCAGGTTCCCGCAATCTACCTGTGTGAAGCCAGAAGGACCCCTTTCAACTCACGCAAGGTTACCCAGCGCATTATACGCTTTCTCATGCCAGACGATATCTTCAGGCAGTGAAAGAGACTTTGATTGCCTGTGATGGTTTCCTATACGATTGCCACCCACACAGGCCTTCGGAAGGAGAAACCTTCACTCCCAAAGGCCAGTTTTTCTCATTGTTGAATCCGACAAATCGATATCGTTACAGAATTGCCGACGTCCCGAGATGACTAACTCCATATCGGGTGGGTACGCCATAGGAGACCATAGGCCGTAGGCTTTCGTCGATGACCATGGTGAAAAAGCTGCATCCGCTTAGCCTCAAATTGCCTATTCCCGGAAGAACACGGTTTCTGGTGTCCATATCCTCGAGATCTCCATCACACGTGACATATGGTGCATGGAACTTAGAATTTACAACTTGGTAATAAGCTTCTCCGGTCGGAAGGATTGGACACTTTCGTGTCATCTGACGTTCATTCTTATTTCTCTCAACAGGGTATTCCCGCGGCTTCAGGATTGTGCGAGCGAGACTTAAAAGGCCAGGTATTCTGGTTGCTCATCCCCGCACCCCCAGTTTCTTTCTCTATCTCAACCACCAGTTTACTCATCATGAAGGTGCAGCGAGTGTTTAGCTACAGGCTATTCTTGTCACTGACGTCATCGTATATATGGCGTTTAGGTTCTCGCAATTCTCTACGAAGGTGGCAAGGCCGCTCAAGAAGAGCCCCGTCTTCTTGGCACGGTCGAGAACTCGGTGAGTCCGAATCTTTGCCCTTAGCAGTGGTTTGTTTAACTTATTAACTTATAGCTCGGTATTGCTGAATGGCTCAAAGCTCAGGGTCATGAATTCATTGGTATGTGCAAATTTTTCCTTCGGCGAGAATTAGTCTGAATGTGGCTACTTGCAGTGAGACAATTGCACGAATGATTGTTCAATTCATTAATGCCTGTCCC
The DNA here is from genome assembly GCA_015501075.1 of Gymnopilus junonius. Classification (NCBI taxonomy): domain Eukaryota; kingdom Fungi; phylum Basidiomycota; class Agaricomycetes; order Agaricales; family Galerinaceae; genus Gymnopilus; species Gymnopilus junonius. Next base: position 200,332 of record JADNYJ010000026.1, read on the forward strand.
AGGTTTCTAGTAGCAAAGAGGGTCCTGATAGCGACTTCCAAAAACACATTGTCGATGTGTGACTTTCGTTTTACAGCAACTACTAACGTTGACATACTTACCAGGCTGAAGTCCTCATTACTACCCCCTTCCATCCTGGGTAAGGAACCAATTTCTAAGGTTATTTGCAACTAAGGAAGAATCTAGTTACTTGACTCGTGAGCTCATCGAAAAGGTGAACAATGCGGTGTAGCCTGGCATCAACCTTGTTGCTAATCGGTATTCTCTCAGGCGAAGAACTTGAAAATCTGTATCACTGCTGGTGTTGGTTCTGATCACATCGATCTCAATGCTGCCGTCGACCACAGAATCCAGGTCCTTGAGGTATGTTGTTGATAATTCTGATGTATATGCAACCTGACTGTGGAGCAGGTCTCGGGCTCTAATGTCGTATCTGTTGCTGAACATGTCGTGATGAGCATTCTACTTCTCGTCAGGAACTTCGTACCCGCCCATGAGGTAACTACATGCAGAAATTCGCAATTGCATATTCTTTGACAAATCATCTGTAGATGATCGAGCGTGGTGACTGGCAGGTATCTGATATTGCCAGGAATGCCTTCGACTTGGAAGGAAAGGTTGTAGGAACAATCGGCGCTGGGCGAATTGGCTACCGTGTCCTGCAACGTCTGGTTCCCTTCGATACTAAGGAACTTCTTTACTATGACTATGCGCCTCTTCCCGCTGGTATGGCCTTGTCTTCTATGTCAGGCAATAAAACTCACCATGTATACTAGCCGCTGCTGAGGCTGTCAAGGCTCGCAGAGTCGAAGATCTTAAGGTGAATCTTCTGGTATTAGCTACGAAAATAATGCTGATCGGTTTGGCCCAGGCTTTCGTATCGCAGGTATGTTGGCACAAATCTTTGCAAATCAGTTTTTCAAATCTAACAATGATTAGTGTGATGTTGTTACAGTTAACTGTCCATTGCACGAAGGAACTCGGGGACTCGTCAACGCTGAACTTCTGAAGCATTTCAAGAAGGGTGCCTGGCTCGTCAACACTGCTCGGGGTGCTATCTGTGACAAAGATGCTGTTGCTGCCGCTCTCAAGAGTGGCCAACTGTCTGGATACGCGGGTACTGCCATATTCACTCTTAATCGTCAACAAACGCTGAAGATGTTCTTTTCGTAGGTGACGTTTGGAACGTTCAACCTGCCCCAAGGACCACATCTGGCGCACCATGAAGAACCCCCTCGACGGCGGAAATGGAATGGTGCCCCACTACTCAGGAACCACTATTGATGCTCAGGCTCGCTATGCTAACGGTACCAAGAGTATTCTCGAGAACTATTTGACTAGCAAGGCTCAGGAGCCGCAGAACGTCATCGTTGGCATTGGTTAGTATTTTTACTAAATGAAGAATTGTTGTTTGACCATAACCTTTTCCAGGCAAGTACGAGACCAAGGCTTGTAAGTGCCCTTCGTATCTCCCTTCGTATCAAATTTCTTTTGACTTGCTATCAACTAAACAGACGGCCAACGCTGAACGTAGTCAATAATTCATATTTATTAATCTTACCGGAAATCGCAAATCCTGTGTACATCATCTGCCTGAGAAATAACATTACTCGAGTTACATTTTGACTGCTAGCTATGTGAGACAATTGCTGGTATACATAAACATAAATACATAAAATGGACGAGAATTCAAATTAGGGGACCATGGAGAGTGACATACATATAAGAAAATGACAAGTGTCCTTCATGTCATTTATCCTGTTTCAAGTGCTTGGAGAGCAGGCTTTGGAAAAGCTGGTCCAAAAACCGGGCATTTTTGGCATAAACCGTAGATTCGGGGTTGTAGAGTCGGCAGTTGTCAAATATCAGCTGAACGTCATCGACGAACGAGTCGAAAGCCTTGTACTGATTCGAAGAGATTTTATGTTGAATGGTAGACAGATCTACGGGTACGTTAGCGACAGCTCGAAAGGAAAGAGTGACTGGGTATGAACATACCCATTGGATGCTTTACAATATCGAAATAATCTGGTACATCTAGAGGGTCTACAGGGGTTCTGAAGGCCCAGCTTCTTGGTTCACTCTCCAACTCTTGCAATAGTTTCTCCATGAGCGCCTTCACACTATTCTTAACTGGCAGACGCGCAGTTCTTTCGAAAATGGTATATTATCAATGACAACAGGAATGAATGCACTTCGACATGAAACTTACGCTGCCATTTCCGGAGACCAACCTGTTTCCCCTAGAAAGAAGGGTTGAGTCATGCATTTCCGAATGCCAGAGAAGACTCACTAAGCCCAGGTACATCTTTTGGGTCGACCGTGACATCAGGTGGGGCACCTGGCTGGAACTGCGGTAAACCAGGGTGTACGATATGAGATTTTGACATTTGCCTAATCTTGGTCATCACAGCTTCTTGTTGGATTTTGAACACTGCCTGTTTGTCTAGATAGTCTATCTTGGGCAGCATCGTGCACTGCATTATCGTTCCTCCTTCGTAGTCCTTGATGTATCCTGCCCAGACTGACCGGTCAAGAGAAATGTCTTTTGAAAACCCTTGCTTTTCGAAGTAACCGACGGCATAATTGTCCGCATATGTTAAGAAATGCATCATCTTGGGATATGTTTTTCGAATATGAGCTTTAAAATGATCCATTAACATGCCGCCATAACCCTACAGTTTGACATGTAAGTCGGTACTGAAAAATCGGCAGTGAAGATTGAAAGACCTTTTCTTGGTCGGCAGAGTTCGTAGCGAAGAACACAATTTCAGCAAAGCCACGATGCGGGAAAGGACGATAGCAAATGCCACCAACGACCTTGTAACCTCGTTTGATTATGGCAAGCGACTTCGAGTTGGCATCGTATACAAGACGGGCAATATATTCTCGTGGCATTTTTGGAAGTTGCTTTTGGAACAAAGTTTTGAGACCTGTTAAGATGATCAGGGAGCGAGCCTGCTTGTCATTTTCTACTGCCGCTATCTGGATGACTCCCCTTCGCAGTTCAACAGTTGATGGCTTCTCTGTCCTTGCGGGTAGCTGAAGAAATCCCATTGAAAATCATTGACTGTGAAAATGATTGTCAGATACTTACACCATTTGAGGATCTCCCAACAGCATCCACTGGGACACCAGCGGTTAAACGAGTGAGCTGGCCTTCGTCCATCTTGTCCTCTACCTTGATTCTAGATTCATTCCCATTGATGCCATTTACACGTCCGTTGACAGCTGATGGCTTCTCATCATTCGAGGATGTGCTTGCACCAGGAGCTATAGTATGTGATTTCTTAGACTTCTTGCCAGGTACTTTCTTTCCCGGACCTTGCTTGCCAGCCCTCTTTCCGGAAACAGGACGCGAAGTCATACTCATCCTAACCGCCAAAGGTTTGTCCTCTTCTTCGTCCTCCTCGTCGTTACCATCGGCGTCACTCAAAGACGATAAAGATATCGGACGCTTTTTTGAGGGTTGCAGGGGCACCTCGCTTAGCTCCGACGAAACAGGCGACTGAGGGGGCCCAGTCTGGAGGTAACCTTGAAGAAATTCAACAATAGTATCCCAATTGAAAAGGACGCGACGGACCTGGGGAAGGGTCGACGGTTGCCAAGCTCACTTGCGATTTCGGGTGGCCCATTTGTTTACGGAGTGAGGAGATGTCGTCGTCGGTGTAATCAAAGTCTAAGAGACGGCCAGAGTCCTGGTTTCGTACCGTCATGTTAGTATCCGACTCGCAAATGTATACAAGGAGCTATTCGCACCTGAACATGTCGCGGTTTAGTAGCAAGATTTGGTCTAACAGAAACGGACTTGCCTGTAACAGCTCGTCAAGTCTGCATGCGACTCGACCTCTCCGCGCAAATTCTGGACGGCCCAGTTTTAATTCGTCTGCGTTGTGTTCTTTCACACCATGACCACAGGAGCAGGTCTCCAAGTATGAGGAAACTTCTTCATCGTCTGAGCCATAGTGGTCAATAAGGTCAGCTAAACTTGAATCATTTTGGTCGTCGACGACATCAACTCTGGCTGGGGGATGAAGACCAGGACAATCACTACATAGAGAGCAGGGAGAATGTCGAGCGATCTTTAAGGATATCAGGGGAGTATCAAGCCTTTCATACTGAGCGGAAGGGTAGGCAACCTTCATGATGATGGTACTTGTACAGAGTATTTGTAGTAATTCGGCAATCAAAGTTGCTTTGTTTAATTTAATTATTCGCAGTCTCTAACTTGCACCATTGCAGTTCTTATGCCTCCATAGAAGTCATGCCTTACTTTCTTTCTTTTTTCCTGCTCTGTCTGCTCTCTTCTGTACTTTCTCAGTGGATTGACTACCCCAACGACGGCCTTGCAACAATGACACATTATACCCTCCCTTCCGGTTATATTGCAGCCTGTGGATGCACCTCTGCTAGTACAGATTATCCCACTGTAGCTTTGTCACAGATGGCCTACGGGAGCAGCACCAGCTATGGTATCCTTTGCTCTGTCTTTGTCTGACTGGTCCTCATACGATGCACTAGGCCCTGCCTGCGGAAGATGCTTTAATTTGACCCTATTGAACCCAGTCATTGCTACCCCTCCGTTCTTTCCTTCCGTCGTCAAATCCATCGTGGTCAAAGTTACAGACCTCTGTCCTTTATCGCAAACGGGTTGGTGCTCTGGCACAACCTCAAAACCCAATTCGTAAGGTTCAATGTGCTAATCGCAATGTCAGATATATGCTGAACCATAGCTGCATGACAACAGTGCGGGTGCCTATTTAAACTTTGATCTTGCATATCCATCTAAAGGCGTGCCGGACGATTTTTTCCCTTCTGACGAAGTGGTCTACGGTTACACGGTACCAGTACTATTTTTTTCACAGTGTCCCTTGGGTTACTTATTTTTGAACCATAGGACTTCGGTGTCTGGAATGTCACATATCAAAGCGTTCCATGTCTAGACAGTTGGACCGGTTCCAATAGTCTGGCGGCACTGGGGAGCGTCAAGAATCTTGGTTCGGGTGCTTGTTGTCCAGCCGACCCAATGCCAGGAAATGCCTCCACTACCTGTCCTTCCTTCTCTGAACAAAACGGAATCCCGTACGTTCCTGATTAAGCATGTTCTTAGAGAATTTGCTAATTTTTGGTCTATTCAATATTTAGACCTGATACAACGACCAGCTCTGCCACGGCTGTCTTCATGCTACCGCAAAACATCTTCGTGGTAATATTATTGTCTGTCATTCTCATCTAAATATACCCTGTAATATCTGTATGTATGTAAATTATTCAGCTTTCTCAGTGGCCCCAACATTAGCGCAAGCATTGATTCAGGATGATATTTCGGGCGTAACTAGTGGGTTCACACTAGTTAGGTTCATCATGAATCAATCACTTAAGCGACACGTCTGAAAGCAATGGTTGGCCACTTTAGACATTAGGATAATATTTTAAATTTACTTCACTAAGTCGTCATTAACAAGCTGGCTGTAACGGGCCTGCAAATTGCCAGGAAGGAATCGAGCTAGGTATCGTAGTCCCCCGATCCATACAAAAGCTCCGCTGAGGACTCCCAAAATGATTAAAACGAATAAGACGTTAGCAAAAGTGTGGGGCGGAGCTGGAGTGGCCGTCTCTGAGGCTGAAGTAGCTTCACTCGCAGCGTCTGTCGCGGTAGTCGCAGGAAGAGTAGCAGTGCCAGTAATGACCTCCGCATTCTCTAAGGTCTTAGTGGCTTCGGACGGAGTCCCGGTCAGTGGGGGAGCATCATCCTGTTAATGATATATTCATTTATTCATACGATATTTTGGCCACAGGGAGAGCATTAAAGCTCAGCATGGATGGGTACCTCATTTCCATCCGCATCGTTCGTGGTCTCCAAGGGTAGCTAAAGTAGGGTTAGAGCCTTTCTGCAAGAGCATGCAGACAAAACTGACCTCTCCCGAGTCCGCAATAATGACATCGACGGCAGGAGCATCTCGTCCACCCTTAGGGACGTTCTCTATATTAAACCAGTTGATTGAAATCACTCAGGATGAAGGAAACCCAAAACAAACCAATTTTGTGAACAATATCCATGCCTTCGAGAACCTTTCCAAAAACAACCTGAAAATAACGAATTAAACCAGATTGAGGTTCTTATGAGTCAACCTACATGTCGTCCATCAAGCCAGCTGGTGACGACGGTGCATATGAACTATAAAGAAAATAAGAATTTGAACTCCGCGAGTTCATGTTACTGGAATTATAACACCCACAAACTGTGAGCCTAAAAACGGTAGATTAATATATTTAACGTTACTGAAATAAGAAATACCTACCATTGGTATCTTTCCCTGCATTTGCCATCGAAAGCATGCCAGGACCAGTATGGCGGAGTTTGCTAAGTCAGAAGCTGTCAAAAAAGCAATATCCCAAAGGAAAGAAGTAACATACAAGTTCTCGTCCGCGAATTTATCACCATAGATAGACTACGTTCATCAGTCAGCGATTAATGTTCGTCAGCGAAACGCCAATTGAAAATACCTTTCCACCAGTTCCATCGCCACGAGCTAACCTTGTTTAGCTTTATAAAACGCGTGTTACTGGAGTTACACTTACTGAAGTCGCCACCTTGGATCCTATAAGGTGGTGTATGTCCATGAACAGTTTTTCAAGCTTCTGCAGCGTACAACTCACATGAAATCCTTAATAACACGGTGAAACTTGGAACCCTTGTATCCAAAGCCGAGTTCAGTGCCATCCCTCTTTTTACCAGTCGCAAGAGCGCGGAAGTTCTCAACAGTTTTAGGGACAGTCTAGATAATCAAGGTTTCAGAAATTGGTATCAACATTGCTGCTTATGCGTAAACTTACACCCCCGAAGAGACCTATCTTGACTGGAGTCCCAATTAGAATATGGTTGACTTGAGAGAGGGTGAGCACACGTACTCCGTCCGAGGTCGTCGTCACCATGCTTGATGTCGAAATAGACGATGTTGGTTATTTTAGGGCCTTTCGCTGCTTCAGCCGACTGCGCGCAGAAGAAAGCAAGGATAGACACGACGACGAAAGCCAGAGAGGCTCGGCCAAACATAATGGAAGGAGGAAAGTTAATGTAAACGTGGAATAGCAACGACGTGGCGACGACCCTTCTCCAGACTGTGGGAACAATATATTCCCGACAATATTGCTTTCCGAGTCGGTCACTCCGGTCGTTGCGTACTTACTACTTACACTGAGTTACAGTAGTTCAGTCGAAAGGCATGCAGTTTCAAAATATTAATGAATCCCCGGGAAAACCAGAGCATTAACTTTGCTCCATAAGTACACTATTCTACATACGTAGACTAGTGCAGGAGATCACTTAGCACTGACCAGCTTCTCGAGGTCGTAACCTCCAGATATCTGGAATTCAGAAGCACCTGTGCTCGCCATAACACCACCTTTCTTGGTGAGACGGCCCCGAGCTCGGACAACAGCTTGCATCCGTTTTTCTGCATCACCACTGTGGTCTCTATCCCAATCTTCACCCTTATCCTTATTAGCCGCCCGATGCGGTTTTGTCTTAGGCGTCTTTTGCTTAGATGTATTTCCACCACCTTTGACTGACTTAGGAGCTTCTCGCAACGCGAACGCTTTGGCCAAGTGGCCGAGGTGAAGATTTCGAATGTGAAATATGTGTTTTTCGCTGGACGGATGGGTGGCATAGGCCCTCATGTGCGAATGGAATGCGTTTCGCGCCAAGGAGGCATTCTAAAGCGAAATTCCAAAAATTTTAGATCAGTGCCCAGACTGATAATCAAAAACTTACATCTTTACTACGCAAGACCCAACGTTCGAAAGCTAACTGAACTTCCGTTGCTCGCTCTTCGTATTCAGAACCTTTTCCGCCAAACCCTGCGCGGAGAAGGTCCTCGGCAGAGACGGCTTGTAAGGACACTTTCGAGCTAGATTCCTCATTTTTCTCGCCCTGCATTTTACCCTCCACCCATTTTACCCATTCCACCTCACTTGGAGCAACAAAGCTCCAAGCTTCACCTCCTTTTCCAGCACGGGCCGTTCTTCCGACACGATGAACGTACTCGGTAGCACCACCCTCCGTTGGCAAATCGTATTGAATGACGGCGCGGACCAGAGGCAGATCCAGACCGCGGGCTGCAACTGATGTACAAAAGAGGATGGAAGACGTTTCCTGAACAGGCTTGTTTTTTACTTGCGATCCTGCGAACCCTTTCAGAGCCGCGAGACGAATGGGAGTAGGCAGAGAGCCATGCAGTCGAAATATGGTCATGCCGGGTAATAATGAGCATGTCGCTTGAACCTTTTGAGGATCCGAGCTTTTGGGCGCAACTTCCATCTCATCTTTCTCTTCTTCTTCGGAATCGTTATCAGATGATTGAGATTCTGCGCCATCCATGGCAGAACCGCCGAAGAGATTCCAGTGGAAGTCAACTGAATCTGTGCAGCTGAGAAAAATGATAATTTTAATTCCTCGTCGACCATGGGTTTCCGCAGCAAGTTTTCGCAAGAGTGCAACAAGAGAGACCAGGCGAAGTTTTAGAGGTACCGTCACATATTTTTGAGAAAGTTGGGAAGGCGGAGTGAGGGTTTCTGTCACGGGTCCAGCAGTGTCTGACTTCTGTTCATCCTTATCGGCTTCTGTTGGCTTGATCATCAACGGATTTGTTAGTGCTGTACCTGCAAGCTTTTGGACGTCCTCTCGAATAGTGGCGGAACACAGTATGGTCCTCCTTCTTCGCTCCCAATCCCAGCCGCCAACTTCCATACTTTTCCCTTCCTCCATAGCCTGTTTGGCCAATCGTTGGCGTCCGTCAAGACCCTGGACGATACCCTTGATTGTTTCTTCAAAGCCCAATTCCATGAGTTGATCAGCTTCGTCAAGCACAAGCCAACGGCATTTTCCAACGTTGAACGAGGAGGTATTTTGTAGATGGTCGAGAAGACGACCAGGAGTAGAAACAAGTATGGGGAGGCCCTTGCGTAACTTAGCCTTTTCGTGGGTTCGAGTGGCGCCTCCAACCAGCACTCCAGAGACCATCCATCGGGTGAGATGGGTTGAACTGTCAGACTCAGCCGTAGAGTCGTCTTCGGGACGCAGTCGCATTTTAAGTAGCGCTTCTAAGACATCTGAAATTTGTTTGGCCAATTCACGGGTTGGGGCAATAATGATGGCAAGAGTGCCAATGGACCTATCAATGTAGGATAGAGAACTCAATGGTAATAAGTCCTGAATTATGGGAAGCAAGTAAGATAAGGTCTTTCCAGATCCAGTTTGGGACTGAAGAAACACATCTCGAGATGCCTTCGATGGAGAGATTGACAAGAGGACAGGAAGTGCAGCACGCTGGATGGCAGTGGGCTTGTGGATGTCCATTTTAATTGTCATATGTGATATTAATAAGGGGTTGAGACCGAGTCCAGTAAAGGTGGATGAATCGAGAGGGGCATTGCTCGGTGTGGTCACAGGAGATTGGACGGGCTGCGATGCAGCAGGTACCTCAACCTTGGGATTGTAAGAGAAGAGGGAGGATATTATTTGAGTCGGTCGGGCAGGTTTCGGTTGAGGAGTAAATGCTTCATCCTGGACCCGTACTTTCTTGCGAGGCGGTTCATCGGCAGTGGCTGCAGGCTTGCCTTCCGTATGCGATTTTCGCTTTAACGTGCGTTTCGCCTTTAATCTGTTAATACAAGTTAGAAGGCGAGTGGGTAGTCTGGAAGCAAAAAAACTTGCACCTTTCTGTCCATCTGCCGCTTTTCTTTCCTGTTGATTTGGTCGGGACATGGTCATCCACTGCGATGTTGAGAACTAGGTCATCGTCCATTTTCATAAGAAAAGCTTATTGGATCACTCTGAATTGAGATACATATTACATAATCCATCGAGTCAAAAAACTCATTGTTGGCGTTGGGCTGGCCTGCAATTCGCTCTTCGTCTTACTCTTCTACTCCTTTTGTATGGTATCACAGACACCAATACCCGTTGATGTTCCTCCTCCCCCAATTACTCCAGGCGGGACGTACAGTATCCAGGTGAGTATGCCACCATCACTCTCAAAAGCAATGAATGACTAAGCCTTCCAATAGACCGTATCTGTAGGATGTAAGGTCTACATTCGTCGTCCAGGCCCCGATGGCGAGACAGAGGAGCGTCTGGCTGAAATTTTGTCAATCCGTGACAAACCGAACAACATATATGGACAACGTAACAAACCTGCCACCGATGGCACTGCTAAACCTGAGGACCAATGGGAATACTTTGTTCATTGGGATGCTTTCAATAAGCGTCTTGACGAATGGGTCTCTGGCTCAAGACTCGTCCTGAGCAGAGATCTCGAATGGCCTCGCCCAAAGGTCCCCGTTCCGCCGAAGAAGGTTCCGCCCTCCAAAAAGCCGGGAAAAGCTCCTCGTTCTCAGAATCTTTTGAAGAAAGCCACCTCTAATGCTGCTCTTGCTACATCCCCAACTCCCGCACCATCGACTCCCATGGTCATAGACGAGTATCCCGAGTCTCCATCCCCTGCCTCTTCGTTGAAGAGGAAGGCACCTCATGATGAGGACGAGGAGGAAGAAGAGGAAGAAGAAGAAGAAGAAGAGGATGCTGAAGGCGAAGATGCTGATGCTGAGGGGGAAATGGACGTTGATGGTGAAGGGGAAGTTGAGACATTTGATTTAAGTATGGCGGAACACCCTCAAGAACCCCCTCCGGAGAGCGCTTTCAGCAAGGAGAAGGAAATCGAGAAGCTTCGTACTTCTGGTTCCATGACGCAATCAATCTCAGAAATTGCCCGTGTAAAGAATCTGAATCGCCTTCAGATTGGGCGACACGAAGTAGATGCTTGGTACTTCAGTCCATATCCCAAGGAATATGCCCATCTACCTGTGCTATACATTTGCGAATTCTGTCTAGCCTTTTTTCCATCTCAGATGATGTTCTCTCGACATCGACAGCGCTGTACAATGTTACACCCTCCTGGAAATGAAATATATCGTCACGAGGACATCTCGTTTTACGAAATCGATGGCAAGCGTCAGTTAACTTGGTGCCGAAATTTGAGTTTGCTTTCAAAATGTTTCCTTGACCAGTATGTATTATCTATTCCCTTATCAGAATACCTCAAACTGACTGCTCGAAGTAAAACGCTATACTACGATGTCACCCCTTTCATGTACTACGTCATGGCGAGTCGTTGGTGAAAATCTTTTTGAGCTTACTGACTTACCGACGTCCCTTTCAGGCCAAGCGCGATTCTTATGGTTGTCACGTCATAGGATACTTTTCAAAAGAAAAGGAATCTGCTGAAAACTATAATGTGGCTTGTATTCTGACCCTCCCTCAGCACCAACGGCATGGGTACGGAAAACTTTTGATCGAGTTTTCGTACGAACTTAGCAAAAAGGAGGGGAAGCTCGGCAGTCCGGAAAAACCTCTCAGCGACCTTGGGCTTCTGGGTTACAGAGCTTACTGGGCAGAGACCATTATTGATTTACTATTAAGTTCTACTGATTCTGAATTGAGCATCGACGACATTGCACAGAAGACCTCGATCACTCATGCGGATGTCATGAATACGTACGTGTATTGGCTAACGCGTTTCGAGGTTCGTTAAGACTAATAATTCGTGCTTGCAGATGCTCAACCCTCCAGCTCTTTAAACACTACAAAGGACAGCATATTATTTGTCTCAATAATGCTGTTCTAGAGAAGCACCAGAAGACCAAAGCGAAACGCAGGCCCAGGATACACTCCGAATATCTGAAATGGAAGCCTCCTGTATTCACTCGCGATCAGCTACGCTTCGGTTTCTAGACTCAATTCGATTTTTGTTTTTGTTTTGGAATGTAGAATGTACAGTATATAAAAATTGATGCTGCCTGTATTATAGTAATACCACAAATTTATATTAAGAGTCGTGATTACTCATACTGTACTGTCGAGCTGGTATCGGTTTCCTTGGTCTGGGGTGTCCTGTGGCGAAGATGTTCGGAAGCCTGTTCTCCGATGGGTAAATGACGGCGGCTAATGGTTGGAGACGGAGGCAGGGATGCAGCAGGAGAGAACACGCCTACACCTGACAATTTACCTTCTCCTGCATAGAATACAGGAGGCTCAGATGGAGAATCTGTGGAAGTCGAACTGGAAGGTGTCGACGTTCCAGTGTAAACATTGAGCTTTTTATGGGTATCGTTCGAATCGCTATTGATGTCTGAATCTGACGGGGGACTCGCTGCACCATTGAGTTGGATTGATGGAGGTGATTCCGTATGGATTGTGGCCTTGTCGCTCGTCGACGCCTTTACATCGTCAATAACGCCTAATGTTCTAGCAATTCCATACGACGCAATATCCTGATCGTGGTCCATTGTTAGGTATAAGTATTACTCCAAAAAATAAAATAAAGAAGCTGACCAGTAAACCAAGAATAATCACCGGTAGACTGACCAGGACCGCAAGCACACGGCAGGAATATGCGATTCTAGCCACCCAAGAATCTGGTTCGTAAAACCAAAGGTATTCAAGGTAAAGTGCCCAGAGAGTGCTCGGGATCGACGCCAGAGATATTTGAGAGACTTGAGAGGAAACTTCAGACGCGTAGAAGGTTATGTTCATCCTTGTAGAAATGCGTGTGGAGCGTATCAAGACTTGTCGGCACAGAAAGAAGGTCTCTTAACGAGAAGTGAATAATTTAACGTCCTTTCTTTTTTTGCCAGGACTGGGCTCCGAGCACGATAGATGAATGTTCGTTCAGCGGAGGATCAAACAGAAATAGGTTCTAATGCGGGGCAAGGGCACAACTGAATCACATGACTATCCAAGATTTGAGGTAGACAGAAATGTATTTTTCAAAATTTGTCTACAGTCTAAAATCCAAAGCCAACTCCTAAATAATCCGGGGGAATAGTATGACATGCGTCAAGCATGGTAATGAGATGGGGGAATAGTGAAATCTCATAGCATGTCCGTTCTAGAAAATACACGAGGGCAGAATGCAAACAAAGCGGGGATACATATCCAAGCAGATGAAAAAAGATATACGACGACAGGTGACCAGAGAAATGGGAAGTTAAGGATACATGGTACTGGATGGGAATACTACACCGTCGGAACGAATGAGAATGATGGGCCGACGCTTGACAATCTGCGACTCGGGCGGCAGGCATCCAAGAACCTCTGTGCACCGAACCTCGACATAGGGCGAAGGCTCAGATCCGAAGAAGACATGCACGGGGTCCGTCTTGGAGAAGTTCTCTCCGTAGACGGTGAGCATCTTCGACGCATGAGGGTTTGGCTTCGAGAGCACCTGTCGTGACGAAGAGCAATTCGACTTGGGCACCTCTGCCGCACGGTCCGGAGGAAGGTATTTCACGACGCCAGGGAAGGGCGTCACAGGTTTTGAGGGTATAGGGAACGAACCCGTCTGTGGTGCATGTTGATTATCAAAGAGGACGGGAGGGACGTAGAAATTGTAACGAATTTGGTCTATTGGAAGATTTGTCAGATCAAAAGTGAGAGGATATTTGAAGAGTACTAACCAGTGCCAACGATGGTCCATACGCTAGTCTCGCCGATGTCGACTTGCCAGAGGGCACCTGACGAAGCGCCAGCGTCGCTCGACGATCCACGTCGAGAAGAAACAGACCCAGCAGAGCTTGGCCTTCGCCTTCCTTTGCCAACAGGCTTGTTGATGCCGCCCGCACTAGACGTTGAACGTTTCTTCTTCATGACACGACCTCCATCATTGGATGGTAGGAATTCGGAGCCTGACGGGGACGCGGGTTCGCTGTCGACTTTTCCGGGGTGTGAGAAGTACTCATTAGTGCTCGAAGGACCTACTGTAGGTGATATAGGTGATCCAGGAATAGCAGGAGAGCCAGAACCAGCACCCTGAGTCGTGTTCCATTGACGGCCTTCGATTGGACGATACGTATTGACCTTTTCACCCATGCAAGACAAGAAGGCGCCAGTGATGCCAGTAGTTCCTGGTTCCGGCGCGCCTTTAGAGGGATCATAAACCTCGAACGCAATCTTGTGGAGCTGAGAGACTGGGTCTCCACAAACTTCTCCGGGTGCACAATAATGGTCGGCAATGCCCTTGGCTCCCTCCTGCAGACCTCCGCCAACGACAGTGGTTTGATGATCTACCTTGCGAATGATCAGAACAGGACTAACAACGCCCGAAGTCAAGCACTGCAGGACGACAGTTTGATTGTAGTAAATCGGGATTTGCGACCCATTATTGGTAAATGGGATCGCATTCGGAGGAGGTGAAGGGTAATCAGGTTGGGGTGGTGGTGGCGGCGGCGCATCAAGGCCTGCACCGGCCGGCTTGTTGACATCGACGATGTACATGACGAAGGGGTCTGTAGAATCATATTGTACTCAGTCAAACGAAACTTTGAATCAATGAAAAATTAGTCTTACCCCAGCTAGCGGTCCGAGCAATGAAAGAGGGGGTAGTTGTGCGCGATCGCTGGTCTAGACCCATGAGAGGGGCACCATCAGAACCTTTAAAAGAAGATCCTGAACCGGAAACGCAAAGATATTTTGTGGAGACAGTCTGGGAGCGTAAGCGATGGAATAAAGATATTGTTGATCCATGATTGATGCACACTGTCAGAGAAGAGAAGTTAGAACTTGACAAGTCTGCAACATCTGATAAAATTTTACCGACATTCCAAGTTTTTCGCACTTTGCCTCTTCTTACTTGGCTTACTGATGACCTTGATTGGTCGGCTGGGGAAGACGCCAATTACGCGTTCAGGTTCGTCGTCTGAAGTTGGAGCGGTAATTTTCACGAGCGCTTCGACCTTTTTCTTCTTTTCATCGACGTCGGAAATAAAGAGCTGTTTGCCCACACAACGGCCGATGTAAGTCGTTCCTGATGGGGGGTCGCTCACATCGAAAGATTTGCCCGACGATCCCGTCCATTCGATAGTACCTTCTTGTGGTGCCGGCTCTCCGGAGATAGAGACGACAACTCGGGGTGGACATAACTTGGGTTCCTCCCCGCGACGAACAACGTCTGACCACCACGAGTTTCCAATCATGATGGCCGTTGGAGGGGGACAAAGGAATCTACGGAACATTGGTCAGCAAGACAGAAAGAGAATCAGAACCAAAAAAAAACTGACCGTTTCTCAGTGCCGTAAGATTTTTGGGCAACCTTACTGGACATGACGATAACGGTGCGTTCTCCAAAGGCCAATCTGTTGGGCGTCCGGACATACTGGTCGAGGAAAGGTCTGAATCACCCATTAGTTTACACTTGGATTTTTCTCAATAGAAGAATTTACCGAATGAAAGTCTGCAGGTCATTCGAGGCGCCCATAATTGGGTGACCTTGGAGTTTCATGCGAGCCAAGGTCTCGTCTACGGTATGCATACGCATCTCAGGGTGAGAGTTACCTAAGTAGTGCATATCATCGTATGGAGAAACGGGATTCTCTCGGAAAGAGTGGGTGGCATGAGGAGCTACACCGCGCATAAGATCAGAACCATGATTGCTTTGAATATGGGGGGGCACGTTGGAGGGTGCATTCTGGTGGCTGTAACGATCGGGCGGGAATCGGCCTAGTCGGTCGTGGAAGTGCTGCATGGCAGACGGCCCAAAGGGAAGGCCGCTGTTCATGTTGCCAATGGTATAATCGTCGGGGTATTCGGAATGATATCCATTTGAGCCGACGCCGGGAAGACGCCTGTCGTGAATGTCGCCAAAGCCCTGGGGAGAATAGTCTTTTCCTGGGACAGGAGGGAAGCCAGTGGGGTGGTGCAAGCTGGTGACGGAGTCTGAAGGAGTGAGCGGGGATACTTTACCGCTACTGAGATTGGTAATGAGGTCGTATGGGTTGCTATTGGAACTGTTGAACGACGGAACCGAGTCAGCAAACGAGGGATGGGAGTAGATGCTGTCCGAGCTCATGCCGAAGCCGTGGCCCAGAGAAGAGGAAGAAGAGGCATTGGTGCGGTATCGCTGGGAATTGAAGGAGGTTGGCGAGGCAGAGTCAGAAAAGAGGCTGTAACTGGAGTGGTCAGAGGTGTCCATGGGTTCGGACTGGTCAAAGGGATGGTGCTGGAGATGGGTGTTGATGTGGGGGTGGGTGGGAGAGGCATTGTCGTTGTGGATATTGAAGGACTGGTCGAGGTCGGACTGGGGATAGAGGGGCTGGCTGTTGGGGGCGGAAAGTCAAGGGACATTTTGGCGGATGGATGAGCACCGTTGAGTTCTGCAGCGACTGTGATCGGTCTGCGGAACATGCCGAGCTTAACTCACTGACTACTCACCTTTGCCGCCCTGCTACTTGTTCAGCGCCGGGGCGTAAATGCAACAAAGGGGTCTCCAATCTTCCTCCTCTTTTATCAGTAGAATACCTTGCCCCGAACTCTATTTCGACCGTCTGACATTGCCGCGGATTCCGGTTTAGATCACAGATTTACCTCCGTTCTTCATCGAGAACATATCTGCACTGTTTAATCCTCCATTAGTCACTTCCCACATTTTCCCCACAATCTGCCTTCTTCCACCTATCGGTTCCCTGCGCTTTTCCGTCTCTGTCTCCCTACGACCCGCTCCGGATTGTATTCCCCACTGCCCGATTGGTCCTCTCCTCTTTATCCAACCCAATCCACGTGGAACTCACCTTGCCGTGTCGGCGGAATTACTTGATGGAATCTGATTTTTCGATCGACTTGGCAGATCGTAAATAGCGTTTCGGCCCCTCCCGATATTTATGTTTTCCAAGATTTGCATCCGTTTGCCCCGAATCTCTGGACGCTTTCAAACTGCGTTCCTTCGATCCATCCCATCTCAGCTTGACTTTCCACCACCGACCTCGACTACTCTAAGAGACGTGTTATAGACTCCGTCGCTCCTCCTACTTCATAGCCGCTGATCATGAGGTCTGGGTGATACTTCCTGCCACCTTTTTCTAAGAATATCGGGGACTGGCGATATTCACCATCCCTTCGGCAGCATTTCCAGCCTGCATAAATTCACTTCAAATCGATCGTATACCTTCTCTAGAGCCGGCGAGCGTTACTTCGTGGTTTCTGCGTGGGTGTCTCCCATCAATTTCTCGAGCAAGTTATTGAATCCCAATGTCTTTTTCCCCGAAGTCAACCCAGCAACACAAATATCAATTGGCTTTCGGAATTCAAAAATATCTAAATTCTCAGTAGTTCCACGGATGCATCCGAGAAAAGGTAGGAAAAAGTAATGACGGCATCGAGACCTCACAATTGAATCAAGTCCAAAGATGCACATGGAACCCTTGATCATGCGTCAGCAGACTGATATCTGCGGGCGTGCCTACATCTTCTAATCTTTCATTCTTGTTCGTCCAGACTCTCTTTCCAAGAATAAAGCACTTTATTCACTGCTTGAAGTTAGGAAATGCAGACTACTTTAGTGGTAAATTGCCTGTCCACATACATATACCATGAGCCGGCGGCTCCATTTCAATATTTCTTTGACATTTCGGACATTGTAATCGTCGATGAATCATCCCCTTCGGCATGGAAAAGCGACGACGAAATGAATTCTTTGCTCTCGTAAAGAACCTAAAATCAGACGTGCCTGATCTACTTTTGAAAGACGACCGAGCACGAGGTGCACACAAGCCAATGTAAGATTTGGGAACAGCGTCCCAAAATATCGTCATTGACAGACTTTAGAAGCAAATGACTGCGCAAAGATGATATTCGAGTTCAGAGGCCCAATTAGCCCCGTATTATCATCCTAACCATGTGCCATAAGCGCGTCAACTTTGAAAGTGTTTCAAAAGGAGATACTTAACTATGGATAGTGCTCTATTGAGGCCGTCCTGACAAGTTCTGATGACAGGCAGGATTCGATATTGGAAAAACCTTTGCAAGAGATCCTAACAGTCTTAAATGCGCGGTGTTGTGAGGGTGATAGACGAATAGCATCATGAGAGTTTTCTTTTCTAAGATCACTTATTTTCCGCCGAGACGAATTCATAGTCGGGTCCCTCTGCGCGAGACATAAATGAATTCGTTCCTTGATACAGTAGGTATTCGGCAAAGGCTCCATTAACGTTGCCTTCGGATATCTGTAGTCCTCAGGCTCCCGAGAGACTGGCAGTAAAGGTCCTTTGAAGTACCTATGTCCAAGGTTCAAGCTTTACTTACCAAATAGATAACGAAGCCGCCAAATTAAGTCTGCACCTATGAGGAAGTCATGACGAAATGAAAAACATCGACAGCATCGACTTCAAACCATTAACTGAATCAGCATATGCCAGTCTCGAAGCTTCCCAATCAGATATCCGAGGGCTCAAGCTAGTTAGTTGCCTTAAGCCGTTTAAAAAAAGAAACGACAGTTATGGTCGGAACGTAACGTACTTTGTTGGCCTCTAAGCGTGCTGTCTATTTGACAATTTAGCTGCCGAACTGATCTCCAGGAGAGATTTAGACACATTTGATCGTAAATCGGGCCACCAGGAGCCGGGGATGACTGACCTTAAAGATACGGACTGGAGCAGGGTACAAAAAGTGCCAGTGGATAAGCCGAACCATACCGAATGATGGTGGTAGACGATACCGGATACGGGAACTGCTCATTTGTAAATAAGCGAGTACAAAATGAGATGGGGGCAGTCATAATTGGAATGATGTCGGAAGGCAGTGGGGCTCCGTCATGAAGGCAGGGTTTAATAGATTATTCAGACTCGGGCGTCTTTGAAGGTCGGCCGAAGTAGCAACTACGTCTGTTGCAGGTTTGAAGAGCCCAAAGATATGACCTCAGACTATGATAAAGTCTCCCAGTCGGCTGCCTCGGCCCAGATCCTGCCAGAAGTCACAAGGAGTGATCGAGAAATTGTCAAATCCTAAGTATTATGAAGAAAGGATGTAAGACGCGTCGTCCATAGCTGCGTTCGCACTAGGAGATTTTAGAGAGTACAGAATTCGACCTTCGCCTACAAATAATGAGCGGCAACTGGGTTACTGATTTCGGCACGCTTAAAGAACCTCCCCAGGTCGGATGGAAGCGGACCACGCCATCGCAGAGAACAAAGATGTGCACTTGAAGCCGAGCATAGGGCATCTGAAGGATGTCTTGAATGGCGATGAGAGCATGAGGCAAAGCTTTGTAGCAAAACAAAGTTTGTGCGGCATGGGCTTGTGACGGCGCAAGTGACGGTGACCACCTTGCCGCGTTTTGCCAAATGTAGGTACCGTCCCGCTCAACATCCTTCGTTCACCGTCCAGGACGCCTCCACCAGCCCCCGCAGAGCTGACCTCCCCATCTGCCCTTGGCAGCCCTTCATTTTTTTCCTCGGTTGCTGGTTGTACATATCTATTTCCTACTGCTATTCAGGCATTAAAGGAACCCAGGTGGTTCCTTCTCTGATAACATAGTGTCGCCTCTGCCACGAGTTTTGAGCGAGATGTCGGGCTCGTCCTATCGTCTGCAAACACCACGGCCACGTCAGCCACCCTCTCCTCTAAATTTCGACAATTCCTTCAAGCCTTCATCCGTCCTAAGCAGTCATCAAGACTCTGAGACTCTTCTCTATGATCTTCCTTCGACCATTTCAATGTCCCCTCCTACAAGTCCTAAACCAGTTGGTAGAATAAATTCTCCCACATCACCTTCCTTTACTAGCCGCTCTAGGGGACACAGAAGTGGCCGTCCAACACCTCCACCAAGCGGCCGGAACAGATCTGCGACACCATCAGCAGTAGCCGCCAGCGAACTTGAGCAATTTGCAGAGTATTGCCGTGCATGGTAATTAAAAATTTGGTAACCTTTTATTGAAGAACATGGGAGACTCATGAGAGATTATCAGGTATTATTGCCAGGACGATAATGCAGGCCGTCTTATGACACAAACTCTTGCCACTCTTCCGCCGTCCCAACGTGCTCCTTTCTCAAGATTGCAAGCTTCGATAAGATCAGCATATCATCGTTCTGTGAACGCACGTAGACATGCAGAATTTCAAGCCCATCTAAGTACCACCACTCCGGGTGGCTCCCTGTTGCCCCACGCCCGACTAAACCCTCGTGAAAAGGCAGCGCAGAAAGGTAAATTGAATTCATATCACCGCTGTCGCTCATTTATGACATTGTGCAACCATTAAAGAACGATATGAACGAACGGAACGATTTGTGCGCAATTGGTGTAATCCAGGGATGCCTGGCACCAAACCATTTTTTGAGGGGTACGTACATTTTGCCATTCCGTCAGATCTACTTTGTTAATAACTTTATACCGCAAAATGTTTGGCAGATTGTGGGCATTAATGCGATTGCAGGTCGTACCAGAGGAACTCGGTGGTGCAGGAAGGAATCGAGTTGAATGGGAGTTTGATGACACTGTATTCAAGGAAGCCGCGTAAGTGATTCATGATTTGATCTCTGAAATAACTAACTCGTGGCTTCTTTTCTGAAATTGGACAGTGGGAAGGACTTCATGCTCGAAGCCATAGATTTTCTCAAAGGGGTTTGTTCTTCTCATGTACCGGCAACTGAACATATTCCTTACTTTTGATCTTCCTTCGCGGTTAGGTACTGGCATTCGAAGAGACACCCTCCTCAAAGACGTCGGCGTCTTATGGACGCAGGAAAGACTCAAATTTCCCCCCAATACATTCTCGCGCACAATCGCAGCCTTTACCTTCTCATCAGAAATCCCCTGAAGTTGGCTCAATTGTGCAACCCAAACGCACCCGAGCACCTAGTGACCCATTCCTGGACGCTCCCCAGTCCCGATCCCTTGGAACCTCTCACTCCCCGAATGCTGATTCTTTCCTTACATCGTCAGGTACGGATGCAGAAGAACCACCCAGTCCCATGGTTCCCTACGGTGATTCTCCAAACCTTCAATTATATGAAGAAGATGCACCCGATGCCGATGAACAGTATCTTCGAACATGGACGTCGCCTGATCTGACCAATCCTGAAATCTTGAAACTTTTGGATTTATTTCCCTCCTTTGTTTCCCGGAGATCTTTACCCCGCTTTCCCGTGTCTTCATCTCGGCACGTGGATATAGAGGAGGGCGAGGACGAGGGACCGGAGGGAAGGCAGATTCATTTTGGGACGGGATCAATGTGGGTTAGTTCAAAGCAGCGCAGCGACGCCTGGGAAGGTGGATGGTGGACTAGATTTGTCATATGGTGGAGGAAGATATTTTGCTAACCCACTCCTATTTCTTTCTTGATTCTCGCTCATCTGTGCAACACGGACCGTCTCTTTAACCATGGACTTCACGACCCGGCCACCTGACATTATCTTTCTAAACGACCACAATCTGTCGTTCATCTTTCATTGCTTGCTTACAGCATTTTATCTCATATTATCGCTTTCATCATACATAGCCTTGTGTAGTTTTCTCTGAACAGTCTTCAGAACCTCCCGGACATCTACAGCAGGTCAGCTTTCTGGGACATATTTTCCTTCACACTGCATTTCCTTCACACTGGAAACTATAAAGTGGTACTGTCGCAATACATTTCTTGACATGCGCCGCTGCTGGAAACCCTCCGACTCCGCAAATCGTAGTCAGGTTCGCTTTGCAATCGCTCCATTAGAGTTGACCAAGGCCCGAGCCGAACGCTAGCTCGCGTGGCGTAAACGTGGGTGCGAAGAGTGTCCTGCTATTTCCACACGGATGAAGATACGTCTCCAAAAGACTGGGTCCCGATTTCTGGATAAATGGGCAATTCCAGTGTCC
Organism: Gymnopilus junonius; assembly: GCA_015501075.1. NCBI lineage: Eukaryota > Fungi > Basidiomycota > Agaricomycetes > Agaricales > Galerinaceae > Gymnopilus > Gymnopilus junonius. The sequence goes on from JADNYJ010000026.1 coordinate 222,010, forward strand.
GCGCTTTGCCCGCCTTGGTAATCATAGAACTGGACTGCTGACCAAACAATACTTTCAAATTTGCGAGAGGCTATCCCGTGGGATGGTTTATTGCGCAGCACGCCTCCACAAGTTGCTGTTTTTTTTTCAGAGCTCAAAAATGGTGCAATCGGGGCTTGCAGCAAGCTATTACTGACTTTACTTGATCATGATATCAGAGCCCGGTTACAGTGGAAGCCTATACAAACATATTATGGCAATCATTGCGCCGCTCTCCGGCATACGAACGACTAAATTCTACCTGAGCTCGGATAAGCAGCAAATGCAATCGCTTGATAACCCGCGAAGAGATTGAACTCGGTGCCATAGTATGTACGTATATATAACATGAAACAAAGAGACCGAATTTCCTGTAACGGCTACCCTGATGCGCCACGCCATTGCTTTACCACGTGCGCGAGGCCGCTAATCTCTCTGAATGAAATCATCTCGTACCTGACCACAATTTGTTTACATAGCATTGTCATCAAGGTACAGTTATTGAGAAGATTCATTTCGTAGTCGGATCTGAATACTAGTTGCTCATTAGGGCGATTTTCCCTCTGTTATAATGGCTTCGGTAGAATGAGGCTGTCTTCCGATAGATCACAAATAGAGGACCTTTTTTCTTACCACTTGAATATTCACCAATGACTCTCTGAAGAACAAAGGAGAAAGACAATGACCGTCACCCAAGGTGATAGACAGCAAACAAATATGCGTCCCATACGGCGGCTTCCACGACCCCTCTGTCTCCCCGAAATTAAATAATTCCTCGTAATTCGCTCATACGTACCATGAATGAACAAGTTCCGTAGACTCAATTATACGAGCCCACAATCAGACATGTAACCTGGGCATTATCCGAAAAACAAAATTAGCCATTTCGTGTCTCAAATGCTACAAATTCAAGTCAGCGATATTCAGAGACGACCCATGTCCAGTTCAAACGTTAAGAGAAAACGATAGAGATGGGTCAGCACTGATACATACGACAAATAAGATGACGAAAAATTGCACATGTATCTGTCCGAAAGAAGACATCATCTGATGGTCATTTACCCTCGAAAACAGCGATTACTTCTTCCAATTCCTTCTCGCGAGCTTGCAACCTGCGAATCATGGATCATGAGCCCCACTGCATTCCCAGAAAATCATTTCATTAGATCTGCATACCTGGTTACTTCGGCCTGGAGATAAGCAATCTTGCTATCCTTTGCATCACGGCTCTTCTCCGCTGCAAGTTTCTTCCTCTCGAGTTTGCGGACATACTCAGCAAGTCCTTGAAGGCGCTGAGCCAACTTGGTAATAGATTCACTGGTCAGGCCTTCGTCATCAGAAAGGGTAACTTGCGAGCAGCCATCGACATCGTTATAGGATGGCTAAACGCAATCAGTTATGATTATCTGAGCGCTTGACGTCATCGTAGATGATATTGAAGACTCACATTCCTGGCAGGGGCCTGGCGAGGGCTGGGAGAAGGAGTCATAGCAGAGTAGCCAAAACTGACATTCTTTTGTGGTCGTTGAGGCGTTTGGGGGGCCATGCCCCCCCCGTTCCATGCTCGGAAAAGGGGTCTTCAAAGGGAGGGTTAACATTTCTAGCAGGGGTCGACGGTCCAGGTTGGGACTGAGTCTGGGAGGAAGGATGCGCTTGAGATGGAGTATCTTGCTGAGTCTCAGCCAAAGCTTCCTGAATGAGCTCTAACCTGCTTCGTTTCTGAGCAGTGCTGGGAGTCCCCTCAGGCTGATCCGAGTTTTCGACAGCAGAAAAGTTCCTTTTGAGTGACTGAGTGGGAGTTGGGGTTGAAGGCGGCTCCGGACGGAGATTAGACCCACTATGTTTGCCAGATTGCGGAGTAGGAGGTAATCTGTTGCCTTGGCCCATCCTAGTTTGAGAGGAGGAGGGAGTCCGAGATTCAAGTTCGTCCACCCAAGCTGGATGAACGTTGAGTTACGTTTCAGCAACAACGGACGACAGAATAATACAATACCAAAGAATTTGCATCTGTCTGGGTCACCTGGATCTTTAGCACATTTGTAGAATTGGCTAAAGTTGGAGATCAAGCGGAATTCAAGGAGTAGATACAGGAGATCGTACCGGCCCGGGTTATGCTGGCTTCCACTTGTGAAGATGCGTGCAGGCAAATTGTGTTTGCATCGGACAGTCTCGTCCATGCTAATGAAGGGTGTTGGGAGTAGAAGATAAAGGAATAAGAAGAAGGTGGTGGTAATGAGTCAAGTTTATTTACTCAGTTGCTGTACAGGACAGAAGTGTCCCAGAAGTGTCACGATAAGTCATTTCTGTCAAGAGGCAGATTATATTTACACCTAACTTACACTGCCTTGACTCGTTAAGTCTCAAGTGTCTAGATATTGAGTAACTAACATTTCAGGGACCTTTGTTACAGGCTTACATGAATTAGACGGTAGACCGCTACATACTTGGATCCAAGAATAGGATTTGGGCTCTGATCAGACTTGTCATCATCATGGCTTCCGAACCGACAACAAAAGTTGCAGTGAAGGTTATAGCCACCAATGACCCAAGCCTCCCATCGTTGGTATTACAAGTAACACAGATGGTAGATACATATATGCTGTGGGTTGGGACTGCGGAGAACACAGAGATCGGGAACGGTGAAAAGGTGGTGCTTGGCGGCAACCTATGCAGGGATTGGGCATGCGCCATGCCGCCTCGAGTGGTGGGTCTTTTGTGCAACTCGGCGAGATTCGGAGGACTGGAGCTAAAGTAATTCTGGGACGGTAGGCGGGGGCAGCATCCGCAGCAACGTCGTTGTTTCGAACATCGGCATCGGACGTTGCTCTGCCAATGGCTCAGCGGTTAGGTAAGGAGGCGGACGATTGAGCACGGGTTAGTTTGCTAAGGCAGGGATTGCAGCGAAACGATTTAAAAAACAGATTTTCCTGTCGATAGACATTGGGACAGGAATTGGACAAGGGGATGTGCTGGTGCTAGAGGCGGAGAAAGGAATTGTGGCTGGATTAAAAGAGATAGAAGGCAGTAATTAAATAAATCGATTAATCGATCAGTGACACCGCTCCTCTGCTACTTGGAGTCATGTCTGAACCGGAACTATACATGGCAGACTCCAACGAAGCCTTCGATCTCCCTCGTTGGCAGACACAGGTCGACCCTCTCCCCCAGCCCAACTATCTCTACTCAGGCCCCCCGCCCCAGTCGTCCTCTCAGCGCATGCAGGCCGTCTATCAAGCCCAGGCCCCGTCCAGGCAGCCCAGGATCTCCCAGCTCCTCGAGCAGGAACAGATTCCTTCCTCATTGTCGCCCTATTCAGCCCCCGCGCAGACCCAGCTCTCTCGCAGTGCCTCGTTGGGAGGAGGCCCCAGTGCCAATATCTCCTCTACTCGCATGCGGCGGCATCATCCGCCCGATGATCTCGAAGGCGCTTTCAGTGCTGACTCCCAGTCCATCGCTGGCCCACGACAACAGCCCCAGCTCTCCCATAACTCCTACTATTCATCCAATGTTGCATATCAGCCTCCATCGTTGACCACAAGTGCGCCTGTCAACACCTCCAACGCTTCTCCACCCGACCCATATTCTGACATGTACTACAACAATGGCTCCGCACCTCAACCACCAAAACGCCTTCAGCCGGGCCAGCATGATGTCAATTCCGCTTCTGCCAATCGTGGTGGACGATCGCCTCTTCGAGTGCCCAACACGCCTATTTCTAATTCACCCCTAGACCCATATTCGCACCGATCCCAGTATTCTCCTACCACCACCGCATCTTTCCAGTACGGAAACGCGGTTGACCAACGGCAACACCCTGTTGCATATCAGTCACACAGTCGCACTCATTCGCAAGCCCAAGTCAAGACCGAATCTCCTCCAATTTCGTCGTCGTTCTCGTCTCAGCCCTCAAATATCGGCAACAGCAACTACTCTGCAGGGGGCATGTCAACAAATACATATTCATCTCCTTATGCAATGGACACCTCAAGTCCTCATCCTCCAATGCAATTGCACGTCGGCACGCAGGCCATCAAGTCTTCCCTTTCAAACCCGTCCACTCCTCTGTCGTATATGCACCCGAACACCAGTCAAGGCTCCCATTATTATTCTTCAGACCATGCCATGGCTGTTGACCCTCCTCCAAAAAGAAGAGCGCCTGGTTTCCGTCGTGTACGTACGTTACATGATTTGCAACCGAGACTCGATGCAACTCCCATAGGACGACGGATGGGCTCAGACGGTGTTTACCTTTCGGTATGTCTTCTTAAATGCTCCGAGCACAACTCTTTCTCATCTTTATACAAAGCCTCTGCGGCAACTAACGACCAACATATTGGACACATATCGAATTTGCAACCCTCAATTCCGATACGAATCAACTCACAACCCAAGACGTGTTTTAACCAAGCCCAGCAAGCCCGCACACAATGACGGCTATGATAACGAGGACTATGATTATATTCTTTATGTCAACGATTGGTTGGGTAGTGATGACGGTCACAAGTATGTTCTTATCGTCATCTTTCTGGAAATTTTAGCAGCTGAACGCGGACTTTGAGGTACCTGATTCTAGATATTTTGGGACAAGGCACGTTCGGTCAAGTGGTCAAGTGTCAGAACATGAAGACGCATGAGATTGTGGCGGTCAAGGTGGTGAAGAACAAGCCCGCGTACTTCAATCAAAGTATGATGGAAGTGACCATATTGGAGTTGGTGAGCGCATTTCTTGCAATAGATTGTTTTTGGCCCCTTAATTGCTTCTAGCTCAACAAATCCTGCGATCCTAATGATGAGCATCACATCCTGCGGCTTCGAGATTCTTTCATACATCGAAGCCACCTTTGCCTTGTGTTCGAGTTGCTGTCCTCCAATCTTTATGAGTTGATCAAGCAGAATCAATTCCAAGGGTTAAGCACACAGCTCGTCAAAGTCTTTATGGCACAATTATTGGATGCACTTACGGTGCTCAAGGAGGCTCGCCTTATACACTGTGACCTCAAACCTGAAAATATCCTATTAAAATCGTAAGATCCCTTTTACATTGTGAAGTGCTCAGCCCCTCATATCTCAATGCCATCTAGACTTCAATCACCCCAAATTAAGGTCATCGACTTTGGTTCGGCTTGTCACGAGCGACAGACGGTGTATACCTACATCCAATCTCGCTTTTATCGATCCCCGGAAGTTTTACTGGGGATGGCATACAATGCTGCCATCGACATGTGGTCCCTAGGTTGCATTGCCGTTGAGCTATTCTTGGGCTTGCCTCTTTTTCCCGGTACCAGTGAATACAACCAACTTACCCGGATTATTGAAATGCTTGGGTATGCTCTTTACTTTTACTTTCAAGGTTCTCTTATTAAACATTCGTTTGTTAGGATGCCATCTCCGACTATGCTGGATGGTGGAAAACAAACAAGCCAATTCTTCGATTCCTTTGAAGTATGGAATCCTCATCTCAATCAAAACGAGAAAAAATATCGTTTGAAAAGCATAGAACAATATTCCCGTGAACATAACACCAACGAGCAGCCTGGGAAGCAGTATTTCAAGGCCACTTCCTTACCAGAAATCATTAATACTGCTCCAATGCCGACTTCGAAGTCTTCGCGGCAGGGCCACGAACTAGAGAAAGGTATGTTTCTAATACCACTCAAACCTCCCTTTGGACTAACTCTGGCCGTGCAGAGTTGAACAACCGAGCAGCGTTTGTCGATTTTTGTCAAGGACTGTTGAATTTGAACCCTATGACTAGGTGGACCCCTCAGCAGGCGAGGCTACACCCCTTTATCACTGGAGAAAAATACACGAAACCATTTGTGGTATGTTTTTCGCTTCCAAGCATCTAGGCCACTAGTTGACTTGCTTTCTGTAGCCCGACGGCATTACTGTTGCACACCAGTCGCCACCTACAGCTGGCCAGGATCCTAAACGACCCTACGGAGGCCTTGTACCCTCTCAACCCAAGGGTACAAGGGCTTACACAGACGCAGCGTCTTACAACCATCACCTTGCTCAGCACCAGGCTTACACTGCTCAAGCCCAGGCACAAGCACAGTCTCAAGCTGCAAACAGTTTCCGTAACCCTTACATTGCCCCGCCGACTTCTCAGCAGCATACGTCCACGACCTATGCTGCGTCATCTGATCCTCTTACCTCGACATATCAACAACCTCAGCAACAAGCCCCACCTCAACAACAACAGCAGCAGCAGCAAGCGCAATACCTCTCCAACCCGCCCTCTGCGGGACACCGTGGATTGACCCACCAAAATTCCACCGGGCAATTAGGAACCGGGCAACTAGGAACCGGTGTCTCCAACTCCCAATTCCCAAATCATGCGTCTGGAGGTACTATGGGTGCATCTCAGTTGGCTTCTAACATCCCGTCTAACCCCTACGTCCCCAATTCTCGACCGCGAGGTAACACTATTAACCAGATGGATTCCGGGGTTCCTCCCGCCCTTGCTAGACTGCAACGTATGAACCAAGATATCATCGGAGGCCGGAACGCTTTGACTCCTGTGCTTAACCGAGATGATGCAATGCGCGAATGGGAACGTCGACAGGCAGGCAAGGCAGCGGCTGCTCAGCCTTATCCGCAATTAGAGTACTTGCAGCAACAGGCTGAAATGGCTGCTTCGAGTGGTTTGACAAATTGGTCTTCCCAGACGCGCTATCCGCCGCCACCGTCCAAGCTGTCGCATGCGTACCAACCTCAGAGCATAGTGGTCGATGATGACAATTCTAATACCCGGAGGGATGCCGTGATGTCGAATGTCAGGTCGGCGGCTCGAAGCGGAGAAGGACAGGGAGCGGTTTACAGTGGCGCAAATGTCATCCCAAGCCCTCCTCAAGCGTACACCAGTAACGCTACGACGAGTGGGAACCGGTACCAAGCCAATTATAACCAGAATCAACCTGTTTCGACCTTCGATTCTCTTGACAGGCGAACAGACATAGGCGCAATGTATGTGCCCATGCAACCTGATCAGTACCAGACGTACAACAGTGGTCAAGCACCTGCGCCAGCAAGACAGATTGCTCCTCCTGCTCAGGCTGTACCACCCTCGTTTTATGGTGCATCTGTAATTCCGTCGGGTCAAATGAATCCCAGTCAGGGGCGGAATCCGTTTCAGCTTGCGGATGGCTCACAGCAGACAGTCACCGGTTCAAAAGATGCCAGGAGGGGAACGGTGGGATAGACGCTTGGCAGCGATGACGGATCCAGGATAATGGACTATGTCTCTTTTTCTTCTTTTCTAATTCCTTTTCTTTTGCCCAACACTGTACAGACGGATGCTTGCTCGCCCTCTCAACTCATAACTTGCCAGCAATTCAGTTTTCTTCGTGCAATTCATGATATGTTCCCCACGTCTCTCCTCAGCAACTTCCACCTATCTAAATTCTTTTTGTCCGCGCGGGTCGACAGGTTGCCCGCTATATGAATTACACGAACCAAGAACTCGATGTTTCGATGTCATTCCATTCTTATTTCTGTTACTTATATATCCGTTGATCGATGACATTAAGACCGGAAAGTTCGAGACATTATAATTGACTGAACTTTTCTTCGATCTCCCAGGCACCTCCCCAGTACTCGATTTTGCATTTAAGACCCTTTTCTTCACCCTCTTTGTGGATGCGTTTCTGTAAACCGCGGTTTGTTCTGCAAAAGACCGTGTCGTGGCTATCAAATTCGAACTGCCATTAATAAAAGTAGACATGGACCCTCAAATATACGACTCACCTTCTTAAGCGCAGAATGGGGCAAAAGTCATTTGTTCCATCGCCGACATATGCAATTTGATCGAATTCAACGCCTTTCCGGGAAAGGAACGCCTCCAACTCCTCTCCTAGATGGGGGCGGCGTCAAAACTCGTAAACAATTTGAGCGATAGAATCATTGACCTTTGCACATGTTCGGGCTGCATCCGACTGCACAACTGTGCTGCGGGCCGTCAGGGTCAACCCTCCGTCTCAGCTTAAGCAAGCCTGAAGGATCCCATTCAGCAGGATTCGTGATGATTTCTTCGAAAAGGCTTTGAAGGCCTTTAGACTGAGGTAGCCGTTGAGATAGCGAACCGTCAACAACTGAGATGGATCATACCTCCAGGATAGTCGAGATAAAGACAGAATTGGCATTGGATAGGCATAAGAATGTCGTTTCTCCTCTATTTTTGAGACTAGTGACTGCCCTGACCATGGCTGGGTGCTAAAAGCCTGGATTAGCAGTAGATAGATGAGCGGTGAAAGGGGACGAACATAGGGCATGATTTGCAGGGCATGGATGATCTGCTCTTTGGTAATCGACCGACTGTGAGCCTCTCGCAGAGATTGTGCCCTTGACAAGAGTAAGTTGATGGTCCATATTCAGATGGCAGGCACCTACACGAGATCGGTCCATTGGATCTCGTCTTTCAGGGTCTTCATCTTTCGACGGAGATCGGGAGCAAGGACTTCGAATACCCATCGGTCGGTGTCCTGGTCTGCCATTGACCTGAGTTATAGGTAGGAAAGAGTGCCATAGAAATAGAAACGATAGTCCGCACCAGTCAAAGTCGAAGACTATGAGCTGCTTTTTAGGGGACGCCATAGCTAACGAAAATACAAGATGATGGTAAATTTGAGAGTTAAAATTAGATTGAAAGAAATGATATCGCTTACATAATTCTAAGGCGTTTCTTATGCCAACCACGGTGTGCACAGCAAAGGCGTCCTGCAAGAAATTGCCAGGCCTGCTTGAGCTCACCGACACCCACCTCCAATGGACACAGGATGGGAAGAAGGTACCTTCCATACGCGTTCCATATGCTGATGCGGCTTGTAAGCCTGACGGTCTTCTCTTGTATTCTTGTAATGACTTACCATTGTCTGTTAGCACTCTTTTGTAGCAAGGAGGGTGCTCCTCAAGTAAAGCTAAAGCTTTCACTCGTCGGAGACTCTACTGGTCACAATTTTACATTTATCTCCGACAAACCCGTTGCTCTCGTCGATTGCGAAAAGTTTAAGCAAGAGCTCACGACAATCATAAGTCGGAACAAAAGCGTGCCACTCCCCCTTTCCAGAACTCCCGCTCCTCCAATCAATGCCTCCACGCTTCCTATCTCTGTCTCATCCACACCTTCTGCGTCAACGCCGCGTCCAGCACAGACACCCTCGCGCACATCTGTTTCAAGAGCACCCTCCGTCAGTGGCGACAGGAGATCGACGCCAGTCATCACGGGAAATGACCCGGCGAGCGACTTTCGATTACGAAAAAAAGTACTCATGAGCAATCCGGAACTGGGAGCATTGCACAAGGAGTTGGTTATGACCGGTCAGATTACAGAGGCCGAGTTCTGGGATGGCCGTGAGGTGCGGGGAATAATATGCCTAGTTTAGCCCTCTAACTGACCTTTTGTAAAGCATTTAATTCTAGCACAAGCCGCTTCGGAGGGGCAGAAGAAAGGAAAGCCAGGTCAACTAGTAGACCCCCGCCCAGAGGCTGTCGAAGGCGGCGAAATCAAAATTCGAATAACCCCTCAACTTGTGCATGATATCTTTGATGAATATCCTATCGTAGCTAAGGCATATTCCGAAAACGTACCAAATAAAGTAGGCTCTTTTCTACACGACTTTAAACGCAGTTCAACATTGAAGGATTCACAAGCTTTCCGAAGAGCACTTTTGGAAACGGTATTTTCAGTCCAAGCTTTTTAATGCTCATCGCGCCTCCATTCGTTCCTCTGCCGCTCAACATGTCGTCAAAGATGACCCTATTTTTGACAAATATCTGGAAAGAGATGATGACGGTCAGTATGGGCCCGCTTAGTCGACATTTGGACTTCAACTCATCCTGTCCTCTGCAAGAGCTGGAGCCGAGACGTCCCCGAAATGAGCAGGTAGAAGCATTTGTTGACCTGGCAGCAACATTAGAGGACCATGATGATGTAAGTGATTGGCCGACCTTCAATACCCGAAGTTCGTCCAATGCCAGACTAGACAGGGAATGAAAAAGATGTCACGATGCGAGCTGGAAGGCAAAAAGCAGCCCTGCCACTCATCCGAAAGTTCAACGAACATTCAGAACGGTTACTTAATTCTGCATTGTAAGGTGTTCCTTTATTACTCTGCATCACTGGCTTGAATGCAATTCTAGAGGCGAGATTCCTCCAGCAAAACGGCGGAGACTGGACCCGGGAGAAGTAAGTACATTCTTCATCATGTTATTCATCATACCTGACTACCTTTAGGATGCCTATTCTCAAATTGACATCGACGATCTTCACGACCCAGAGGCGTCGGCCGGGATTGTTCTAGAGATGCAAGACAGACAACGCTATTTTGAAGGCAGAATGTCTAATGTAAAACAAGACTCATCAGAGCCTGTGAGTTACATGCAAAATATATTCAAAGGATCTGCTTCTCAAAATTGTTACTTAGAGACTGGATCCGTCAGTTTTACTGGAAGAAACCAGATCTGGACTGGCAAATTGGGAGAGTCGTCTCAGTCAGGTTTGTCTGTCAAACGTTTGAGGCAGGCTGATGACTGATGTCGTTCCAGCTAAAAATTGAACGTAAGCCAGGAGACAGCGCATTGCTTGCCATGACGCAGAACGTAGCAAATCGCCTAGATGTGAAATCGAAGAAGAGTAGGTTATTTCATCCCTCATCCTGTTTGCATGGTTAATCTTTCGAAGGTGAAATCCCGGATGGATTATTCAGACAGATGACGAGTTGCCAGACTGCCGCCAACGAGTTCCTCCGACAATTTTGGCTTGCGACATACCCCCCGGCAGGAGATATCCCAACGGTTGCATTAGCGACTCCTGCACAACGAGCTGCAAAGGCAGCAAAAATGATTAGCTATATATCCAAAACACCAGAAAAGGTGCATGCACTTGTGCAGGTAGCACAACAACATGGCATTGACCCAAACCGCGTAGAGACAGTGAGTCACATGTGGCATCCTTTAATCTCTGATCAATGCTGACCCATCTTCAGGCCATGAAACCTGTTCTTCAGGCGTGCGAACGAGCACTAACTTTTCATAAGAATAAGAAGCCTACGAAACCTTAGCATATTCATTATTAACACTATGCATTCATGGTGATCATATTACTGTACAAGTCGGCACGTCCATTTTGTATCATACACAACCAATTTAGTTATAGGGAACATCCAATTAAAAGGCCATAAAATCATAAATCATAGTTACCAGTTGATATCCAGTACTATGAGTCGTGAGGGTTGGGTTGTATTTGTAACTTCGTTCCAGATGGGCCGGTACCACACTCATACAATGTGAACATTACGAGAATATGGAGAGCTAGTGCGTAGCAAATAAAAAAGGCACGGGCCCTCCGGTTGCCGAGGATCGCGCGCGTTAGGGAAAGGACGCTTCGCTCAACAGGGTTGAGGGCCTGAAAAGCTCTTATTGCTTCCTGCTCGTTCATCAGACCTTTTCCCCTATACAAATCCCAATAAATCGACTCACCCGTCCTCTGAAGGCTTCGAAAGGGTTCATAGCCTCTTCATATCTTGCCTGGTACTTACTTAAATCATCTGGCCGTGCACTGGAAGGGGCTGGCAGAGGATCTAGCTGGGTCACAGGCCGAGAGACCGATTCCTCACGATAACTTTGCATGTACCTGACTTTCTCATATAGCTTTAAATTGTCGGACTGGAGAGTCTTAACTTCACTCCGAAGTTCTGAAATAATTTGGAATTGGTTTCGCAACTCCTATATCGCAATTGAGAAGTGGGTATTAGATAAAGGTTAACGAGTGAACAAACCTCTTCGAGCTCTGCATTCCGTTGTCGGAATCGGTCTCTTTGGCTCGTTACAATGGGTAGAATGGACGTGTCTGCTGATGGTGCGAAGGGTATAGGTGTTGTACGAACAGGTGTATCCTGCAGAAAACTAAGCACCTATGACGTCAAAGTTGATTCGCACTTACCGTTCTCTTCCCAGTATCTAGTTTGGCCAGAATATCAGTTTCCGAATCTGTGGCACCATACCCGCTTTCCTTGTTGATGGAAAGCAAGTCAGCTTCTAATTTTTCATTAAGCTGCTTTTCTCTTTCCAAGTCAGTTGTCAGAGTCTCCAACTGCTGCCGTGAACTTTGCAATGAACCTTCTAGTTCACCATAGAGGATCTGTAAGCAAAGTCAGAAAAAGGACTAGGGAAATAGAAAATAGAAATCGCATACCCGAAGCTTGGTGAGCTCCTCTTGAAGGCGCTTATTTTTTGTGGATAACAGAATGTCCAAAGACCGTCCCTCTCCGGAATTACTCTTGCCAGGATTGGGGCTGGGAAGATACAGATCGAGGTCATGGCCATTTAATGTGGGTTCCTCTCCTTCGTCATTAGCGTCGAACCCAGAAAATTCAACATACTAAAGGAACTCGACAAAGGAAAAGTTAAGAATGTAGCTTGAGTCAGTAAAAAGTACAAGTACCTTCATAATTTCGAGCTCTCGTTTGATCTCGTCGTAATCACTAACTTGCTTTAACTTTGTCCGGAGCTGTTCTGCCTCTGAATCCTACAGAGAAATGAGGTAAATGTAAGAAGTCAAGGGAAGAAAGTAAAAACCAACAGACCCTCTTCTGCAATTCTTTTGAAAGGTCGCATTCTTCCTTTGGCCGGCGGCCTCCACTTCGGATGTTCTCTGTTTCTGAATGTCGAGCGAACGGGAGAGTATCTCGGTTTCGCTTTCCAAGTCCGCGATTCTCGACTCCAGCGCCTTGACACTGGAAAGAATCTGAGTATACAAGTCTCAGCCTTACAAAGTTTACTTACATATCAGATGTTTGAGTGCCACTACGCGTGGTCTCAATTTCTGCACGTAATATTTCCTAAAAACAAATGAATAACTGAAGTATTGAGATTAAACATGTGTTAGTCACGTTTCGATGCTCCAGCGTCACAATACGACTATTGGCATGTTCTAGGTCGGCAATAATCATATCGACTTCCGCAAGTTTAGCCACTGCTTCTTGATCTACCACAATATTAATATCCAGGTAATAGACTCGTCATAACTTCTCACCTTGCTTTTGATTGTGATCAATAAGCTTGGCCTGATTAGTTTCATTAGAAGCACGCAAATCCCGCAATTGGTTCTTGTGAGCGACAACTGCCGTTGTAAATCTTGTTCTCTACGAGGTAGGTGAATAAATAGCAAAAGAGCAGAGAATAAAGGGCAGTGAATCACTTACCGGTCTTCATAATTCCTAATTTTCTCGTCGTAGGTCGCAGTAAGTTCGTTTGCCTTTTGAGAGACTTTCTCTTGAATTAGACTATCCATCTGTGCGGCAAAGCATGAGCACTGCAGAACTGCAGAATACAACGCAGTAAAATCCACGAACCTTTTGCTCTAGCTGTTCTGTTCTCATCTCCGCTTTCTTTCTTGCGTTCTCTATACTTGAGAAGTCATTGATTCGCATCTTCAACTCGGCATTTTCGTCCCGCAGCCTCTGGAGTTCAGCCTCGTGTTCCATTGCCTCTGTAACCTTCACCGTTTGATCCTAGATATGAAAACATTTATTGACATATATCCCAGGTTACTTCATACAGAGCGCACCACCGCGGCTTCCAGCAAAGGGTACGGATCCGGAACTTCGGCTAGAACTTTATAAACATGGAGGAATGCGTTGTCAGACGTTTTTGAACGTTTCGTAAGGTTATCAATTTCTGTTTGGTAAGCTGGACAGTGGAGGTAATTAGTGGGTAAGTAGTGGGCAGTTTGTATCATTTGAGGTCAATCCATACCTTTCAAAAGTCCCTTGAAGGCATTGTGCTTCTCCTCGTCCGGAATCTTCTTGAATTCTACCAGACTTGAATGATTGCATAGGCATATTTATTGGCTGCGAACCTTTCGTTTTCTCTGCAAGAGCCTTGCGTCCCACTACACTTTCCTTCTGGTTGTCAACCAGTTCTACACCTTGCTTGTCCAATGTTTTCTGTAATTCAGATAAATTGACCTCTAATGCAAATATTAGCTCTCGTTGAATGAAACAGACGTTGATATTCGCCTTTCCAAGTGGCTAATGCCGCAGAGAAGTTTGTTTCGACAGAGGCCATAGTGAAGGAGTGTTAAGAGGCTGTTTCGGGATATTTATGAGCAAGTGGCAAGTGTACTGTATCTTATGGCGCGTCCAGAATTGCCACGTGACGCTACTGCCGCTTTTTTCCACTCCCCCAAGTTCATGACATTTGTCTGGGATGAACATCCTTCGGTGTAGTTTCACCCGTCAAGTAGGCCGTGTTCCTGCGAGGACCAGCTATGCTTGCACAAGATCTTATGCCGCCGCTGCTCCCGAAAGGGAGCGCAATGAAGAGCGAGCAGAGCGTCCCAAGCCCATACCCGACTCGCCGAGTTTCTATACGACTCGCGCGGCATACTATGACCAGGTGATGCACTTAGAGAAGGCAATCGGTCGCTCAGAGTCTTTTCTTCGACAGCATCATCTTCTGCCACTTCCCGCATTTGCGAAAGCAAGCCTACCGCCCCTCCAGCCTGTCTGGAAAGACCAACAAGAAATGGCTCTTGAATTCAAAGCTAAAATGACTACGACACGTTATCGAAGAGTCACGAAGCTTCTGAACCAGTTAATCGACTTCGAGCGTATTGCCAATACCGGAGGATGCCCTGAACTTGCAGACAAATTGCGAGGGATATTGGAAATGTACGAAAGCAGTAAAAAGGAGGCCTTCCTAGCCAGGGGAAAGAGAAAACCTGTCGTTTTGGACGAGTACGGGCGTTCTTACACTTTAGGGAAGCGGAAAACGAGCTCCGCTCGTGTTTGGATGATTCCTGTTCAACCACCAGACGCAGAGTTGTTAGTTGAACAGGCATTAAGACTTCCAGACGCTCCCCCCATAACTTTCCCTGTTACAACTTCGACGATTTTAGTTAATAACCTTCCTCTGAACCAGTTCTTCCCGTTGCCGGCCGACCGAGAACGTGTAACTCGACCTTTCAAGGTTGCTGGTGTTCTCGGCAAGTATAACGTCTTTGCTATAGTACGAGGAGGCGGAACCACAGGACAATCAAGTGCTCTCGCGCACGGCATAGCAAAGGGTATCGTTGCTCACGATCCAGAGCTAGAAACTATGTTCAGAAGAGGTAAGATGACTATCATTTCACCTGTGCATGCTAACCGACTTTCTTCTCTAGCTAAACTCACTTGGCGTGACCCTCGTATGGTGGAAAGAAAAAAGACTGGTCTCGCGAAAGCTCGCAAACGGGTTCGTTATATCGATTGTTTTTTTTTGTCTACTGCTTAACCTCGCCCACAGTATACTTGGGTCAAACGTTGATCTTCTGTCCACACTTCGGGTGCTCTTTATGCACGTACTATTATCTCATTCCGGACAAATGGTATTACTACTATGGAGTCAGAGAGATGCGAGAGGAGGTATAATGATAGAATGAGTGTTAGACATCCCGGGCCATGTAATAAGATAATAATGGATCCTAATGGCAAGAAACTTACAAGAAATAAGTGCATAAAAAGTGGATTGTTCATTGGAAAAAGAAAGAGTGGACATCTGACTGTCCGAAGGCAAGGTTACAATACGGACATTTACGTTGTCTCGTCGCCAACCGGACATCAACGCATTTTCTGCAAAACGCTGCCAATAAATTGAATAAGGACAGAAGATGTATTAATTCCAAACACTTACTGTGCATGCATTTCGTAATGATGGTCGAGCGATAGTTTTCATTGCAAATCGTGCATTGCGCCAATTTCTGGCGAAAAAAGTTAGCCTTGCTTCCGAAAACGCTGCTCGCAAAGACAACTTACTCGCAGATTAGCTAACTCCACATTTGTATGGTCTGAATGGCTATTGACACTCGTTTCGCGTTTAGCTTCCTTCTTTATGTGTGACAATTGCTTCTCCAGATCCTTCTTTGTGCGGATGAATTCGTCTTCTTTGGTACGCAGATCTGCCCTCTTGGAGAGGAGATACGACTCTCGCTCATTAAACATGAGAGTCAGCTGGAGCATGGATGAGTATAACGAAAAGGCATTCAAAAGCTAAATGAAGACCTACTTCTTGGATTCTCTTCTTCTGTATATCAGCTTGAACCTGTAGTTCTGGATTTATTTTCTCCAGGCGCAAAACATTATCTTTGAGAATTTCGCAGCACTTCTTCAAAGCAAAATTCTCTTTCTCGAGGACACCCTAAATTGAATGCGACTCAGAACAATTCTATCAGACCCTGAGGAGACCATACCATTTGATTTTTGAGAGTTTTCTCGACCTCTGTCAAGCGATCCACCGCTTTGCCCTGCCTTTCAATGTGCTTGGACATAACCTTCCTCTCGTTTTCAATCGACTCCTTGTCGCGCATGGCAGCATAGAATTTGTTGTCTGATTTCGCTTTCTATAGGGCAACAATATTGTAAGCAAATCAGAATGTACTAAGGATGCGACTGACATCGTTCACGCTTTTTTGCAAGCGCTCCTCTAAATTTGAAAGATCAAAGACTTTGCTCTTTAATTGGCGATCTAGAGCCTCCCATAGTGCAGAGAGCTTTTCTAACTCAACAAACAAAGAGGATTCAGCCTGGTTTATTTAATGTTTAGAAATTTGATACTCAGATTGTTTTGGTAATTCGCACCTCTTGTCTTTGGCGATCCACTAGCCGCAACTGTTCGAGCTCTCGTTCCTTCAGTCTGAGTTGCTCAGCTAGCTGAGTAACATCCGGGGGAAGAGAAGCCAAGGGGCCATAAGTGCGTTCGTATTTCTCGAGATCTGCATTGACCTGAGATAGTCGTTCAATGGCTTCAGCTTCTGCTTTCATATGTTGCGCGACATCAGGGTTGTCGTTCTGGTAGATGGAGAAAGTCTTCTCGAGTACTGCTAATCGGTTCTCCGCCTGTCTGTCAATGAGGTCGTTAAAATAATAACTAATATATACTGCGCAAGCAAATTACCTTTTCCCTTCATTCAAGGCTTCAAAAAACTGGCCTCGTCGATATTTCCGCCAAGGAAGAACAGCATCAAATCTTCGGAACCAGCATTAGCCGCAAGTTGAGCTTTACATCGACTGAGTTCAGATTGCAGAATATTAATGCGCTCCTGCAAAAAGCATGAGTGCTAGACCGAATGAGGTGCGATAAAGAACATGCAGAATTGCTTTCCACTAGTAATTTGTATTCCTGGAGAGCGGCGATCTTCAAAGAATCTTTGTGCCTCCTTTCGTTGAGCTCAGCACCCTGTTGTTCCCGTTGTTCCCTTATTCGAGCATTTTCCGCGTCCCTCTTAGCCAGCATATTCTTAAGGTCCTGAATTGCTTGGTTTGATTCGCTCTGCCAAATAGATAACATGTAAATAAATAGTTGCGAAGGGGTTACAGTCGACGTACCATCATACTTTCCTCCCATTGGCTGCGAAGGGACTTCAAATGGTCTACTTCTTCTTGTAGGCGGTTATTGTGGTCAGACTTATCGTTTATGAAAGTCTCCAACTTGGAAAGATATTCCACCAAGATTTTGTAAGCCGGTGTTTCGCAGATGCTTTCATACGATGGTGCTTTATGCTACATAGTGTTAATATCAGCACCTTCGACTTCAACAAAAAGTCCTCACCTCTAACTCCACCATAGTCTTCTGATCTCTCAGCAAAGCAGTCTCCTTCTCTAATTCTAAAATCTTCAAGTCCCTAGCCTTTATTTGTTCTTGAAGTATTTCTATTTCCGAACTATCATGAAAGCCATTAGACTGGGTTGTTGGAGGCGATGCAGCGTCAGGAGAATGCTACGCGTATATTAGAAAGGAAAACAGAAGTTTAGGTCAAATCTCCCACCAATTAACCAATAACCAAAACCACTCACTGCAGGAGACGACCTCCGCTGCACTGACTCATCCACCTCTTTCCGCTCTTCGTCGCCTGACGCCTTGAGTGATCCCCGTGACTCTACTTCTCGCACTGTTGTGCTCTGCGATCGCTCAAAGCGGCTTTCAGCGGCAAGGAGTGCATTGTAATAGTTTTCCTTTTGCGCTTCAGTGTCTTCTAGTTGCGACTGTAGAATATTCAATTGAGATCGCAAAACCGCACACTGGAGCGATTTCGTCAGCAATGAGTAAGGAAAATACTGAAGGAACTGACCTCGTTCTGAGCCTTCTGACACTCGGAAAAGCTCTCGTTCACTAGAATACTGGATTGTTTATCATCTCCAAGCTGTACAAACTTAGTCACTAGTGCTTCTGTCGCGTTCATGGTCTTTCCCAGTTTTTCCACGAATTCTGGTATTGGTTCGTCTTGAACGTGAGCAGTCAAATTAAATAGTTCTGGAAATAGGGAGAACAATAAGCTATAAGCTTCTTGAAAGATATCGGATTAGTTACCTTGGGAATTTATGTCCTCTTGAGGGAGATTCTCGGACCTCACAATGAGACGTATAGTATCAATGAGCTTTACAGGAGAGAGCCACGTTTCGACCGTTAATTTATTGTCCCGCTATGTATTATATAGCATAGGGTACATACCTGGCCCCAACAAGCTGTCATGGCAGCCAAGCCAGCTTCACAGGTCACCTTGCAATGTTCCAACTCCTGGATGCGAGCTTTACTTCGTTCGCTTTCCTTTGAGTAATGTTTCATTCGTCGGTAGATTGCTTCTTTGCGGTACGACTGAAAATGAGGGAGAATAAGCATGGCACAGAGTGCTGAGTCAAAACTGAATGACCTCGAGTTTATCGCTGAAAGCCTCTTCGTCAATCTCAGCATTGCCATTCACATGTGGACTCCCATTGACGCCTGTTATGATACGCTTTTTGGTGACGATAGACTCGCCATCGTCAACTAAAGGACGTTTCCGGGAATCCATGACAAACGTAGATGAAGAGAGGAATGAACAAGAATATCGTTGAAGCGGTCTCAACAGTGCGCAATTGTTTACAAACTCCGGCAAGCGGATTACTAAATTTGCGGTTCAGCCAATAAATGAGAGTAAACATCATGCATCATGACTTCCACCTATCCCTCGGCCGAGGCAAAGCACAACAGGAATATTCAAAGGGCTCTCGCTCTCTCATAAAGTCCCAACCTTTTTACCCATCTAGCGTATTTATGAATCCGATATACCTACTTCAAAGATCCAACTTCAAGATGATTGGAGAACTGGAATCCAAATCTACAACCTCACAGTCGTGAGGACTTCCATCTCCTATTTGTGTTTCGACACAAACAAGATCCAGGCTCTATGGCAATGTCACTATTGGTAACTCTCAAATCATAGCCCGGCTACTCACCTTTCCAAGAACTGTCATTGGCTGATCTGTTAGGTGTTAGACAGGCTCGCTGCAGATGACTACGAGAATGCTTACGCCAAATACCAGCATTGTAAGAGATGCCCTGGGCAGTGCTGGCTACAAAGGCTTTCAGACTTTTGATGTCCGGCCGGTTGTCCTCCCCGTTGAGCCCCACAACCACCAGATAATTATCAGCTATTTCTTCCTCCTTTCTACTGCAACCCATTGGAATGAAGGCCTGGCTTGTAAATGGATGTCGTTCCAAGGCCTTCAAAATGGTCGTTCCATTTGATATCTCTTGAAGGGGACGACACCTGTAAACCGATATACCCGTCGTCGCACTGGTTCCTTCAGGATATGACGATGTTAGGAGAGAGAGCTTATGGTATTTGTCAGCTGTTCCTCCATTTGCAGGGGTCACTTTGACGGCATTCTGTCTTGCACTTGGATCAGCATCGGCTTGGATGACTTGACCGAACGGAGCGAATTCTTCAGATGTCAATGGAACGACAGGAATGGCGGTATTGTGGGCCATGTCGACCGATGGCGGTACAGAAACAATAGATGCCAGTGAAGACGACGCTGTTTCCACTTTCCGACCAACCACTCGGATCCTCTTTAACCCACCATCGGGATATATTGTAACCCTGACATGAGTGTAAGTTCTGTTCTTTACATTGTCAAGTTCGAAATAATGTTGCCTATCTGGACCCAATTTTGTACGTGGAAGAATCAGTGTCCAATCATCAGAAAGCGAGGGAGTAGTGCCCTGATCAAAATCGTTCTTGGAGAGTGTAGCATGTACCTCACAACTGTCGGGGAAGTTACCAAGGAAGTGCTTTGTATCAAGCTCTACTTCTGTCAGTTCCCCAGGTGCACCCCTGAAGCGGTCATCAACACAATCACACTGGCAGGACAAGCAAATTCGCTTACAACTGCAGGACCACCCAGTCGTTATGCCCTTTTGTCCGGCTGCGTTTTGTCTCCCAACCATCACCCATGTTCTTTCCCCGTCCAGGAAGAATGAGATTAGAACCAACCCCGAAATGTTGGTCAGATACACGAAGAACCCGACCTCCAGCAAACACATGTGCCAAGTCGAATGGAGTTGGAGTAGATGGATGAACAGGCACTACTCGCCCGTATGCCCTGAAACGAGCCTGCATCGCTCTGGTGAAGTGCATCCATAGCAACTGAGTGCAGACTTACAATTCCACCGTCCGGGTACATGTGAATTTTGACATAATTGACTGGCGAAGTGGCAGAGATTTTGAAAAGGTGGCGGGAGTTGGGTCCCAGTTCTGCTGTGGCAAGTATTTCTACCCACTGTCCATGTCTATGAGTAAAGTTCGTTGTGGAGATGTTGAATCATACTCTAGTGTCATCATTCGTTGGATCCTTCAATTCTGGTTCATGCAAGGCGTAGATAGATACGGCCGGTGCCTCGTTGCCTGATAACGGGAAAGTTAAACAGGGGTTCCGCATCCTAAGTACAGTTCATCAGCGCACCATTAAAGTTCGACGTATCGACATCGAATCCATCTAATGTCCCGAATGTGCCGAGTTGTATGATGCACCAGTCGTAGGTTGGGTTATGACGCCGCGTTTCCCAACCGCTGTAAAGCGCGCCGTTAGGTCCAAACTGGCCTTTCATGGAAGGCGCGGGCTTCGATGATAAATATACCTCAGCTGTGAACTTGACCGAATCTCTGCAACATACCTCGACTAAGAGCAAGTGAAATGCCTCTGCAAAGAACTCATCGGATACAGCAACAACACGGCCACCAATAGCGACGCTGGATAGTTCTGTGAGTCAAGGGTTATACGGTTTCTTTCGCTGAAGAAGGCGCAAAACGTACCAGGTAATGAGGAGAATTTTTCGTCAAATTCCTGCAGGGAGATGCGCTGAAAAGACATTGCAGCAAATCGCAAGAAAGCCTTGAGGAGAGATGAATGTAGCCATTAATACACTGGGCTTATAAGGGGAACACCGGAGAATGCAATCGTTATCGGTCCGAAGATAAGGCTCTAAACCCTGAACACGATCGGAAAGGGTCTACTGCGAGTCTGTGTCCTAGCAATCCGACTTAGGTTTATTGTTAACTACTATTGTAAGTGTAAGGATTCTTACTGTTGCATCTCCTTGTCGAATTCATTTCAAAGTAGGCGTCTACCTTGCCGCCCTTACGAACCAGCCACGCAAATGGAAATGATCGCGTGCACACTCGAACCCCTAATTTGTTCTCTCGATCACACTCAATGATACAGTTCCCTGACATACTTACACTTGGTGTCAAGATATCTCAAAATTGCAAGTACACGTAAAAAAAGCCCTGAGTCGACCATCCAAAATCAAATGACACTGAATTTCATCAACGACCAGGAAAAAAAGATTCCACTATATCTGCACTCAAGGGCCTTCTCTACCCGTTTCCAAGGCAGAGCTAGCATGTATGTACGTATGTAGTGGTGGCTCGAAGGTACGCATTGTATGTGCCTGGCGATTTTAAAATGACGCACATCCAACCGCCAGCAAGGCATAGGTAAAGGATGATCTTCGATCCGCTGGCTTGGGGCCGATGCGAACCGGAAATCCGAAATGGGAATGCGACTCGCGCTATCGGAAAAACACGAAGCAGCGGGCGTGCCGTGTAATTGGCAATCTGGCTTGCGTCGTTTGGACTATCGATGCGGCGTTATGAAAGGTCATAAGAAGTTCTATCGTACTGATCAGCCAGCAGGAATTTTGGGAAAAGTATTAAAGAGTGTTCATCTGTATCCACGCATCATGCGCGGGCTATCACTGTGCGTTGCTTTCCCCAAGGATCCAACCAGATCTCTGTGAGACGGAACCGGCCAGTGGCGCGCATGATATTTTCCACACTGGAAGCTTGGTCGTGTCCTACTTCAAGCGCAACCGTGGCATTGGGTGTTAGAATGCCCTCGTTGGACACAAGTTGGGCTATGGCATGGTAGAATTCAAGACCTGAGGGACCTCCGAATAAGGCTTTAGGATCTTCAAAGTCCAGGACTGAAGGAGAGAGCTTCAAAAGTTCATCAAAGGGTATATACGGTGGGTTTGACGTGATGATGTCAAACGAGGGATTGATACGCGATGCGAACTTGGAGAAATCCTGAGCAAGAAAATTCGCCTGGTGAACAGAGAAGGTGTTTTGAGGCTTCTTCTCGTTCTTTTGCGATTGGATGGCACATATTTTAGCGTTATCCTCTGCCAAGCGAAGGGCGTGGGTGGAGATATCGACTGCATGGGCATATACACTTCCAGGGGCCAGAGGTGGCAGAGGAGGAGGGGTATGCATCCTGAGCCAGTACCGAGGTCCAAGAGAGAGACTGGATTGCGGGGTGTCGGAGAAAGGGACTGTGCGAGCATGGTGACCCAGTGCTCGGTTTCTGGACGCGGAATGAGGACCGGGGGACGAGTGAGGAGATTAAGCGGGCCAAAAGGCTGGGTACCTGGAGAAATACTGTGAGAGGCAGGGAGTGAGAGGGAAGTGCTGCAGACCGAGGATGTACTGGAGGGGCTCGCCGGTGAGCCTGCGACGGACCATGAGCTCCAGGGGGACAGTGGATGCGCCAGAATCGCATGCCTGCTGCATCCATCTGAGTTCTCTGGACGCCTGAGATCTGCCCAGGGAGGAGGAGAGGAGACGGAGGAGCATGCGGACAGACGGACCGAGCTGGTTTGGCGTGGTTTGTATCGCGGGTCAAGTCCCAGAGTTCGGCCGGCAATAAAGTGATCACACATCTCGCTCTTGTCAAACCTATTGCGGTCTGCCTTTCTCTCTGCTTTTGCCTCCATCGTTCTCGATACCCCTCGTCCGTCCTTCCACATGGCCACCACAGTCTATGCTGTTGCCCCGAGGCCCTCAACTTCCTCTCTGGCTGCAAGTCTCACTTCTTTCCTCTTTCCTTCACTGCTCATCCTTAATTTCAAATTTCCCCGTCTCTAGAACGCCCAAGCTGGCCCCTCCAGCTCCTTAGATCCCCCCTTGAAAAAAAATCTTCCGCCCCTTCCTCCAGCCACTGCTGGTCCAAAGCGTAGACGTAACGATACCCCTGAAGAAAACTCTGCCGATTCAGCCTCTTCGCAGCCCCAGCGCAAACCTAGAGAAGGCCCCAAGAAAAAGAAAGCTAACCGCGCTTGCTTTCATTGTCAAAAAGCTCACCTTACCTGCGACGACTGTGAGTTCATCGACGATCACTTGTGGCGTCATACTTTGCTCATTACACCCTGTCTACAACTAGCACGGCCATGTCAACGCTGCATCAAGCGTGGCTTCGCGAACAACTGCACCGAAGGCCATCGCAAAAAGGCCAAGTATCTGCTGGACGAGGACGAGCTAGGTAACTTGAAACTTTCGTCATAACCTATGTTATCATTTATGTTGGTCACGTGTGCTGTAGAACAACTGAAGCAGAGCAAATCTGGTCCTGAGAACCACACCAGTGTTTCGGCAGACCCGCCGTCATCAATTCCAATTGGTGCGCAGGTTTTTTCTTTCCTAAAATTTGGATTGCTCATGGTCAATATGCACTTCCCAGCCGAACCTTTTCCTCAAAGCGACACTCTGCTTGCTACATCCTTTGATCCCAGCTTTTCATTCGGGTCTGAAGCCGCAAACCTGGAATATTCAATATTGTCCGCTATCTTGGGCAATCCCAGTCCTCCCGAATCGTCATCGACACCTCCGCCCCAACCAACGCAGACACAATATTCGGCCTGGCCTTCAGATGCAATCGACTTCTCGCCACCTTCTCTCGCCAGCACAAGCAATACTTTCACCTCATCTTATGGCGAAAACCAATACAAATACCTCCCGCAGAAACTAACCCGTCCGCTTCTCCCGGTAATCCCGCACACTACTTGACATATCCTTACCCACACACGCAACAAACGGACGGCCTTACCGAGTTAGCATACCCAGTTCCCTTTACTCCTCAGCCAAACGAGCCTTTGCATCCGCTGCAGCCACGATATCCGCTTGACTCACGACCGCGATCGCCTCCGACTACCGTGTTTTTCCAAAGTCCATCTGCGAAGGATGGTGTATCACGTGGGCTGCTCTCACCACCCGCCTCGACTAGCTCACCAAGTTCGACTGCTTCTGTCCCCACAGGAATCGCAGAGATCACTCGGCCGCAATCGCGTGGGTCGAAGCTGCAGAGCATAACTGACAGTGTAACAGCGCCGTACGATTATACGGAAGGCTACCACTTTTTAATGAAGCATTTGCCCACTCGGTATGTGCGCCTTGAGATCTCTTTCCGTGCCAGTTTGAGTACTTCTGGGACTCAAGATCTGACAATAATTTGGGTATTTCCCATCCTTGCCTAAAGATTCGAAAAGAATGACATTCTGCGCATTGTTCGGGCATTGGCAATCTTTCGTCCATCGCTCATCGCCCTGCAAATGCCTTTATCACTTGATGATGAAATTTTTGTGGAGAGATGCTTTCAAAGAAGTCTGCTGGTTTGTCATGTCGTAATTTCACCAAGACACCTATCTGACGTGGAGTTTAGGAATTGGATAAGCTGATGTCTTACAGCGGAACACCCACAGTTGTGTGGCGTCGGACAGGCGAAATTTGTTTGGTCGCACCCGAATTCTGTATGTTGACAGAGTGGCCGTTAGAGGATCTCGTAGGCAATGGTCGGAAAAAGTATATTTATGAAGTGCGTTCCTATCAGTCTTCTCCACGTCTCTGCTTCTAATTTTGCTGGACAGCTCTTCGAAAACCAATCGGTTGTCGAATACTGGGAAAACTTCGCTGCTCATGCGTTTGAAAACACGACACAGTCCGTTTACTCACATTGCGTCTTGCTAAAGCCATCTGGCGCTCCTGTGCCTTCGACTTTCTGCTTTTCGATTCGAAGGGATCTGTTCGATCTTCCAAGTATGGTTATCGGTGCGTGTCGACTGCCTGCCTATTGACCTGGAACTTGACGCCAAGACAGGACAATGGCTTCCACTGTTATAACGTTTTTTGCTTGGTGACCCTGCCTATTTCTTTCCTTATCTCGCATTTTCCCCATATCTTTATCCTTTCACTGTTTCGGTCAAGAACTATCTCTGGTTTATCACCGTACATCTACGGCGGAATTTTGCAGACTTGGGTTGCAACCTTCCTTCGTTCATTCAGAGGACATTTTTCGTCCAGTCCACTTTTGCTGTCCGTATTCTTTGCTGTCCTGCTATTATCAAAAAGAAAAAACCCCGAATGTACAGTCTAAACCATGTTGCTTACGCGTATGACCTAGGTGGTATGAATCTCAACTACAGCCCATCACGAAATCGCACCTGTCCAGTTTTCTAATAAATACTAATAGCAAGTATCACAGACTAGGTTCCATAACCAGATTGTACTATCAAGGATAATTATAACGAAACTAAATAGCTCGAGTTTATGGATTCTATTCACGGCCTCGAATCAAACGGTGTCTTGAATAGAGGCATAGTCACTCTCCACACCCGGCTCAAGCAAAGATGCATGGCTGAGGACAAGGATAGCAGATCCGACCAAGACGCCAAAGAATGTTCCGAAGGGGCCGGCCCACAAGAACATCGGGATTCCGATAACGAAAAGGGCAGTGTATAGGTGCTTTTGTGTAATGGTGTGTCACCGAACTGTGTTGCCTCGGGCGCTGTAAAATACATGTGAATGAAAAAAAAAAACAGCACGAAGGTTAGTCGGAATGCGTACCGAATTTGTTGATAGCCGCAAAGCCTCCAACAAGGAAGATAAGAGAAATGAAAAGCCAGTAATTCGTGATGCTGCAGAAACGAGCAATGAGCCGGGATTGGAGGGATAGCAAAGCGGACGTAAAAGGAACTGACACTGCGTATACAGCTAGAAGTGTGACAATCAAAAGGTAGTTGCCTAACACACTGTTCAGCTCCCCAACTATGACGCATGGAAGTTCATGCTGAAGTTACCTGAAAAATAGCGAGTATTGTAGGATATCCGCTGGACGTGCCAGGTCAGCACCGGTTCGGAAGGCGATATAGATTGCACGGCAAGCTTACTGAGGTCGCTTGGTTCATGTCCGCCGGTCTTGAAATACGTTGGAAATCGAAGAACTCCGTCACTGGCCGCAGCCCGGATAGTCTCGTTTCCTAGGGGGAGAAAAAGAATGAGTAAGCGGAGATTTCACTTGACGAAACGCGACTGGTTCACCTTGAGTGATTTAAAAGCAGTCGTAACCTTGAGAAGCATCTCCATGTCGAGTAAAAATTTGTCTGTGAGCAGGGAACGAGAGTTGAGAGGAGGTAACGAGGAAAGAGAGTGTTGGAGGTGTTGCGGAGCGTATGGATTCAAGTAGAGTTTCGTTAACGCAGCAAGTCCGCTGTGCCGCAGCGTGCAACGTGTGTTTGCTCATGTTTGACGCCTACCGCCCATTATGGGCACAATGGTTAAGCGGCTCATATTCCTGTTTCCTTCCAACTTGCATTGTCTGGTCGACCTCCAGGAAATAATGATTCGCAGAAATCCAACGCTGATTCCCATGTCCGATCTAGATGTCCAGGATGTGCGGGACATGGTCGCAAAACAGAAGCAAGACCTCTTGAACCACCAGCAGCTCATGCTCAAAATGAAGAAGCTGGTAGACAATCCCACCATGTCGCAGGAGGACCAAGAGATGTTCGAACAGATGAAGGAAGCTCTCTACCGTAGCGAAAAGGCGAAGAAGCCAGGACCTAAACCAGGTCAACATTTTACTCTTTGGCCAGAACGAGGACCGAATATTGATCTCTACTAACAGAATCTTCCAAGTCTTCATAGCTTTCTTCCCGCAGATCCGATGTAAATGATGTACATTGCAAGATAGGATGGTGCCATGAATATATTCAACATTGTAAGGCTACGATGGCGGGCATTCTCTGAACAACTTTTACTGGCATCCAACCATACGATCCTCAAACCTCGAGTTCTCATATGCGAGATGTTGGACAATTAACTCACATATGCGGCAGACACCTTATCTTGTCTCGCCAAAAAATGTGGTCCAGGATCTGATTTAGTCCGGTATAACCGGCCGTCGTATAAGGTTGACGAGAAACTGGGGGTATCAATCCATCTACCCCACATACGGAATCGCTGGTCTAGATTTCAACTGCTGTTCAGGGTTTCAGCCTGGATTGATATCCACATCCAACAACAAAATCTGACCCTCTCGGCACAGCGAAGGCGCTCCAAGGGTTTCCAATTTGTTCAGAATCGCAGTGAATTAAATTATATATATGTCGGAAAAAATTGCATTGTCTGCCTCGAGTTTACCGACATTTTTTATACCGCCAAATCCAGTGCAATAAGCAGGAGAAATCGAAGTAATCCGGGCGACAGAACGGGTTGACATGGGGGCCTAGAGTCTTGGTCTTATGATCTGAATCATAATTAATCCTCATTGAAATTGATTCCGAAAACCTACATGACACTTGTTAGAACGTTACCCAATTATCTTCAGCAGTCTGAAGGAAATACCCTCGAGATCCCTTAGGTCGCAGAGTGTTGCGAGGTCGGCTCTTTGCATATGCAGACATGTCGTCTTCAGGCTGTCCCACAGTGCGTTCGAGACTACCCCACGGTTCTCATTGGACCCCGCGTTATCAAGGACACCATCAGCGTCCTGTAAGACGAGAGCATCAAGGATATGCTGTGCAGCTTCTTCGTAACGCTGATTGCGAAATCAGTATGTGCTCATAGTGCATCAGATTAAGATGGTCTCACTCGGAGATTGATACACGATATTCCCAGATTAAATCTGTGGTCACAAGGTTAAAAACCGACTAATCAAAGAATGAACCGAACCGTGATTTACTCGCCTGGCACGGATGTACCCTGGATTCAGTTCAAGGGCACGATAATAATAGTCTAGAGCTTCTTCGGCTCGACCACTGTTGGCCATGGTGGCACCAACACGATTGTAGAGCAGCCAGTCCTAAGAGCCAGTCAGCTTCTAGAATGTCCAAGAGAGTTATGGCAGGCACACACGTCAGGACGAACGGCCAAAGCAGTCCTGAAACAATCTTGTGCTTTCTCATAATCCTAGATCTGCCAGTCAGGAAGACAGACAGCTGTACATACAAAAAAACTCACTCACCTCGTTAGTATTCAACAACACCGCCAAAGCAATTTGAATATCAGCGTCGATATCTCCTGTGGTGTCACTCCTCGCCATCATAATCAGGCACTGAATCAACTGCGTGTAACGTTCGACCAATGATAATTTTGGGTTAGCAGGAGTTTGAGCTCGGGATTGCACGACAGCATCCTTGTATTTCTCATTCCTGCTGACCCATTCGTAGACGGCATCGTAGGCACCTTGACGGTTGTTGTCGTTTGTGTAAGAAACAGCCAATGCAAGCCATGCAGGGAGATGCGTAGGTTCAAGCTCAACGGCGCGTTGCAGAGCTTGGAGCGCTTTGTGCTCGCGTTCGTTCTCCTGCTGTTTAACGCCTAGTTCGTACCATGCCGACGCGTCGCTCATATTCCTTTGAACTTCAGCCTCGAGCTCTAAGACATTCTGCGCGAATGAACTTTGATTGCTTAACTAAACGGAAGATGATCGAAACGTACCTCTAAGATGGACGCTCGACCCTGAGTGTGTAACATATGAGTCCTAGTCCTCGAGGAGTCGCCCACGAGGTACGGGTTATTTTCCTGGAACTGATAATGCGTGATAGCCTTGATTCCCGAGGTGGTAGCTTCGAAATTGTCCCAGTCGGCCTGCAATTTATCCCATGCCATGGTCTCTGGCGTACGTGTTTGTACTACCTCCCGGACGGCCTCGAGTTCATTCCAGTACTTTGTATAGTCCGCATTTTCTTGTCTGAAATACGCGTCGTTGGGATCTTCTTGAACACCCTGCCGTTCTTCATCCATCGATTGAGCATCTGCCGAATGCAACGTACCATTGCTCGTTTCTGTAACGAATGATAGATGGTTGGAGTAAGACAGCGAAGCAGGGTCATGCGCCCTTCCTTTCCCTTTGACATCTACTTTCGAAAACGTCAGTCCATCGCTCTCTACCATCTGGTTTCCTTCAACTATGACTTCCCCATCGCGCAACTGCCTCATAAGCCCCATAAACTGGCTGTTCTGAAACTTTGGGTTCTGTTCATGCTTGAGGTTTTCTAAAAGTTGACCTGCAGTGCGTGCAAGCTCGTCTGCTTCCCCGGCAGGTCTCTGTTGTTGCTCTTGCACAACTTCCTGGACAGTTGTTGATTGAGAAGAGACATGAAGTTCATGAGCACTAAATTCCTCATCCCAAGAAATTTCTAAAACGAGTTGTGTGAATATGTGATGAGTTGAAACCCAAAATGTAACTTACCTTTGCTATTCAAACCAACCTGAGGTTGTATATGATGCTGCATTGGCATTTGAGGCATAAATGTGGGCATCGGATTCATGCGGAAATTAGGGACTGCGGTGTTCCACTGCATGCTGCCTACACGCGGACCATTCAGCACACACATAAACCGGGAAGAGATTTATGCTTACTTTGAGGCACGACACCAGGAGTTGAATGCATCGGCTGAGCTTCTATTTGAATGTCCATGTTGGGTTTCGCATGAATAATTTGCTGGGAAGAAGACGCATGAATGGGCTGGCTTTGCATGAAATCTGAAGCCCAGGTTGAGAATGGGTTAGGTTGCACTTGCGGTTGGTCGTGCATCGGAAGAGCAGGGTGCATTGCAGATAAATCGAAAGCCGATTTGGCCAGTAGTTGAGGCGCATGAGGGGTGTTTGCGGAGAAGAAGCGAGCGGCATCCTGGTCTTGTGCAACGCTGCCCTGTTGCGAACGGAACACCTACTATACAATGTATCAAAAATTTTGATGTGTACCGGCCGACACTGCTCACCTCTCTGGAAGATCCTACCCTTCCAGCCCCAAAGTAATCCTAAGTCGGGTGAGTCTCGGGCAACTTAGAAAGGACGGTGATGACACACTTGCTGGAGACCTCTGTCTCGGTCTAATTGTTTTGTTAACCCTTGAAGGGGATTTGAAGGGCCACATTCGGCGCCTCCTCCTACAAGCATAGGGAGTGCCATCGCTGGAGATGAAAGTTTGTCGAGAGGTGTAAAAAGTCTCTGACTCTGAGGTAGTTTAGCACATCTCGATTTGGGAATCAATTACCGGTATCCGGTCTCACGTGTTATTTGATCTGAGTTCCAATCTGCACAGCAAATCAAGTGGCAAAAATCTGCGTGCGGCGTGCGCTATAGACAAGGTAGTATAGGAATAAAATAATTACAACGAAGCGATCCAGCTAATCCAGAGAAAATCAAACATGACAGATAAGTCTATGAGACAGTAGGCTCTTTGGCTGGCGCTTCAATGCCCGTATTCGCAATAGGTTGGTTTTCCTCTGAAGCTGATGCACCAAACTTGGGGTTGGACGCCCTGCATTCTGCACCGCCATCGGAACGCACTGCTCGAAAAAGGAAGATGTCAGGAAATCTAAATATGTACGCAGGGTTAGGCGAATGGCGCTTACGGTGTCGCTTAATGACAGATGAAATATTAGAACCGAGTGAAAAGGAGAAATGCAGAGAAACAGACGTACATTCAAGGCATCCAAGCGACTAAAAGTCTTCTTGCAGCCCTGGCAAATATTCGACTGAGACTTGGCGGCATGCAGAGCCTGATGTCGTCTGATGAAAGAACAACATAAGATGTATTCACGGGTACAAGGAGACAAGACGAACTTGCAATCGTGTTGGCGAGCGAAACCCTTCTTACACCCTGGCCACTCGCAGACATAAGGTCGCTCCTCCGTGTGAGATCGCAAGTGACCTGGAACAGGGGCGATGAGGACGAGAGGAAAAGGACGGGAGATAACAAACCGCGTAGATTGAACCGACGTGTAAAAGTGCTGCCGCACCCGGGAACTGGACAGACAAAGTGGGCCTCATTGCGACGACGACTGGCACTTGCGAGTTGGGTGGCAGATGTGGTGACCTGCTGCTTCTCGACCTGGAGGATGGGGGGGAGACGAGGAACGCCTGTGGAAGACGGATAGTGATTGGCACCGGCGCCAGTAGACGCTGAAGACTGGTCTAGAGGACTGGGCTCTGTCTGGGAGGACTGGGACTGCTGGGGCGGAGGGAAGAGAGAGGATGGACCGGAGGGATAGAAGGGATCTGGCTTGGGACTCTGGGAGTGGTGCTGTGGTGGGTTGTGCATTAAGGACGAAGAGGAGGAGGACTGGGAGAACTGGACGCGAGAAGGGTGCTCATATGAATACTCGCGACTTGCGGGGGGGCCTTGTGGATGCGACGCGGGCCCTTCAGTAGGGATGCCTTGTGTAAGGGGGACGGCGACTGCGGGGTACAGCAGAGGGTATGAATCGGAAGCCATGTGGTTGGATGAGAGCAACAATGCCGAACTCAGCGCAATAACATTGTCTGTGGCTGTGCTCTGCACCGCTCCGATCTATTCTAATCAGACTACTACACAAATATGTGCGAATCCAACAGTCGTCGCCTTCTCATCAGCTCTCCCTCCGATATCGTCTGTCTTCCAGGTCTATCTGGCGTTCTTGTCCGCCCCGTCCTCTCTGGTGATTTCTCCCCATGGTGTCTCTTCGCCACAAATGTGATCCCCGTGTCGTCCGTCTCGGTCTCCGATGTCAGGGGGCTCCGTCCACCTTCAGGCCACTTGGGCGCCAAAGCGCCGGTCCCTTTCTCTTTGGGATCCGGGACTGTCGCTGGGTATCTGCCAAATGCATGGTCAATCCATTCCGCCAGCTCCTCAATGACCTGATCGTTTGCATCAGCTCCATATCTTCTGCCAGTTAAAACCAAACATACTGATCGGGCTTCGCTCATCAGCGTCGGCATCTGCAGATACCCATGGCTCCAATCTGAGAACAAAACCATTTGCACCCAATCGGATTCCTCTTCACTCGCAAGTTTGTCTCGCTCCTTCTTCAGTTCCGCCGCCGTCTTGCTATCAAGGTGTCCGTCGACCAGCTCATCCGCATGCTCTCTCCAAATCGTGCGCTCTTTCCAGACAGCAACAGATCCAACTCTATCTTGCGCGCTCGTTTTGCTTCTCGGACCCGCCCTGCGAAAATGACGGTGTCATCGACAAATGGGTCCTTTTCGCCGCACTGCATCAACAGTGGTGGGAACTGCTCGAGAAAGTGACTGGGTGCAAGAATAGGCGAGATGTGATAATCTGTCGCAAAATCCGGATTGCGATGAGGCCCAATATATAATATTGCCATCGCCCGCATCTGTTCACAAATTGTCAAAAAATACACTTTCTCTTCAGTCGGCGTTCACCTACCATGCTGGGCGATATAATACGGTCTTGGAAGTATCCCGTCCGGCTGGTCATCGTCAGGCGCGTTCCGACGGGTTCCTTGTTATTTATATGGCCAACTTCTGGCAATTGGCCAGATGCTGCTCGGATAGCCTTGTCATCAGCCTCTGCTAGAGCAATAGATAGCTTGTGTTGCTCTTTCTCTATGTCAGAGTCACTCCTCGGGAGGCTACTACCATCGCCATTTGGATATTTGTATACGATACGGTCTTGGATTGGCCTGTCTTCTTCCTTGACCTGGCCAAAGTCTTCCCCGTCATCACTCGATTCATCGGCCAGAGTACCCTCATCTGCATATCCAAAACTTCTGTTCGTAGGTTTCCCTGATAACGACCTCGCAGGGAACATCAGACTTGTCGTCGATTTCCGTGATTTGTTCCCTTCAGTCTCTCCTCCACTGGTGAATCCTTTGAAAGTATCTTTCCAGCTTGATCTCCGTCTAATGCGCTTCCGACTAGGTTTCTTATCTCTGACCATACTGAGTGGGCTCTGATCATGATCATCCAACCGTCAACTCGTTTCTCACTCCACAAAATGAACGGAACGATCACTTACAACATGCTTCAGATGGTCTTTCAGCTCAGCCACCTCCTTCAGTCCTGGAATATTACCAGATGATTGTTCCGATCGCAAGACACGCAAGTTGTCGGCTGACATCCATGAGGTGAAGTTGAAATCAAGTGCAGCGTAATTTAGAACTACGGCCGTAGGCAATGGTAGCTTGAAAGGCTGATGAGATGCGGCAGCAATGTTCCTTAGTTCGAGTGTCTTTATCACTACATTAAGGGCAAGAGTTCCACCACTGTACAATAATGGGTTGAGAGCGTTTAAAATTTGTTTTAAGATTTCGAGGAGCAAATTGAACTTACGCAGAATCGCCCGATATTATTACACTTAATTTCTTCCCGGACATTCCAATTAGTCGCCCACCTTGTGAAACATCAGCGTCCGATGTTTTAATAACCAAAAAATCAAAACATACCCGACTCCACTATTAGTCTGTACACATCAAACGCCTCGTCTCGGGCAAAGGGGTATGGATCTGTTTTTGGAGAGGAATTAAAGAGGATAGTTCAAGCAATTTGAAAGATGTTTCTCTTACATTCTGGCGCTTTGCCATACTCAATAGCTAAAACAGGTCTGCCGGATGACACTGCCCACATCCGTAATCGTTCTTCATGATGTTCCGGAGTCATTGCAACAAAACCTCCTCCAGGAAAATCAAGGATCAACTCTGTTGCTTTGCAAAGCTCTTGTTCCAGAGGCCCAAAAAACAGATATGCCGTGATCGGGCGCTCGTACGAGGACGACTTCGGACGAGGCAGTAAAATCTTGCGTCTGACACTAACCTTTGGCAAACGGGTAAGGAACCGGATCTATCGAAGGAATTAAAATTAAAATCTGCGTAGATAACTCGCCAACTAACGTATGGATTTGTCGTCTTTTCCCATGTAGTACGGAGCATTTCAATCGTCGGTACGGCGCGGAACCTGCGAAGCTGAAAATAATTGTCTTGATGTTGCGTAATGTCAAAAAGAAATACTGGAGATAAATACCTTTTCGTCCGCTTCCTGGGCGTACATGATGTAGTACACAGAAAATATCATGGAAGAGATATCGCGGAGCCATTTGGGACGAATAGACATAGCCGTAGCAAAACCAGCATCCAGGCCAGTTACTATCCATGTTGCTCGATAATAGGACGGCGAATACTGTTCAAAGATGAATAAACGACTGCCCGTATTGTAAGGAAATACGGACTAGACGAGCAAGTGGTTCTGGAGCTTTGCCAATAATTTAGACTGGGATGAACAACAATGAGGTGGTTTATGCTTACCATTCAATCCAAGTAGCCTATCGAAATTTCTGATAGCGTACACAGCTGTTAGAGTACTAACAACAATTTGCCAAGGCGTGAATCGTTCTAGGGAAGTTACAGTAACAAACTGAAATCAACGACTGTGGAGTGGGAACGACGGAGCGGGTTCGTACTGCTGATCGCTCTATTGGCTTTGGTGAGCCATAACATCCTTGGAGGTCCTGAACTTCCTCGAACGATTCGCCATAACCAGAACAAGATAACAATTATCACCTGTTGGAGGGGTCAGATCGCAGAGCATACTACTTAACTAGATGTAAACACGAACTTGAGTTCGTTTCCATGAAGGGTTGGGGCGGCCAACGAGATGGTCGATCATATTGAGGGGATGGTCTTGAAAGAAGGTGTAAGACCGGAACTTGAAGAGAGTCTATGGATAAGTCTGTGCATCGACCTTATAAGCACCTTGTCAAACAACTGGGTCAAAGAGATCCATTTTGCAGCCGGCATGTGATAATCATTAATGTGTGTTGCACATGACCCTAACCCTAAAATGATGTAATATCTCAAGCCAATGTTGTTATTCCAAATTTTATGCGTTGTATTCAAACTTGAGCTTGAACGGCCATGGCTCCTCTAATTTCTATCAGATCGTCCGACGACAAGCTGGAAATCGTCAACCAGCTCTTGCTGCCGCATATCACAGAGTTCATCGAGATTGATTCCGTCGAGGATGCCCATGATGCTATAAAGTCCATGAAGGTCGGCCCTCCACCGTTGCCTCGACTGTTATCCTGTATCTTATCCATCCAAAGATTCGAGGAGCACCCGCTATTGCCTCTCTCGCAGCACTTTCCTTATCCCAACACCTCAGACGTGGTTTAAAGGCATCACCACCACCTGATTATCTTGCTTCCCTGGAGGCGCTTAAGGCTCATATTGACGGCATTCTCGCATTCTTGTTCACTGCGCGGCCTACTGCTGTCAATCTTGGGGCTGCTACTCGCCGCTTAGGCAAAACATTGGATAATGCTATCGCTGCTGGCAAGGATCCGCTGGCGATTGCCGAGGAACTGATCGCCGAGAGCAACGCAGTCGCAGATGAAGATGTGGGGAGGAACAAGGAAATGTCAAAATGGGCTGGCGAATGGATAATCGAACGTGTTCGCAATCTGACTTTAAGTGCCGCACCTCAAGGACTAAATGTTCTTACTGTCTGCAACACTGGATCTCTTGCTACATCTGTGCGTCGCCGTTCTTTCTTTCGCATTTAATGAGGAATTTAACTTTCGCCTTGCTTTTGACAGGGATATGGTACTGCGCTTGGCATGGTCACCTATCTCCACGAGACGGGGAAATTAAAATCAGCTTTTTATACCCAGACCGCACCATACCACCAGGGATCAAGGTGTGTCCTGTTTGTTCCACGGAGCTTGTGTCTTTTTCTCATTGGATGTTGAAAGGTTGACTGCTCTGGAACTTCAAACGCTTAAAATACCTTCAGTCATGATCTGCGATACCATGGTTGGTTCCTTATTCCAGAATCACAATATACACGCAGTCGGTATGCACGATGTCGCCTTGCGGTCTTCATTGACCTTACTTGTCAACAGTCGTTGGTGCCGATAGAATTGCTAGAAATGGAGATACCGCAAATAAAGCGAGCCTTTTCATCTCCGCGCTGTATCACCATCTGACATGTTTCAATGACATGGCATTAATAGATTGGCACATACAATGCCGCAGTACTAGCTGCGCGGCACAAGATTCCTTTCATTGTGGTTGCACCTATTAGCACAGTTGACCTCGACATTCCTGATGGCACGCAGTGCGTACAGAACTTTAAAATTTCATTTCACTTATTTATGTCATTCCTAGCATTCCGATCGAACAACGGCCTTCATTAGAGGCCTGCCTCGTGCGGGGCATCCTATATCCCAATGATGGAAAGACCAAGCAGGTGCAAGTGATGATCACACCTGCTGGCTTGGAGGGCATTTACAATCCCAGCTTTGACGTTACGCCTGCTGAATTGATTACAGCTATCGTGACAGAGAAAGGTGTCGCTGTGAAAGCCGAGGGGGCACAAGGATTTGATCTTTCGCCCATCGTATGATAGACCGAAGCTTCTAAACAAATCGTGTATCTAGTAGATTGTATAGCCATATGTATTGCATCTGTATGCGCTTCCTGGATCTCGATTGTATACCCTCCCCTGTTTGCTACCACAGGAATGAGACACTCACAATTGTATAAATGTTAGATCAACGATATCGGTCGTTTTGGAGAATCTTCATCTATTTCGGTAAAAATTTCCATTTTTAGATCTGTCGTAAACCTTTGCCTTGAACCACCATGCTAGTTCCTTATATCGCAGTTCATGGCGGGGCCGGTTTCCACAGCATGAAGTACGAGAAAGAAATCAAAGGAGCTTTACGAAGGTACGACAGATCGTGTACCTTTTCTGGTGGTAATCAGAACAAATACCTTCCTTCTATGATAGGGCTTGTGTCGCAGGACTTTCAGCTGTAACAAACTCTGGCGTATCCACAGATGCTCCTTCAAACCAACTTCCATCCGTCGGATGGTCTAGACACAATTCACCTAATGCAAGTTTATCGATGGTGGAAAATGCCATCTGCGTCTTGGAAGACGTCGAACATCTCAATGCAGGTTGGCGTTGACGCTCGTCTTGCGCCCTATTTCTACCGTTTCTGAGCCTGCTTTCTATACTTCAACACTGTCTTCAATGATTCATCTCCTCGACCTTAATGGCCAACTTAATTTTGCTATGCATATGGAATAGGCTACGGTTCCAACCTCACAATTGAAGGTTCAGTCGAGTGTGATGCATCGGTTATGTGCGCTCAAGGAAGGCATTTTGGGAGTGCGGGCGCTGTTTCTGGTGAGTAATCTAAGCATTTTGCATATGCCTATCTAATATATAACATCCTACTTCTTTACAAGGCATAAAGAACCCTATTCGTCTAGCACGATGCATTCTAGACTATTCACGCATACCCAACAGATTCGGAAGGGTGGCACCTTTGTTAGTCTCCAGCTTTCTCAGAACCCATGGAGCTGTAAAATTTCGAAAATATATTCTAGGACACTCGTCTCCGATGGCGCCTATAAATTTGTTACAAATGCAGGAGGGATCGAAACAGTATTACCGGAGGCGTTGGTCAGTCCCACGGCACAAGCGCTTTGGGAGAAATGGAAGGCCCAGCTAGACGCTCCCCAAGATGTTACGAATGACATTGCCGACGAGGATGATCCGGAAACGAGCTTGCAGAACATCCAGGACACTGTAGGCTCCGTTGCATTTCACCCGGTAGCTGGCATGGCTGCTGGAGTGTCGAGGTTCGTTCTGCGTGCCCTGCTTTAAGCAAATGTTGGACTACTTATGAGAGTGACAGTGGGGATTGCTGATGAAGTATCCTGGACGAGTGGGAGAGGTGATTAAATTGATTCTGATCAATACCCAGTTTTCTGATGGATTCAGGCAGCGATATTTGGAGCGGGATGTTGGGCAACTCAGGTGCCTTCAGGTTTTGAAGGCATGGCTTGTAGCATATCCGGTACAGTATGAGTTTCCTTTGCTCGACAGCCGGAAAGTAAACTCTGGAACAGGAACTGGCGAACATATCATCAGAGAGAATCTTGCAGCAAAATTAGGCAGCGCTATGGCGCCCAGTAAAGCCGCAGATGGGAAACAGGTAGATACGGATCCGCATGAGATACTGAGCCGGGTCTTGCATGAGTTTTGGGGTAAGTGGCCAAAGATTTTTTTTTTGCACAACGTCCACCCACTAGTCATAGAGTCATGTAGAGAACGCGGAGTAGAAAATCCTGCCGTCGGGGTTTTGCTCCTTGTTTCAGAGGATGAGAGCTTTGTGCGGTTGTGGTGCGGATTTACGACGGCGAGCATGGCGATTGGATATGCATCAAGTGAAAGCGGGAAGCCAAAGGTACGTATATCATTTGCGCTGCAGAGTTGCTGAAAACGTTGACAGGACCCAGGCGTTCATTTTGCGCCACCCAAACTACAAGGCCAGGGCGAGCGATAAGCCCCAGATATCCGTAACATCGCTATCATTAACATGACGCGCATTAGTAATACATACAAAGAGTGTTACAGGGTATCTTAGACATCGAGGAGAACGACAAAGAGTGTGATTGACTCAGTGCTTGGGCCCGTTAGATCCGTTGGTGACCAGGGTCCCATTCGGAGCTGGACGAGACAGGGGTGTACTCGCCGGCGACGGTTTGGTGCTGGGGAGCCGGACGGCGGACGGGCAGCATTGAGACGCTGTAATGTTTTGATGGGGAACTTTGTTCTAATGCACAGCAGGATGGACAGAGAATCTGATTAGGACGAAGAACATGACGTACCGACAGGTGGAACAGACGGGCACGGGCTGGCAGAAGACTTGGCTGGATGTGAGCAGAAAGGAAGGGTGTGGGCAAAGGGCAAAAAGCACGAACTGGATAGGCAGACTGAGCACACGAACCGATGTCGACGATGTTCTTGTGACAGAAGCAGGCGGCACGGAAATCTATTCTATCCTGGGTTGGGACGGCGAGGACCTTCCTGATCGGGGGAGGAGGAAGGAAGGACATCTATGAGTGGTATGAGAAAGTGAAATGGATGGAAAGGGGGATAAGGTACGATAAGGTACTGGAGCAGTGCGTCTCGTCGGTCCAGATAGAGATAAGAGCCACCGGTGAGATGGGCAGCCTGCTGGAGGAAGACAGTATCGGGACCGAATATCTGACAGGCATCTATAGTTATTTTCTGGGGAGAGGTGAGACGGGAGGGACGGGAAAGGGGAGGGTGGGAGTCACCAGTTTCTGGGCGGAGAATATGGAGTTCATGATGGGGATGTAGGATGTGGCGAGATCTGGTGAGACCGAGAGCACGAGGATCCGAGGATCAGAGGCTTCGTCATGGCCGAGAGAAAGCCGATTGATGTCTGGGAGAAAGAGAAGGTTAGATTCGCAGTGGCGAGAGGAACAGGACAGACAGCAGAGGGCCTTTGTAATGGCGCCGACGAGTGCGGAGGGCTCCTCCGGATGGATGTCGGCGGCGAGCTGGGCTGTGATGCGGGCTGTGACAGTGGAGTCGAGCCGCTTGAAGGGGGGATATGAATTGGGGTCGATGGGGGTCGGGCGGTCAGGGGGGTCGGTCGAGGCATAGAGCATGACGCTGTGGGAATGTTAGGGGATAGCGGGCAGAAGGCTGGCGGCGGACCTTTTGCCGGGGAAAGCAGCAAACACGGCGAGCGAGTTCTCGTGCTTGAGCGCAATGTGTGCATTCAGAAAGGCGAGCAGCTGCGACACAAAGGCATCCACGGCGAGCGGCGAGTCTCGGTCGGCCGCCGCCCTGTGCCACTGTGCAGGAGACAGGTCCACCACGACAGAGAGGTGTGAACCGAAATGGTTGTCCATCGATAAGGAATGTTTGCCGGCAATGCCGCTTCTCTCTGCCAAGAACCCCTTGTCACACTCCACGGAGTCCCCGTCACGAGCGCCGGTGACGAAGGCCCTTCCGGCGTTGGCCGTCACGATGTCTGTAGCGACGCTGTTGCCCGTGTGAAATCTGTCCGTTGGCGATGGATGGCGCTCAGGTCCTCTTCAACACCACTTGGAATCCCACCACCACCACACCCCCATGTCCTCCACTCCTCCCTCCTCCCTCCCTCCCCCCTCGGCATCAACTATGCCAGCGACGACGATATGAATCTCGACTCCGACAACGACGACCTCCACAGGGTCCAAGACATTGATGCAGATGGCGAGTCTGTTGATGAGGACTCTCCTGCCGACCATTCCAACCACCTCGACAACAACATTTCCCGCAGTGCTCGCCATTCCTCCCGTGATTCAGTGCGTCCTCTCCTATCCCTATATGCGCATCCCTCGCTCACTCCTCGCGCTCTCTACAGGATGCGGAAGATTCCGTGCGTCAATTAAATCTCGCTTTTCTTCTCATTCTCATTTTATTAGGGTTATGAGGACCGTGAAGACGACGACGACGAGGATGACGGCGCATATGCCGACGAGGAGTATGGCTCCAAAAAGAAACCCGCCAAAAAGAAGAAGTCCCGCCCCTCTTCTGCAAGTGCTGTGAGACCCAAGGGTGAGCACAGACCACTTTGGCCGATCCATTGTTACTCATTGTCCCTTGCAGCTCCCCCTCGCCAGCCGTCTGATTCTGATTCCGACTCGGACTATGGTTCCCGTGCTCACAAGAAGAAGAAGAAGCAGCGTTCATCCGTTGACGAGGTTCGCGTCTCCAGTCGAGGCACCAAGGTGCCAAATTATGTCGACGACATCCAAGACTTTGAAAAGTTTGATGAACCAGAGGACGAATCTAATGGCTATTACGTTGATCCCAATATTCAGTACCAGGAGGAAGACGAGATAGAAGCTGTCCTCGGTCACAGTCGTGAAGAAGGAAGAGAGCGTGACCTTGAAGATGTCTGGTTTGAAAACGTGGTATGTATCGTATTTCCTCTTACATCACCCTTCATCTTATTTCAAAATTTTGTTACTCTTCAGCGATTCCACATCAAGTGGAAAAACTTTTCTCACCTGCATAATACCGATGAAACCTATGAATTCCTCAAGCGCTTTAAAGGTCTCAAGCGCGTCGACAACTACATCAAGGCGTACAAGATGTGGAAGTCTCGTGTTGATGCACCGGGACTGACCAGGGAAGAAATAGAAGCTCTTATGCTCGACAAAGAACGTGAGAAAGAAGAATTGGAGACCTTCCGCAATGTGGAACGTATTGTGGCACACAGAGAGTCTGTGGATGGCGATATCGAATACTTTTGCAAGTGGCAAGGCCTCAACTATGATCACTGCACTTGGGAACTCCAAAAGGATGTCAATCCTATTGCCAAGGCGCTTATCGAAGCTTATAGGGTTCGTGAAGCTGAGGCTAAATTCCCTTACAAGAGCGTTTCGTATAGCAAGAACGGCAGGCCACAGTTCCAGAGAATGTACAAGGATCCAGACTATATCGCTTCAACGGGCGGGGAACTGAAGGATTTCCAACTGACTGGTCTCAACTGGCTTGCATTCTTGTGGAGCAATGGTGAAAACGGCATCCTTGCGGATGAGATGGGGCTAGGAAAGGTGTGTAAACGACGGCTCGTCTTCTCAGCATTTAGGTTAACTCCTTATAATTTAGACAGTCCAAACAGTAGCGTTCTTGTCATATCTCTTCCACGAAATGCAACAATATGGTCCGTACCTTGTCATTGTACCTCTTTCGACCATCACCGCCTGGCAGAGCCAATTTGCTGCTTGGGCCCCCGACCTCAACGTGATAACTTATATCGGAAATGCCAATGCCCGAGAGGTTATCCGTAACTACGAATTTGGGCCGTCCAATAAGAAATTGAAAATGAACGTTTTGTTGACCACATACGAACTGACCCTGAGGGACGCCAAGGAGCTGGCCGACATCAAATGGCAGGCTCTGGCTGTGGACGAGGTATGCTAATCATTTTCTAATGTTATCTGACCTGGGATTGATCGACGATCGAATATAGGCTCATCGTCTGAAGAACTCTGAGAGCCAGTTATATGAAGCCCTCCGGTCATTCCATGCAGCTTCTAAACTGCTCATTACGGGTACTCCTCTGCAGAATAATGTGAAGGGTGTGTGCAATGCTCTGAACCGCAGTTGGATCTTTTCTGACTAGTTAACAGAATTGCTCTCGTTGATGCACTTCCTGATGCCGGAGAAATGTGAGCTAGACTCATCTATGAAAGCTTAAACGCCATTTACATTTATTCTTTTTAGTCGCCCTCTCGAATGAATTCGACTTAACCGATGTCGATCATGAGACCAAAATCAAAGCGCTCCATGAGCAGCTGGAATCTCTTATGCTCAGGCGCCTGAAGAAGGATGTGCTTACATCTTTGCCTACGAAGAGCGAGCGTATCTTGCGTGTCGAAATGAGTGCCATGCAAACCCATTTCTACAAGAATATTTTGACCAAGGTATGCAGAGAGATGCAGAGTCGGGCACGATTTGCTCATCATTCCATGCGAACAGAATTTCGCTGCTCTCGTAAAGAGCGCCAATGGAAATAGCAACATCAGTCTCCTTAATATCGGTAGGTCTTAAAGCTGGTTTTCATCAGCTTGAATTTGACAGTGCTTTACAGCAATGGAGTTGAAGAAGGCTGCTAATCATCCATATCTATTTGATGGTGCTGAGCCACCATCGGACAACAGCGATGAAACTCTGAAAGGCATTGTCATGAACAGCGGCAAAATGGTGCTCCTAGACAAACTTCTAGTCCGACTGAAACACGACGGGCATCGCGTGCTTATCTTCAGTCAGATGGTCCGCATGCTTGACATTCTGTCCGATTATATGGTATACAGAGGTTATGCCCATCAGCGTCTGGATGGGATGATTTCCTCCGAGGCTCGGAAAAAGTCAATTGCTCACTTCAACGCCCCTGGATCACCCGACTTCGCCTTCCTCTTATCCACCCGAGCCGGTGGTCTTGGTATCAACCTTGAAACAGCTGACACCGTTATCATATTTGATGTACGTTGACCCTGCTCATCATTGTTTGCTTAACATGTGCTGATGAGCATAACAGAGCGATTGGAATCCCCAAAACGACCTGCAGGCTATGGCCCGGGCACATCGGATCGGTCAGAAATCCCACGTGAATGTCTACCGATTCGTGAGCAAAGATACAATGGAGGAAGACGTGCTAGAGCGTGCCAAAAAGAAGATGGTGCTCGAATACGCCAGTAAGTTTGTTCTCATCCGGTCCCGAATATGGTGCTGAACGGCAATTTGCAGTTATCAACCAGATGGACACGTCACAAGCGCATCTTAGCTCCAAGGCAACAGTGAAGGATCCCCATAAGCCTGATAACCTAAGCAAGGACGAGTTGACCGCAGTCTTAAAATATGGCGCTCAGAAAATGTACGCACTCCCTTTTCATCTCATTTCGTTCAAATCCATGCTTACAACTGGCGAACAGGTTCGATAAGGATGATACGCAACAGAGCAAGAAGCTCGACGAGATGGACCTTGACGACATATTAAATCGCGCCGAAGATCATGAGACGACGCAAACGGGAGACGGTGTCGGCGCCTCACTTGGTGGCGAGAACTTCCTTGCACAATTCGCCGCAGTCAGTGATGTCAAGAATGACATGAACTGGGAGGATATTATTCCTCTGGAAGAGCGCCAAAAGTTGGAAGCAGACGAGGACGAGCGACGGGCGGAGGAAACCATGTCGAATGAAACTCGCAAACGTAGCCATGCGCAGGTCTCATACGAAGGCATGGATGTCGACCAGCCTCCACCCGCAGCTGCTCCAAAGAAACCAAAGATACCTGGCCCAACGAGGAAGACCGCCAGCCAGAAAGCCATGGAGTTGAAGGAAAGGGATGTTCGTGTCCTAATCAGGAGCTTGCAACGCTGGGGCGATATCCGTCAGCGTTACGACGTCATCGTGTGTATCTTTAATCGATCCTTTGGAATGCCTTTTCATTAAAGGGTAATGTAGGTTGCTGAAGCGAAACTTCAAGACAAGAACAAGGGTATGATGTACGATGTTGCTGATGAGATCATTGATATCTGCGCACAAGCTGTAAAGGATAACGAAGAGCAAAAGCGTTTGCG
Organism: Gymnopilus junonius; assembly: GCA_015501075.1. Lineage (NCBI taxonomy): Eukaryota > Fungi > Basidiomycota > Agaricomycetes > Agaricales > Galerinaceae > Gymnopilus > Gymnopilus junonius. The sequence continues at coordinate 266,122 of JADNYJ010000026.1, forward strand.
GCAAGCATCAGGAGAGACCTTGACTAACGCTCAGAAGAGCAAGGCCGTCCTTGTTACATGTCGCGGCGTGGGTAACATCAACGCCGAAACTGTATTATCACGGAATCGCGATCTCCGCATCCTCTACAACATCCTTTCTGAACTCGAGGACCCGTACAAGTGGTCGATCCCGATAGACAACATCCGACCGACCCTCAACTGGTCGGGGCGGTGGGGTCCTCAGGATGATTCCATGCTTCTTGTCGGCGCATATATCTACGGCTTTGGTAACTGGGAAGCAATGCAAAAAGATCCCAAGCTTGGTTTGGAAGGTAAATTTTTCTTGGAAGAAGGCAAGAAAGGCGAAGATGCGGCCAGCCGGCCTATACCCAATGCTATTCATTTAGTTCGCCGGGGTGATTTTTTGCTGGGCATCTTGCGCGAGCATGAAGAGAAGCTACGTTCGTATGAAAGCTCTCTACGCCATAAGGGTCAGCTGAAGGTTTCGGCATCGCCACCCCCCACAGCCATGGCTTCAACGTCATCTTACAATAGCAGTCTCAAGCGTCGAGCAGAAAGCGAGGCCGTAGCTTCCATCGACGACGGAAGTAACAAGAAGCGTAAACGACGACCGACACCTACCTTCACAGATTCAGAATCTTCCGACGAATGGTGCGTAACAGTTTGCCGTTGTTCTTCATTTGTATTATTGACCTTTTCCCCAGCCCGTCAATGGACGAAGGTGCCACAAAAGAAGAGTTGCGTCCTGTCAAGAGGCAATTGGTAATTTTACTCTTTCTTCTCGACTAATAGAAGCTAATAACTCTACGTAGAAACAATTGAAGCTGTCTGGAGAGGACATGCCTCGAGATGATAAGGTTGCAATTCTGAAGGACTCTCTTGCTGCTATTGGTCGCCGTATTGAGCTGGTTTTGAATGCTAAAGAAGCTGCAGGAGAAGATAGAGACCGATGGCGACGACATTTATGGACGTACGTATAGCCATTAGTCACCTTGTGCGTAGGCGTTTCTCACTCCTTGTAGGTTCGTGACTCTGTTCTGGCCGAAGAAGGTCAAAGCTAGCAAGCTGGAGGAGATTCATGCGAAGATGGTCATGAAGGAAGCTGCTCCAAGACAGCAAGCAGACAGTAATGCCTCGAAAAAGCCTCGGCTGTCTGTTGGCGTGAAAACCAACGGCTCGTCTTCCGCTCCTTCCACCGCGTCTGTCAGGACAAATGGAAAGTCCTATCGATGACCTTGGAAGGCGGACGTTTCTCTCTTTCTCTCTCGCGTACATATTATCACGTTGCTACTTTCTTTTCTTTTCTTCTTCTTTTCGTTTCCTACGTTGAAACTTTTGTATATCTCTGCTACGTTCATTTTAATGTCAATCAAATTGTATTACTTCTCGAATATTGACTGTACTTTCTTCGTTGCTGCATTGGATGTTCTTCTAAGCTAGCATGAATGCATGGAGGATGTAGGCGAACTGATGCAAAGCTTAACAAGGCTGATTTCAAGCCTGGCCTGACCAACTGATTTGGCACGGGGCATAAGCTGTGTGGAGTTGAAAGTTCTCCGGGATTAGGAAACCACAATGCAGTCTGAAAAGTTTCCCTTTAGACACTGATCATATATTGACAATCACAGGTTGCTTACAATATTATCCATTCGTATCTCCAGCAGTGATTTTTGTATTTGACGACCGCTTGGACTTCTGAATGAGACGGCCATTAGATGATGTTGCGTTGGCCTTCTGGGACGAATCACGAGATGACTTGGTGGTTCTATCTTTTGGACTAGACATGGTCGGTTTTTTGTCAGCTTCACTCTGATAGTGCACATTGCCATTGCCATTCAATTTCGCCACTATGGGTCAAAATGTTGATTTAGCAGCGGGATAAAAAGTGGTCAAATACTCGGACGTACGTTCCAGCGCTTTCAGATCTGCCTCACGATTGAAAGTTTGCATTAAAGACGTGTAGCGCTTGACCTCCCATTTCATTTGCGAAGCCCGTGCCATATTGCCTTGTGATATCGCCCATTTTCTTTCTTCCTTAAACCGCCGGCGTTCGCTGTCAGCCAAAGAAGCTCTTGTCCTCAGCACATGGATTTCGCGCTCCAACGCCGACATTGAAGAAGTAGGACCAAGTCTATCTGAATTCGAATCGACAGAAGTTATGTCCGAAAAGAGATGTGAAGAGGTAGCCAGGGAGGTTCCCACATCCGTAACATCCACCACGGTTTCGACACTTCCTCCTTGAACGCTGGGACGAAATTGAACAACCTTCTCGCGGGGTTTGATTGTTTTAGTGGTCTGTGTATGCTTCCGCCGCCGCTCAGACGATTGCCGTGGTTTGTCGAAGTACTGAGAAACGAAGTCTGTGAACAGAACACCCAGAGCCACGCCTAGAATGGTCGTGATACATTTAGTGAGGTCGGAGAGAAGATTAAACTCGATGAAGAGTTTTGCTGCGATTAGGAAGGCGACAATTATGCCTAATCCCCAAGTTTTCGAGCTTTTCGCAGCGTAGTGCAGTGCTACACCTTGCCATGCACCAGCGAGAATGTAGTCCTTGATGAAAGGGCCGTCGGAACGGCTGAAATAGTCTAGGAGGATGCGCGCTCCGATTCCGATGAGAAGAGCGGGCGCAGTGGTGATAGTCATAAAAGCTGTTGAAGAGAGTTCTTCCTGAGCATGTCGTGGGTGTTGGCGGTGGTGGGGTTGGAAGTCGCATTGTATTCAAACTTTCACTCAAACACATCAACACGTGTCGGAAACTAAACTAATATACAAAACGCCGAGTAAATTTAATACACGGGTATAGCACGCCTAGATGCAAACGGCCCAGGTTATTTTTGAACAGAGCGGAGAGTAAGTAGTGCAGAATCCGAAAGACGACTAACAAAGTCCAGGATGTCCGTATTCAAAGCATCCCCACATTCAATGGAAGGAAAATGTCCGCCTGTCAAATGCTCTTTCCAGAACACGATGTTTTCAGCCACCGTGGCTTTCGCCCACCAGATAGGGATATAGCCAACATCATAAGGAAAACAGCTGGCTCCAAACGATACCGTTGCGGGTACGCGCTTTTCAAGAACTTGTTGGCGCAAAGCCTGGATGGCCTCCTTGTAAATTCTTGCATGCCAAGAACTACCCGACAGAAGGTAGAACATCGCCCACGTTATGACCAGTTCTTTATCCCATACGTAGCCAGGTTGAACCAGCGACTCGAGTTTCTCCCGAATCCAGGCGAGCATCCCAACTGGTGAATCAAGAAGGCCATAAGATACGGTCTGAGGTTTGGTACCTTGTATCCTGGAATAGCCGGATTCTTCTTTCATCCACCATTGCATACGAGCGAGTCTTTTCTTCTCGTCGGCTGTGAACCAGCGAGCAACAAGCCATAGAAGTGTGAGAGGATTCTTCAAGGGCGAGGGAGGCAGGCCCATTATCATGTTGAGGTGTATTCCAACGCATGAATCGGGGTATGAAATAGCCATGGAGCGCAGTATCATCGATCCCCAGTCCCCACCCTGTCCTATATATTTGGTGTAGCCCAAGTTCAGCATAAGTTTGTGATAGACTGAACCGATTCGCGGAATGCTGAATCCAGATGCCTAATTGCGCAGTATATTCAGGTTCATATAAAGCCCCTCTGAGTGTAGGACAAACCTTTGGAGAGGACGAGAAGACAAATCCTGGAATAGTAGGAGCAACGATATGGAATGCTTGTTGTGCGGAATCTCTTGGAGTGGTCAGACCAAGTAAATTCTCGACCTTGTAAGACCAGAACACATTAGATGAGAATTAGCAGAAAGTGTCTGTGACTATACTTACCTCGGTAAAGTTTCCTGGCCATCCGTGAGCGAATAACAGTGGTATTGCGTCAGGCCTTTCGCTGCGATGATGGACGAAGTGCAATTTAATCACTTCGTCTCCCTCTTCAATGTCAAGAGTAAACATTTTAAATGTCGAATTCAACCGTGCCTCCACTTTTCTCCAATCGTAGCTGGTCTTCCAATACTCAACGAGCTCGTTTACGACGGAACTTGGAACGCCATCCGACCATTCACTAGTACCATCGAGGTGTTTAACATCGGGAACAACGCGAGAGTTCTGCACGCGTTGGGTGATCCAATCGAGAGTTTCCGAGTCTACAGCAATGTCGAATGGTTGGGGCTGGACTTCCCCAGTCATGACGGGGTTCAACAGATCAAGGTTGCTGGTGGGTATTACTATTTATATTGATGGCGGGGAGGGTTTCGTCATCTCAGTGTCAGGTGGAACATGGAAGGCCCTTCCAATTTTGTCTAAGGTCCTCGACACGGGCGTCGGGGTTGGGATTATTGACAAGCTCAAGGTGACCTTGACTGACAAAGGACGCGTCAGAATACACCGGTACAGATTATATAATACATGATAGAAATACAAGTCCCATTGTAACCTAGACATCATTATCTATATAGTTTGCCATAGGATCTTCAGTCATGCGACGGGACATACGATAAGCCTCTGTAAAAATTATCAGTAAATAAGTCATGAATGATGAAGAAAGGCTGTTACGAACCAAGCTCTTCCTCAGTGACTTCATGACTGCTGCTTTCCAGACTACTCTTGAGCTTTTTACTTGACCGATCATCCTCAGTGTAGGCACTCCTTGCTTTCCTCTTCTTCTCCTCCAAAACTGCCTGAGCAAGTCGTTCTTGGTCAAGTTGAATGTCACCCTCGCCTATTCGTTTCTTTGAATAGTTCTGTTCTACCTTTCCTGGCCGAGGCTCTTCTTTGGTGTTGTCTGCCTTTTCGACAGGAACAGAGGTTGAAGACGCGAGTAGAGCTTGTGCACTCGAAGCCGTCGTGGCTTCGATTCCGGCCAGGCCGGCGCAATAAGAAAGGTGGACAGTGGAGTGGCAACAAGCATAACCCCAAGTCCCTGTTGACGTATCGTACCAGGAACCCCAGACAGCGGTGTGATTGTTGATATAAACTGAGTCCAAAATGGTTAGTCAACTTATACTGTGTGCAGGAAGGTGGATAAACACTACCGTCTTCAGGGTACTTCGACTTGGCTTTGGCCTTTTCACGACCTTTGATTACTTGTCCACTACGAGAATATTCGACATAGTTTTCTGTTTGTCCTTGACGGAGCTCTCTGGGAGCCGAATCAAGATATTCTGCTCCTCCATATTTAGCCAAAATACTGCTTTTTGTCGTGTCTTTAAGTTGTTCTTTCTTTTGCTTGAACTCGTAGTGCAATAACTCTCCTTGTGTCGGGTTGGCATTCAGGTGGACATCGTTGCCGCGCGCTGCTGCCTGCCAAGCAAACAACTGGAGGTCTGACACTTCAGGAGCCTCACCAGAATAGCGCAAGAAGTTGTCGCCAGCGAACTTCGCCTGTTTTATTTGGGTCGGCATACATGTAGGTAAGAGAGAGATAAAAACTCACATCCTCAGGTGGAACGTTCTTCACCGGAGCATCTCGCATGGAACGCGTTTTTGGATCATAATAGGCACTCTCTGGGTCGAGATTGATCAAGTATTTTGCGGTATCTTCACGGATACGGAGATTACGAACAGTGATGCGAGTTTTGGTATCCATCTTCTGTCCCACTGCATCGGCAGCATCTGCGTATTTATCTTCATCTGCATCCTCGTCTTCACTTGATCCGAAATCAGCATCCGTTTTCGTGTCCGATTTGCCAGCCTTTGCTACCTTACGAACCGCTGCTAAGTCGGTTGTTGTCTGGTTGTCTATCTCCTCCTCCCTCAGTTTTTGTCTCGCTGCTTCGAGAGCGGCATATTCTTCATATACTCTTTTGTGTTCTGCAGCATCATATCCATTCCACCGGTCGCGCTTGGCGTCGTACCCTGCGGCAACGTCTTGAATTACGTCGTCTGCCTGGATGTCTTTGTTCGTATACTTTGCTCCCTTTTTCCGAGGTCGCTCCAAGCAGTCCTGCTTCTTATGAGTCAATGCACCGCAATTCTCGCAGGCTCCTTTGCGATATTTTTTAGCTGCAGGTCCAGCTTTTGCTCCCCTGTCGTACCAATTGTCAAGTTTGTTGGAAACTGGTCGTTTTCAGGCCGACGTTGATGCTGTAAAGACGGCGCTCCAGTATCGAGATACCACGGTGCCTGAGAGATATATTCTGTAGGTTATGAATAGTTACTAAAATCACTCAATAATGGAAAGATAGATGACGTACGGGGAATGTGGGGATTGATAGGGCGACCCTCCTCATCTAAAGCAGCAGGTGCTGTACCGGCTTTCCGAGCAGCATCGAGGTCTTTTTGCCGTCGAAACTCTTCCCTGGATAGCTTTCCGATAGCTAAATATGAGTAAGAATGGCGAATATACGCAATGCAACTACTACTCACCAGATGACGAGGCCATTATATAGTAGACTTGAAGGAGGAACAAGAATTTAGTACTTGAACCGGCAAAGGGGCCTTTATTTGGGGCAATTTGGCTACAACTTCGCATTAGAGTAGGTGCGCTGACTCGGTCTTGAAGTAATGCAACTTCAGTCTTCAGAGAAGCACCAAATAGCACCCGAAGCTTGAAATTTTGAATTACTCAATGTCAAAACGTCCACCAAACTCGTCTAATGTCTCGCCAGCAAAGAAAAAGCGTACTAAATTGCAGCAAAATCAATCTCAACTAGACCACTTCTTCTCATCTCCGAAAACGAAGTCAACCACCAACCGATCGGGGCCTGTTCAGCCAGAATTTGTGCGAGGAAGTTCGACGAAATTTGATGGCTCAGCCCCGCTGACGTCTCTAGGTTTCGACAAACCAGAGGTCATTGACGTCGATTCTTTTGACGTTGAAGGTCTCGTTCCATCCCCACTGCCTAAATCACTTGCTGCCAGTGATTTGTCGAGACCCGCTCCTGCAAAGAGCAAAGAGCTAAATAGCAGTCGTGTCTTCGGAAAGGTCTCTACCTCCTCTGTGCCCATAGTGTTCTTACCTCTTGATGTTGACCCAATTGCTTATAAGCCAAATCTACAACCGTCACGTCAGCTTGAAGCACCCTACGCCCTTCTCACTCATGCTTTAATCGCTCTATCACAGACACGATCCCGTATAGCTATTATCAACATCTTGACCAATTTTCTTCGGACTATCACCTTGAAGCACCCATTATCTCTGTTACCGGCTGTGTATCTCCTGTCCAACTGTCTTGGCCCCTCGTTTGTTCCCATTGAACTTGGACTCGGTTCGTCCATCTTATCGCGCGCTATACAGCAAATATCTGGACTATCTGCGGCTGCTCTCAAGCAATTATACAACACAACGGGCGACCCAGGCGACGTTGCCTACGCTGCTAAATCTAACATACGAACTCTTATTCCTCACCCGCCTCTCACAGTACCTTATGTTTATGAGTCTATGCTTAAAATTGCTCGATGCAAAGGTCAAGGAGCTGCAAAGGAAAAACAGAAGATCGTTGAGAAGCTTTTGTTAGCAGCGTCGGGTGAAGAAGTTCGGTACATCACCAGAATGCTCTGTCAAAACCTTCGGGTTGGTGCCGTACGGACTTCACTACTCAGCGCATTAGCAAGAACTTTTGTCTTAACGGACCCTCAGTTCAAGGGTGCTTTAGCTGGAACTGATTTGCTAGCACCTGGTTCCCCATATGTGTCGGAGGACGCTGTTGAGGAGCCGGAAGAGCAACGTTCTCCGTCCAAAGGAAAGAAGAAGCCCACTGCTGCACAGGAGAAGTTGGCCTCCTCATTCAAGGAGGCAGAAAGTCTAGTAAAACAAGTCTACGTCAAGCACCCAAGTTATGACCAGATCATCCCAGCTTTGCTTGAAAATGGTCTTGATTCCCTTGCTGATCGCGTCCCTTTGACTATTGGTATGTACTATCTTTTTTTCGTATTCTCAGATGCAATTTACCTCCGTTGAGCAGGAATCCCGCTGCATCCAATGCTTGGGTCTCCCATGCGTTCTTTAGAAGAAATTTATAGTCGACTTGGTGACCTTCCTTTCTCAGCGGAGTTCAAGTATGATGGACAAAGAGCTCAGATACATGCCTTGCGTCTGGCTGACAATAAAAGTGATATAAAGATATTTTCACGTCATCTAGAAGACATGACGTCGAAGGTTGGTAGCAAATACCACGTTTTGACCTTCATAATTCAAGATCCTGTTTTTAGTATCCCGATATCATAGGCTTAGTGGATTGCATGTTCAAGGAGTCAGCTTCTCTAAGCTCCTTTATTATGGATGCTGAGGTCGTTGCTGTTGACACCTTTTCTGGTGCCATAAAGTCATTCCAGGAACTCTCTGGTCGAGCACGAAAGGATGTCAACCTGAAGGATATTCGAATCGCTGTATGCGTCTTTGCCTTTGACCTTATGTATTTGAACGGAGAGGTGAGAGACATCTATGACGCCATACCTACTTTATTGGCTTTATTGAGCATAGTTGGCAGCCATTACTTAGTCGCAGTTTCCGTGATCGTCGCGACTTACTTCGACAATGTTTTCCGATTCGGAGAAGTCAGGAACAGTCTGCGTCAGTAGCAGTAGCGCAATTCGACTTGGTCAAGAGCTGCGAAAGTAACGAAGGCAAAGCCTGTATCGAAGACTTCATGTTAAGTGCAGTGGAAAACAGATGCGAAGGCCTCATGATCAAGGTAGGCTATTTTCGCAATTAGCATTGTAAAATTGCCAAATTACTATGTTCTAATCTATCACTAAGCTTCTTGATAAACTGGACGGTGTAGAATTGAACGGGGAGAAACAAGGTCGTCTCAAGTCACTACCTTGCACCTATGAACCAGATGTACGGACATCGGGCTGGCTGAAGCTTAAGAAAGATTACATGGAAGGAATGGGTGATTCAATGGACCTTATCCCTGTCGGTGCGTGGTACGGAAATGGTCGGAAAGCGCCGTGGTGGAGCCCTGTCCTTTTGGCACTCTGGAATCCTGAAACAGGCCGTCCAGTAGCTGTGTGCAAATGCATGTCAGGTTAGTATAAATCCTCTAAATACGACCTATCGATCAATAACCTTTCTTTAGGCTTTACGGATGCCTTTTACACAGTTAGTCTGTTATATTTGATTTTATGACAGCTCTCCTGATTTTTTTATTCTATATCATCAGTCGATGAAGGAACACTATTCCGGTCAAACTGAAAATTGCTCTGCTCAGCCAATGTGGGAGTGTGATTTCGGAGGTAAGTCAACCAGAGTCGTACATGCTCGTATCTCACAAACTGTAGGTTTTAGACCAGACGTTTATTTCAGACCACACGAAGTTTGGGAAATTAGAGGAGCAGAGTCAGCGTGGCTTTATTTCAGTCTTCCCTCCCATTTACTCATTGTTTTGACTCTTGAATAGTGTTACCGAAAGTCCAGTATCCATAGCAGCCAAGGGGATCGTGGAATCGTCTCGAGGCCTCAGTCTTCGGTTCCCTAGATTTATTAGAATCAAAGATGACAAGAATGTTGAACTCGCGAGCACTCCGTCATTTTTAACAGGCATATGGAGGGAACAACAAGGGAAAGCTGGTCACTCCGGAAATGACGACGGAGATCTAATAGACCTACATTTTGGCCATTCCGACCTTGATTATCTGTCTGAGGAAGAAGAAAATATTTGAGAAATAAAAGGGGTCATTGTTTGGTAGTAGTACATGGGTTAATTGTATACAGTAGACAGTACCTGGCTTGAATTGACAAAAACTTAACATTCAGATTTTATACTGAACTGTCCCAGAGAGACTCGAACTCTCGATCTTCCGATGCCAGTGCTAATAACAGTCGGACGCCGTGACCAACTAAGCCATGGGACACATGGATTCTTAGAATCGTTTGAGCTCACCAAATAGGTGTCAACAACGCGTCGCGTCAGTCTTCCCACAAGTTACAACTACATACAACGTTGCTCGCTTCAGGATTCTTCCTTAAAGATGAATCTGCACTTTTCCATTTTGCCCTTAGGTTGGTATATATTCTTCTTCTGCGACGAACTATGACTAAATTTCAGTGTAGATGTCGTCCAATATCTCACCCAGGCGTTGGATTCTGACGGCAATCTTGAAAAACCTCTGCGAATCCTCCGTCTCCCACATCCCCGCACTGGTGAATGGAATTTGGTCTATGGATTACCAAATTTGTGCTCATACGTGAAATAAGGATTACCTTCCTTGTTCTTACCTTTGGAGTGGCTACCTCCGTCAAATCCACAAAAATCCTCAGCGTTATTGGAAATCCAGGCAGTCTGCCCTCCGGATGAACGTTCGTGGATATTAGGCGAGGAAGTTGTAGCTGGTACGCATTCGAATCTGTTTTATGCAATTTCCGGCTGGTTATTCGATTTCAGATGGAAAGCTCTTAACAATGACCCCAATCGATCCGGTTTTTCTCCTGCTTCCTATTCTACAGGCCACTCAGCCAGTGTGTATGTCCAATGGAGCTCGCTTCCGCTTCTTATACTTCTTCTAGACAGACGGATCTACTGCGCAATTTAGGACTGCAGACGACCTTCTGGACGAATGTGCAAGAAAGCTTGCATCTTCAAACGATTCTTCAGATTCATTAGTTGTAGAAGTTCAAAGCGCCCTCGATTTCTGTTCATTGCGATGCACTAGGGAGTCTTTGACGCATCTCTGTGATGTGAAAGGTCCGTCGACACCTGCTAAAAGGCCGTACAAGGGACTCATTTACTCTAGAAATTTCGCCTGAGATTACTGTTTATCGATTCTCTCATTTGAAATTTCGCGACTATATGCGCGCTAAAGTCGCGCGTCTTGAAAAATCCAATGCCTTTGATGCTTCGCGCACGACGATTAGAAGCCTGGCCAAAGATGGCCTGATGGAGGACGGTCGTGAGGACCTATTGCAACGTGCGATTTTGATATTATTTCAAGTAACTTTCTAACGGAGATTTTAGTTGGTCGCATACGAGCTTGCTGCGACCTCGTCTCTCAATATCTGTCATCTAATATGCGGGATGAGCTGATAAACTTGTATGAGTAAGTCGTTCGATGTAACAGTTGGCATACGCTGCTGATAGCCTAATCCTAGCTTCACAAAGCTCCAAGCATATCTTAATGCAAATGCAGAAGAAGCGGTTGCAAAAGCCACGGCTGATTCATCCAAGCCGCCAAAGAAGGTAGCAAAGGAGGCACCAAACAAGTCAGGATCAGTTGATAATAAGAAGAGGAAGCCGGCGAAGCCCTCGCAAGGAGTTGAAAAACTGAAAAAAGCTAGTACGGCTGGTATGGCCAAGCTTTCCAGTTTCTTCAATAAATCGTCATAGTGTATGTAGTGAGTTGTAATTTTCGTCTGTTCTGACTAAGCCTTGCTTCTTTGTTTACTACGTCCATGATTCCTCCGCGACAAGCTAAAATGCTGTCTTTTCTGGCCTCTCTATAACGTTTTCCTTTGTATCGCTCTCTCTGTCGTGTATTTTCCTCGTCAATAGCGTTGTTTTCGTCATGTTGTCTCAGCCTCCTCTCAAGCTCTACGCCTCTCGCGGCATTCAAACGGACCTCACTTTCGCGCCGCAATTCGCCTGCTCTTGCACTGCTCGGTCTAATCAGTTATATTCTGTCTCGAATGGCGAGCCTGCAGCAGCCGGTCTAGACTCACCCTCTGAATTCTTCTGTGGTCAATTGGATCCCTCCACTCTTGCTTGTGAAAGCGCATATACTCAGTACACCCATACTCCGGATATCCCAGAGCTAGATCCATATCGCCAGAAGGCGAAACCAAGTTTGATTGGTTACAATCGACCAATAGACCATATTACGCACTCAAACCGTGTGGTATCCCTTCCTACCAATGCCCCTCATGATCAAACCGAAGTCATGATGGAAAGACAGATGAGAATCGTTTCAATGCCAGAATTTACGAGAGATGGTACCTTACAGCCCAATCTTGCCCCAAAAATATTTGACATTTCTACATGCAGGTTATGATTCTGCGTGGAATGAAGAAATGAACCATATACGCAGATACCCATCGGATTTACCTCGAACACCTTCTCCACCTTCTTCTCCAGAATCAGTCATGATTGTTGGAAATGACTTGAGTCAGGTTTCTAACTCATTCCTTCGACGTTCGTCTACCGATGATGATGGTGAGTCTGGTCTTGCTGGTACCTCCAATCATTTTCAAATTTATAGCTCAGGCTGGATTACATGGGCAAGTTCACCTCCGCGACCGATTCCTGCCCTGCACGGCCCTCTTTCCCTTCCATATGCTAGATGTCCTTCGTAAGAAAAGATCAATACGTTATGTACTTCGCTTATAAATGTTTTAGAGGTGCTGAAGGGACGCTTGTTGAAGGCGACGACCTCCCTCACAAAATCTGGGGCCTTGGGATCGACAGCACACACTCGCGCAGTTCCGTTACGAACCGAGCCGTTGCGCCATCAAATCAATCTCTTCAGTCCTCAGGCCCTGCTAGCAACTGTACGCATTCATCTGCAACCAATACCCATCTCGAACACGCACAGAGTGCAAAAGCTACGACAATCCGCGGAGATGCTATTATAGATTTGTCCAAGCCGTCTACTTTCCATGCTTGCGTTGATGACTCAGGCTATCTAGCAACGACTTATGCTGGGGTGTACGTCTCGGATACAGTTTGCAGGAACAACTTACCTTCGCCACCAATTCCTGCTGTCATTGACGTAGATCTCCCTGTTGTTTGGCAGCGGGACAGCTCCAAGACGAAATCGACCTTTGAGCACTATGTCTCCCAACCTTCTGAAAAGGGATTTACTAATAACCTTGAAGGCTATGGCATCAGTCGTCATCATCAGCTCAATAAATCTGCGCCATTGTTTATTCCTGGATCTCTCCCATTGGATGGACATCGAAAAAGCGCATATAGCCGACCACCTGAAGAGCACAACCAATTCGATTCTCGTAATACCGCCTTTTCTCAGACGATCCGCCTTCAAGGAGACCACTCTGCTTCTCCTAGTACTTGTTCTCCTGCTTGGTCACCCGTGTTTCCTGGTAATTCTGTTGAGGTCGAAATTTTGAGACACGTACATTCAAAGGACGACGCCTTGACTGGTCCTCGATCTTATGGTCCTAAGGTTTTTTCTCCTCTGGGACATTCGAGCCCGCTATTGGCAATGATACAGCAAGTGGGAAATCAAGATCCCGACGGTATTCCCGTGAACTACCCTAATGATTTGGTAGTACCTGTGGATTCATACTTCTCGAATAGCCTGAATGAAAGGTGCGACAAAAGATCAGTCGACTACAGGGAGACCTACACGTCCCCTAGGCTCTCAGACCAAAGTTACAAGTTCTCATATCAACCTCGTTCAGTCCCTCTTGCTCGGCTAATTCAGCGCAGGCTTTCTGTCGTCACTGAAGATGTCGGTGCCGGTCCAGCATCCTTGCTGCAAAGAGGTGAATGCTACTCCAAGTCCAAGCAGTCGGACTACGAGGTCATGGCTCGCACCAAAGAAGTTGTCAGCAACGCCAAAGCCGACTTGGATATCGAAACGGCGCAAAACACCATCAGCGTCGAAGTGATACCAGATGATAGGGAGTCAAACGCGGTCGTTAAATTACCCAGGAGAAGCGTTTATTCTGCAGCTGGACTGTCTAATAACCAAACACACCGCGACGCAACAAGTGCAGCCACTATGGGAGCAAGATCAATGAAAACCAGAAACGTCTCCGAAGTAGCTTGAACAGGATATCACAGAAATTGCAATCCTTCGTTTATCATATCCACTTATAAATAATCCCCTATTCCAATCCGCAGCGTTATGTATTCCTTGTCCGGTGGTAATTTGTATGGTTTACCCGTCTCCGCAATAAGTGATACACTCAGTCGCAAACATAAGACATTAGAAAGAACTTTTCGCGTTCGATTTCTTTTGGATGTAATTGTCGAAGAGCTACAGAATCTAAGCCTTGACGAACAGGTCTGTGAACTTGTCTACTGGAAGTTTGGACAAAGAAGCGGCATCAGATACAGTATCAAGGATCCTAGACATAAAGACTGTAAGCAAAACGGACAGAAGAGATTGAAGAAGCAACGCACTTCTTCTGGTGAGCCTCATCATAGTGATATGAAATATGCCTGCGTGCGGGGTCAGAAGCCATTAAGAAAAAACTAGTTAGGATGTACCTCTTGAATTTGTTGATCAGCAAAGGAGTGCCCTCGGTCCTGCGTCTTTTGTGTCCAACAGGGTACTCAATCTCGACTTCATCGAGGACAGTTCCGTCATTGAGTTCAACCAAGAGGGCGTTACCGATGGAGCGCTTCTCAGGATCGTGGTAGTCGACACTGAAGCGTTTCTCCTCAACACAGTAGATTTTAGCACGAAGAGCATCGATTCTTGGATCAGAAGCAGAAGCGTCAGTGCTAAAAAAATGTAGTTAATTGTGGAGTCCTGGCATCGCTCGGGGCCAATTGTATTCACTTACTAGCTTTCAGAGGTCAGTTCACCGAAAATCAAAGGATAGGCAACCATGTAGTTGATGGCATGGCTATCAAAAATATTCAGCACACAAATACAACAACCGGGGGGAGGGGCGAAAGAGGTCCACTCACTCTCTGTCAGCGAAGTTGTCCAGGGGACCTTGCTTGTCGATGATCCTGATGGCAGCTTCTTGGGTGCGGATCCTGACACTCTTGATGTCGTCTGAAGTCTTGCCCAATTCCTTGAGCTTGTTGTGAACGACGTGAGCGGCCTCCACGGCCGTTTGAGCGTGGAATTCAGCAGGGAATGAAATCTTGAACAGAACGTTCTCCATGATGTAGGAGCCATAGGGCCTTTGGAATTGGAAGGGTTGACCCTGAAAATAATCAGCGACTCAAGCCCGATGCTAGAAGCAAGCATTGAATATTACCTTGAACAGAACATCGTAAAATCCCCAAGTCTTGGCAGTGAGAACGGAAGGAAGGCCCTTTTCTCCCTTCTTCACCAATAATGCCAAGTTAACGGCGCGAGAGCAAGCATCTCCAGCAGCCCAGGCCTTTCGGGGTCCAGTGTTGGGAGCGTGTCGGTATGTACGCAAAGATTGGCCATCGACCCAGGCTTGCGAGACTGCATCGATAGTTTGATCGCGGTTCAGGCCGAGGAGCTTTGATACAACCGCAGTGGACGCGACTTTGACAAGAACGACGTGGTCAAGACCGACTCTGTTGAACGAGTTGAGGAGAGCGAGTCCTCCTTGAATTTCATGGGCTTTGATCATGGCCTCTAGGATTTCGTGAACAGTGAGAGGTTGACCTTGACGGGCAAGGTGGTCCGCGACGGCGAGGATAGCTCCAAGGTTGTCGGAAGGATGACCCCCTAAACGACAGGGGTCAAGTTACAGTAGGGTAGAGAGGGTGAATAAACATACATTCTGCAGCCAGGAAGCAATCGTTGAAATCGAGCCATCGAATGATAGCTCCAATGTTGAAAGCACCACGAATGGGATCGAGCTGGTAGTTGGTACCGGGTACGCGAGTTCCTGATTGAGGGCAAATTCAGCAACAACACAAGGTCGGAAAAAGAAGGAGCACCATTGGGGACAATGGTTCCTTCAACGACAGGACCAAGGAGTTTGGTGCACTCGGGGAACCTCAGAGCCTCGAGACCACAGCCAATGGTATCGATGAGGCAAAGCCTTGCGGTCTCGAAAGCAAGGTCGGACTCGATCTTGTAGTTGTGGACATAGTCTGCGATGTCGACGAGGACCTGGTCAGGCTCGGGACGGACGGCAGATTCACCATGGTGGGCAGACATGGGGCGAGTTGAGGAGAAGGAAAAAGAAGGGGAAGAGGAAATCGATAGCCGGTTTGCCGGAGCGGTCGACCTAAGAGACTGGGATCGGGCAAGCACAGAGAGATTACGGCCCAGCAGACGACGGCGGACAACAGGGAGACCAACACGGCCGACAGTGGACAACATAAATGCAGCACCAAGAAAACACACCCAAAGCAACGCAGGAGCAACTGTTCAGTGCTCAAACAACACTACCCCGCCTTATAACCTCTTTTCCACGTGATTCTGGGGTCTGAGTCGCCTAAGCGCTGAGCCGTCGCGCTTCTTCCTTTTACCTCGGCAGCCTTCCCCACTTCCGACCCCATCCGTTCCCCACAGATAAGATTATTACACAATATCTGATAAGATCCCTCTTCGCCAAGCCGGCACAGCCACGCCGACCGATGACGATCCGTCACCTTGCCGTCGTTCGCCGTCCATGAGTCAATTCCAAGTTTCTTGACACTGTATCCTACTCACCATGCTTTCAGACCACACCTCGGACTCTGTCCGGTCGCGCTCGCTGCCAGATGCTCAGAAAACCAAGAAGAGGCGACTGCACGGTGCCTGCGATGCCTGTAGAAAGAAGAAAAGTACGTCCGGTGATCCCAGTCTATGTCATGACATTACTCAATGCGACACTAGTCAAATGTATGACTCTCGGGTATTGTCTTTCCGAATGCTAATTTCCTGCCTTGGCCCTTTTATCAAGGCGATAGTGCAGAGATGCCTGGAAAGATTTGTACAAATTGTCGCATCTCCAATATTCAATGCAGTCACGACATACCTCGTCAACCCAAGGTATCTCATCTCATTATCTAAATGCCTTCATCTACAACTACTAAACTGGGAACAGAAATCGGAGACACAACAGACGTGAGTGTCATTCGTTATGTAGGACCCCCATTCTGGAATCTCATCTTCTATATTCAGTTACATTCGCAGGCTGGAAGAGAAGCTGGCAAAGATGGAAAATTACCTTCAAAAAGTGCATCTCACATGATTGTTGCACCTGTTCCCTTTTTCTGATAGCGATTTTAGACACATCCAGACCAAGATATCGACCACCTTATTGAAACAACCGCTGACGATTCTGCCATTCAGAGTCCAAACGACACGGTAAAGGCTGCTTCCCCGAGCTATCCGGATCTCAAGTATCCCATTCCTCATTCAGTATCCACGGATGCAGCTTCGGCCGTGTCAACCCCGCCCGATACAGTCGATGACCAGCCAGAGTCTTCTGATGATGGTGACGACCTTGCCCATGTCGCGCTCGCCGAACATTTGAGTTCCCTGTCAATAGCCGCCGTCGACGACCGATTCTTTGGCCAGTCCAGGTAGATTTCTAAAAAAAATTCCTTGGTTTTATCTCGTCTTCATGTTCCCCAGCACTTTTATGTTCGCCAAGCAGGTATCAAACGTAAAGAGTGAAATAACCGGTACACCACTCAGGCCGGATCCTTCCAGGTTCAGAAGGCCACTATATTGGGATCTGAGGCCGGTATGTTTCATTCTTATTCTACTCGTCTGTATATTCAAGACAATCATTTTAGTGGGAAATGGCATATGCCCTTACTCCTGAGCCTTCCTATGTTTTCCCTGAAGAAGAGCTTCTGCAGAATCTCGTCGCTCTATATTTCGAAAGAATGAACCCCGTTTTGCCGGTTTTGCACAAGCCCAGCTTCCTCAAGTCTATTTCTGCTGGGCAACATAACTGGGATGCATCTTTCGGTGGTACAGTGCTTCTTGTGTGCGCCATCGGCGCTCGCTATTCACAGGATACTAGAGTGACCGTTGGCAACGACCCTTCTGGCCTGTCTGCCGGATGGCAGTACTTCTGCCAGGTCCCATTGCACAGGAAATCAATGTTTTACAAGTCGACAATCTATGACCTGCAGTACTATTGTGTAAGCTGCAGCCTTTGTGCCTCTGCTCAAGTTGATAACATGATTCCAGCTTGCAACAGTGTACCTGATCGGTACCTCAATCCCCCATGTTTCTTGGAATTTCCTAGGACTTGGGGTGCGATATGCCTTGGAAAAGGGTGCACACCGTCGGAAAGGTCACAATCAGAAAGTTTCTCCCGAGGATGAGCTTCTGAAACGATGCTTTTGGTTCGGTAATATAATATGATATTGAACTGCACCTTCTCTGACCCTGTGACCTAGGTGCTTAATCTGTATTGACCGACTCATGAGCTCATTCCTTGGGCGTCCATGCGCCATTCACGACGAAGAGTGAGTGCCTCTTATTTTCGATCTGTTGTGTTGTCCTGCTGAGAAGGCACCAGGTTCGATATAGAATATCCCATTGAATGCGATGATGAGTATTGGGAGACAGAAAACCCAGAGAACGCATTCAAGCAACCAGCTGGAAAGCCTTGCTCTATCACAGCCTTCGTTTGTCTTATAAAGCTGTGCGAAATTCTTAGTTTTGCTCTGAGGACTCTTTATTCCACAAAGAAGTCCAAAGTTCTCGTAGGGCTCATAGGGCATGAATGGGAGCATCGAATCGTCGCAGAACTCGATTCCTCACTGAACAAATGGAAGGATAGCCTCCCTGATTTTTGTTCGTGAGATTTTCCTGGGCCAAATTTCTATTGCTGAATTTCATCACCTAGTGCAATGGGATCCCGAACGAGCAGATCTCCAGTTCTTCCATCAATCAGTTGTCCTGCATTGCGGATATTATTATGTGCAGATCCAGACACATCGACCTTTCTTGACTAAGAAATCTCCCTTGTCTTTCTCCTCGCTAGCGATGTGCACCAATGCCGCTAGGTCATGTAGTCATGTTGTGGAAGCTTCCATGACGAGAGGATTTTGGATCTCTCCACACTTGATAGTCAGTTGTCATTTGCTTATTCATGTCTTGTTCTTTGATCTTTCTTGCCAATTCAGATAGCTGCTGCTGCTGCTGGACTCGTCATTGTTCTCAATCTGTTAATCAATCAAGAATCAGGTCTCGCTGGGGATCCTGTAAAAGAGATAGGAAACCTTCAGAAGATTATGGCCTTCCTCAGAGAATGCGAGAAAAGGTGAGTACCTTCCACGTAGTTTAATTGCTCGAAGGGTTCTGACAAGCAGCCAGATGGCATACTTCAGGGCGCCTAGTGTGAGACCTTTTCTCATTACTATGTTTCATCGACCTCACCAAAAGACAGGGACATGCTGACCGAAATCGGTTCTTTACAAGACTACCAACCAAGGTCATCTGGCAAGCGTCGGCGTGGACAATCCGTCACAAATCATACGAAGCTGCTCCTGCGCCACCGCCAAATTTTATTTCCGTCAATTCCAGCTATTCCGCTCCTGCAGCAGTGCCAGCAACTGCGGTCAACACTAATCCGTTCCCTTCGAGCACCGCTGCAGCCATGCCGACCAATGATTGGGATCTCAGCAATTTGTTGCTCATAGAAATGGGATATATACAAGCGAATGCGGGACAAGATACAATGCAGCCTGTGCCTGCCTTTGGTAACCCCTCGTTAACAGCTCCTCAACTGTTCCCCACGGGACAGTATGCCCATATTACCAGAACTACGCCGGATAGTATCCCGCAGTCGCGGACTTTTTGATGAGTGATGATATGTTTGCGCTCTGGCCAGATATTCCAGCTCCGGGGCTATGAGGTATTTTCATTTCAATTTTCCGGGCGCTTGTAATAACTGACGTGTTGATAGTGCAGATGAGTGGGATGCTTACCTTGCAAATATAAGTCAGGCACGACAGATGACTAACCCTGCCTACTAACCAATTCATTCGATCTGTATTTTACTCTTAATTTGGGTTTTTACTACTCTTCGGGAAATGATTGTAACTTGATAAGTAATTTATGCTAAACCCCCTTGCATGTACAGTAGTTATTTGTACGATTCTTCGACTGGGAATAATAATAATCAGAGACAATGAACTTTGAAGTGCATTCCGCTCGATGTATCATGTAGAGTTTCGCGTCCCCGTGACTGACTATATTGCAAACCACCATGAACGCTGGGACTACTCATGCAATCGAATCTCTTTTCGGTCCGTCGTCCCAGAAGATCGAACTTTCAAACTTCATAGAATCGTCTTCCGAGTTATATCTCCTAACTCATGAACAGGAAACATTCCCTGATCACATAATTGACGAGTGCAGGTGAGGAAGTACCCTTCCAAACCGATTGGCCTAGCTTAAATTGGAGGGCTTCTTTCTCTCAGCATCTCAGAAATACACAAACTGCTTAACGATACTTGGTCTAATCCAACGCTGTCTGCTCACCTCATTCGGGACCATGATAATACGATCTCGGCTTTGCATTCATTGCATTCCACTCCCAATCAAAAACCTCAGAAATTAAGTAGAAGGTCGCACCTACCCGACCCTGACAAGTTGCCTGTGGAAGTTACCACCTTGCAGAAAAAATTGGATGCTGTTTCCCTCAACAGTTTTAGGTATTTCGAACATACCAGCGATATCCTTCACTAAGCTGTTTGCAGACTAAAAGCGGATTCAGTCCATTTCATGCGCACACAAAAAAATGCCGACAAGAACATTTTGCAAGATCCTGTATGTTATATCTATCTGCCATAGCGTCATCATCGTCTACACTTTGTCCAGATACAAAAGTCCTTTTCAACTCTGGACGCTGGGCAACCTGAAGCGGTCATCACCATCTCGATACACCACAGAATACATTGGGGACCAAGCTATGTTACACGCTCTTCTCAGCATGCATTTTTGTCCTCCCAAACCTTGCAAGACATATACGACGCAATTCCCTGTGAGTCAAAGCACCTTCCCCCTGAATTAGGTCTCCCAGAAGGGCAAACCGGCTGCGTCATATGCATCGAAGATTTTGCATACGGTGATGGTGTGGGCGCAGAAGACTACGCAACGTACGTGGCTAAATCTGGTATAGCCCTACTTTATCTGACCATAAAATCAGGATGTTGCTGAAATTGCTTGAATCTTCGCGTAAGAAGTCTTCCAGGAAACTTACCAAGGCTCCAACTTGCCAGCGAGAGACGAAGTTGAGCGGCCTTTCTCTTCGGATTGCTGAACCGTACTGGTTGATTCACCACGGCAATTGCGAGCATTTTGTAGTCGTTGATCAAATTAGGTGAGAATCGTGCATTCAACTCACTCGTTTCAGTTCCATATCCTTCTCAGGTTACTTCACCCCTTTGATCCTCGTTCTGGTTATCCGTTGACTCTTCAAATTGTGCCTGCCATGTTGGACTTGTGCCGCGCATGTACTAAGGTTCCAGCTGTACTCTCTGTCGTAGGCGATGTTAGATTGGCGGAAAGTCCATGCCTCTTATGCGGGCCTTGCTGGAGGAGTATGGGTGCATCGGAGGACAAAGCTGTCATTGTACTACCCTTAGTCGAGCCTTCTTACAGATAGATGATGGGTGCCATGTTTTCGAAGTTTCCGCGCCACGCTCTCCTAGTTTGCTCCTAGTAGTAGGTAGTGGCGGGGCGGCTTGCCATGACTTATGGCGGGACCACGCCATATTTAGACACGAGAGTATTGCCAAACATCACGTCCGAATGGATAGCTGCGGTCAGGGCAGCCTCTGTAGACTTCAGCTCTCGTATTACTATTAGGAATGGCTATCCCAACCTTCACGAACCAGGTCGTCGATTTGTTAGATCAGCATGACGATGTGGTTTCGTGGATCAACGACACGCTCACGCCGAATGACATCGATGACTCTTCCAGCGTTGATTTAGCCGTTCTCGACCAAGAAATAACCCAATTACTTTCTACCCTTGACATTGCATCTGAGGATACTTCTGCGCAGTTGGAACGTGCAATCGATGACATTTCGCGCGCTATACCCCGTCTGGCTTATGATCTCCACTTCATGAAAGACGGGGCTTCTACCCTCCAAAATGCACTGGTGGGTGTGCTTCAACGATCTCGCGACGCGGTACCGAAAGAGACAAGTGTGGCGTTGGACAATCTGCATCACTTGGACATGATAAAGGGAAGGATGGAGGTCTCTCGCGAGGTCCTTCGGGAAGCTGAGAGCTGGAGCACTCTGGAGCATGAAGTATCATCGCTCATTCTTGAAAAGAGCTATGCAAAAGCTGCTGACAGGCTATCTGAGGCAAACAAAAGCATGGTGGTTTTCCAGAATACCCCTGAATATGATCCTCGTCGAACTCTAATGGTTAACCTTCAAAACCAACTCGAGGCTGCCCTGAGCACGGCATTGGTATCAGCAATCAATTCGCAAGATTTATCTGCTTGCCGAGACTATTTCTCTATATTTTTTACCATACAGCGCGAATCGGAGTTTCGAAATTACTACTATGCTTCCCGGAGGGCCTCAATCGTTTCGTTTTGGCAGGATACCCCGCTGGTCGAGTTGGACCTTTCTTCCCCTCCGTCTAGTAGCGGACCTGTTCAGAGCTTCACAGAATTCCTCCAGAAGTTTTACTCGAACTTCCTATCTCTCCTTAACTTAGAGAGAATTGCCATCTCTTCCATTTTCCCAGATCCCTCCAACACACTATCCCAGTTCATCTCTTCCACCATAACATCACTGCAGCCGACCATTTCTCAGCGCCTTTCTTCATATGCATCCCATCATGGAGAATCAATACTAATCCACCTTATCCCTGTGTTGCGAGCAACTGAAGAATTTGCTACAGGAGTCGAACATATTATGGAAAAGATCAAATATGCTTCAAATGCGAACCTGCCGTCGACTCAAGGCAATACTTCAGAGAAGCCACAAACTCATCGACGGCGATCGAGTCGAATGTCTATATCCCTAAGGTCTGGCCAACATCGCAGCTTACCGAGTACCGCCGGTCTCGTTAAAACAATTGTGGACTCCTTGGAAAATTTGGAGTGGGAGCAAGAGTTGTTTCAACCTTTTCTAGATTTACAGACAGATTATGCAACCCTAGAGCGAAGATACTTGGAGCATTCTTTCATCGAGATAATATCCAGTGACTCGCGGGATAAAATACAAGCCTCGGACAGGCCTCGACTTTTTAGGGAAAGAGCCGTCGATGTTTTTGGGATTGCAGAAAATAGCATGAGCAGATGCAAGGCTTTCACATATGGCTATGGTGCAGTCGGTCTGATTCATGCCCTGGATGGCTTCTTTCAATCATTTATAGATATGTGGACCGCTGACATTCAGACTGGTTCCTATAATCAGCCTTCCGTAAGCAAAGGATCTGTGTCAGATAACGAGCTTTCGGATCTGGATTACACAGCTCAAGATTGGTCCAGTATCCAGCTATCTCTTCATCTGCTATCATCAGCACGAACTGTTTTTGACCGGTTGGTTGTGTTCGAGACTAAACTCCGAGCATATCTTAGTCAAGTTGCTACCCTCTTCCGAATGGCCGCAAACGATCCACTCAACTTTCCCATAGCTACAACTAAAGGGGAGAGCCAATTATTGGAACAATCGACGCTCAATTCGACCGACTTGCACGCTCTTCTGATTGCTGTTGAAACTGATTCCGGTGCGCGCGATCCTCCCTACTCGGCTTCGCTTCGTCTCCAGGCGCCAGCTCCAACTCCTTTAGAACCTTTGCTTGTCAATGCAAGAAAAGCCCTGTCAACTTTCGCCCAGACATGCCAGACAGCAATGACGAAGACTATTTTGTCGCCTTTGCGAAGTCACTTGACTGGGTATGCTTCCTCATCTGGATGGCTTTCTACAGCGGACCCTAAAGCAGCCACTTCAAACAATGATCTCCGAGTGCCTACGTTCTCGCTTTCACATAGTGAAACGGTACAACGAGTTGCAGAGGGACTCTTGAATCTTCCTCGTTTGTTTGAAGTATATGCGGATGACGACGCTCTTGCATTTTCTTTAGAAACCCTTCCTTACGTGGAGACGGAAATGCTTCACAACTTGACCGAACAAGCAAACGACATGACAAGTCAGCAATCTCATCGGCGACGTTCTTCAATCTACATGAAGCCAACTGTGATCGATTCTGAATTGGTGTCCTCTGCTTGGCTTGTATCATTGGGACACACCTTCCTGGAATATCTCATAGCGGACATCCTTCCGGCTATTCCATCATTATCTATTGCAGGAGCTGCTCAATTATCTTCTGATCTGGAATACCTTTCTAACATTGTGCGTGCTCTCAATGTTGAACACAGGACATTGGAGCAGTGGAAGAGCTATGTCAGCATGGACAATGAAGAAGGGATGAGAACCTTAGCCAACAGTTCCAGTCCATTGGATCCAGTCTTGGAGCGTGTTGCAAAATTGCGCGGCTGGCGATAGGGCAAGTGTCAGGTAAGTTTACTTCAGTCGTTTCGGAAAGCTTGATATTGATGCTTTCACACCTTCGCTCTACTTACACTGGGACAGTTGACATCCTATTCGTGACAATTAATTCATTAGACCATCATCCCCGCTCCAAAAGTCCTAGTCAATCGCACATTCCGGATCCGCCTTCCATGTTATTGACAAGGAACGATAAACTGTACCTGGCATTGCGCCTTAATGAGTAGTCAGTCTGTCACAATACGGCCAGACTATTATGTTAAACCCCTCGTTTGACGCTGCCACTTACGCTTGCAGGTTTTTGTCATCCACGCAGCCGCGCACCTCTTCACTTGATTGACGTCAACGGATAAAAGTTCCCTTGCATACCCATGACGTATAGCAAGTACCTGAGCCCATTGAACAAGAGGGCGTACAAACCTGCATTTACTTTCTTTCAAAATCGAACTTGAAAAATAACCAGTTGAGTCCTGTTCTATTGTCACACCTTCTGGTCGCTACGCACTCAGCTTTTGTGGACACCGGGCTGGTTTGGAACGAATTCAGAATGGTAGCACGACCATGAAAGCCGGGGCAGCTGGTTTAGTCCCATTCGTCGGTCATCATCCATAACTGTCTGAGTACATATCAGTATAAATTGTAGCAGTTTTCGGATTCTGGATACGGACGGACAGGCTGCTTGACGACCCCGCAAATACGGCATCAGCGACGTTGCGAAACATTTTCATCTTGACAAATTGAGTTAATGCGGGTTGGACTTGCTCACCGGTCATCGCTGGCATAACTAGTACGGATACTAACCCAGTTGAGAATCACGACAATCATTACTTAGGGGGGCTTGCGATAAAACTTTTCTTTATTGCCCAGCAAAAGCGGCAAACCTTTCGAAAGTCCTACTAATTTTTGCGGATTGAGTACCGCGCACCCCTGACATGCCGAGGAAGAAATGATGGGGACCTGGGCAGATGATGAATTTGAGTTGTTATCAACGTCCAACATGTTGAACTAATAATGTCTAGCTTGACGATTGGCAAAGGGAATGGGGCGGTGGGAAGAGAGAAAACGCAACTAAGCTATTCAGCCTTTAAGTAAGTGGAATAGACTTCAAACGCCACCACGCCGGTGAATGGAGGGCTGACCTCCTCCCCTCAAAAGATGATATGTAAGTACTTGGCGATTGCAAAGGCCATTCAGGAACAGGGTCTCTTATCCACCCAGAATTACGAAATTCGGTCAATTAGCATTACACTGTATCAAATTGTCATCGAGTCTAGATGACTGTTATAAATGCAGCCTAGGGTTTGAATGTACACAGTTGGGGATGAGTCCTGCTAAATTCCGGAGGAATACAATGATTCAAGGCGTCACTTGGGGGCCAATTACAGAGCAGTCACCGTCAAGGAAAACCAAGATGCAAAAGACATAAAAGGTAATAATGGAAAGCATTTTAACTTTGGATGAAGAAATCAATCCCTCCCAGGAACGATGACACCGGTCATAGTCTCCTGAGCACCAGTCTCCAGACTCAACAAGACCGAGTTCGGAAATCCTAGATGGAGTAACAAAACTTGAATATAAACAAGTGACACAAAAAATCGGTGTGCGGTCAAAATCGAATAACTTTTAATCCATATGCATCGGAGAGGAACACTTCGGAAGCCTTTAGCCAATATAATTATGATATATTATTAGAGGGACACACCTGTTCAAAGTATGAACAAACGTCATCAAGGTATATGGTATCGTTGTACCTGATCGATATACGCCTGCCCCGATGGAGATCTCGTAACTCTTGCAGCCTAAAGGAATGTCGGCTGCGGAGACTTTTTGGACTAACTTCCTTGGGTTGAGGAGCCGACCTAGGCGCGGGACTATTTGCTCCTAGTTAATAGGCAATAACCATGTAACATGACATTCAAATCATTTTATCCCATCAGGAACGATACAGGTCTATAAGACCAGGACAATTTGAATCAGAGCGAATTTGAAAGCAACTTGTCCATCGCTAGAATATCTAGCTGCATCCTACCCACCGCAACAATGGACCACAGCAAGGTAAATGCATCTTCTGTCTTTCCCGATGCTGATAATTGAACAAGCGCCCGTCGCAGTATCCCTCTTCACAATGGAACAGTGCCACGGCACAACAGTATCACCCTAGTGCTTATGGACAGGAAAATGTATATCATCATTCTTCCGTGCCAGTGAGCAGCTCGATGGCACCCCAGCCACTATCGCCTGCATACGACGGTTCAAATGTCCAGCACATGCCCGCATATCCGAACTATCCAAGCCATTATTCATCAGGTTCATCCTCCACCAACCATCATTATCCCCACTCACCTGTCTCGCCTGACCTGCCAATGACTTACGCTCAGCATCAGCCTCTAAACCATATTCCTCGTCCTCAATCCACAGCACCTTACCCATCCTCGCATTCTGGATCATATACGCACTCGCACCCCCATTCACCCTCATCACCTTACTTCGCGGAGGCTCGAGCAAGATCTAATTCCCAAGATTACGATCCTTTTCCTTCGCCCATTCTTGTTCCCCAATACACCGAAATTCCCATTCCGCAAACAATTGGCATCTCGTCAGACTATCCCCCTTCTCCAATGAGACCATTCTCATGCGATATCTGTGCACTATCATTCAATCGTCAACATGATCTGAAACGCCACAGAGAAACACACACTGGAGAGAAACCATATCTATGCAATGGAGGATGCGGCAAAACCTTCACCAGAAAAGATGCACTGAAGAGGCACCAGGTTAGTCGAGTTCTTAACAAGATATGACCGTTCTGACAGAAGTCTTGCAGCTTGTGAAGAAGTGCGGGAATGACGACATCTTTTGAGCCGCAGAGCACAAATCCAAGTTGTCGAGGAGTCCTCATCTGAACGACGCGCAGGCTTGTCAGCATGTATTTTTATTCTTAAATGCTTGATACATATAATGATCTGAATGCAATTAATGGTTGAGAGCGTCAACCAACGTAGTACAATGTCAATTAAAGCAGATTGACCTTAATCAGCGTAATATAATCCCGATGGTCCTCACGAGAATGTTTTCTCGAGTACCCAAGCGTCTTGCGGGACAATTTTCTTGTAATACTCTTTCTGAATCCCAACTTCGTTGAAACCGTGACGTTCATAAAACTTCTTTGCGTCGTGATTTGACACTTGGACATGAAGATAGATCTTGTTGATCTTGGGTTTTATGTGCGTAGCCGCAGCTGCCAAAACGAGTTCGAGAGCCTGTGAGCCGAGTTTGCGCGAGCGGTATGGCTACATTGGATTCAGTTTTGGCTGTTTTGGTGTCAAGTTCTGTATACTGACTGCTAGAACACCCATGGTCATCAGGTATAACAGATTCTGTCCATCCTTGTTTTCAAGCCGACAACAGATCGTTCCGACCTATGAATGGGGCTATAAAAAGACTGGGACTGGTAACATTTTTATATGTTTAACCCACAGGTATATCATTATAGTAAACTGTAATCAGGCGTTAAATGGCATCCTACAATGAAAAGAGGACTTTGAAACGCACCAAGTTGACAAAATTCCTCGACTTCGGGCAGAAGGATATCTTTGTAGAATTTTTCACTATATTTAATTGGAAAAAGGACGGAGTTAAGTTTGCGAACGGTTCCTAGATTATTGGGTGTTATCGGTGCGAATGTAATTCGTGGAGATGGTTTGGCAGAACCGTTCGACATTCCGCCCAGCGACAACGTTGGATCCAACTTGGGGTAGACGCGTATGGGCGGACAATGAAGTTTAGTACTCCGCGATTACTCGCTCTTTCCCTGAGCTTTACGGGTACTTCCTGGATCTCATTTCCCTGCCCGATTTCTCCACTGTGTCCGTCTCCGAGGCCTGCCAGTTTTAATTGACTTGTACGTAATTGGAGTCTGACCAGAGGTGGGTGGAGGTGTCTACGCTCAAGCCTTTCTTGTGCAATTGCGTTGCTGTACCGCCGGAAACGAGAGGCATTAAGGACGTCCACACGCCAATGCCCAAAGTCCTTGACGGATGCACCCTCTTCTTTATCAGCGTGCACTGGACCCTTGAGTATGGCGAAAATTTCAACTGATTTGCACCCTGGCTTCGAACCTTCCACTGGATTTTTGGTTGGGCCTCTTTATTTTCACACTTCAGGACTCAGGCGCAGCCCCTAGGAGTCATCTTTAATGAAATGTCCTCCATAATTGATTGTCAAAGCTTGCCGCTGGGGACCTTCTGATATTTTTGACTTGAGCTTGCTGCCGTTGACTTTAGTTTCTGTATGGACCCTGTTGCTCCTTGCAGTGGCTCACTGCATCGATCGATCATGAGAAAATGACACGATTCTTTGGTCTAGTTCCGGATAATATTGCAGGTGCAGAAGTGCTCGTTATTGTCTCTCTACATCAGACGTCCACTCGAATTTCTAATAATTGACGCACGACCATGCTTCCACAATTTTAATATACTGATGGGTGTAGATCTGGGGACATTCGTTATCTCTGACTCGGAATGGCAGTATCAAAGTGTTTGCTTGCAAATACAAGAAGCGGGAACGAACAAACTTTTCCGCCGTAGATCATCTCAAACTCGATGGTCGGTTCGCTATTCCTTTCAACAAGGTCATACCGCAAAACGGGGGTCTCCTGTTCATCGGTGCCGAGCTAGTATATTTGGATATACTAGTGACGCTCCTGTTATCAGTTTTATAATAGCGTTCCGATTTACCAGGTTTGCTTTTCCTTCCACCGGTCATGGCCAGAGATAAAACTGCCCTCTCATATAACTATTTTCAATCTAGTGCAGAAAAGGAAAACATCTGGATCATGGTACTCCGTCAGAAATCTCATCCTGACATCCTTGCAAATGGTGCATAGCGACGATGTACTGAACCTTGAATTATTTTTTCGGCATTCATCAAGTTCCAAAGAAGATGTATCTACGCTCTTATCGTTACCCCTCTTGTCATCTGACCTAGGGGCGGATAACGATTGTGGGCGGCGAGCGTCAGGGGGTGGCCATTTCGCGGACCTGCGCTAAATGGCTGCTCAAAGTTGCCGATAATGTCGGTGAGCGGGAATACCCCTCTGAGACGTGATTCCATTTTCTAGCACTGGTTTAGGATGAGCCATCCGTGCTGGATAAACATATTGTGTATTACCCGTAGCTATTTGTAGTCCATCAGTGCTGAACTCGTAGCAATGCACCAAGACGAACAGCATCAAATGAAGCAGTGTCGATATCTTTTGATGCACTGCCAAAACACAGCTGTGTGACACGTTCGGATAACCCCATTCGTTGATTAAAAGCAAGGACTGGGATTGTCTCTGCACCTACCATGGATGCCAAAAGCACTCTCCTCCAGCGGCCAATGGGCCCACGCAGCATCAACCGCTCCGTGTCTCCTCTGCCTATTAACACATCCGATCCACCCACTTTGATCACCCGCAGGCCCATTCCACCTCGACCCAGCACCCTTTCCCCCCCTTCATCCCAATCTGAGCACCCCAGATCACTCACACCAACCCTCTCGCTCTCCATACCCCGTCCCAAACCCTCAGCTCCCAGGATCAAATTGGAGATCAATGCCTCTTCCACCGGAGGCTCACTCTTCGAGAGCTACGCTGGCGGGCCCGGCGGCCCTTCGCTCCAGATTGATTCCCGTCCTGAAGAAAGGACCATCCGCCCAGAATCTATGACCGTCATGCCAGCTCAGAGGCAAACAGAGACCTTTGATAATCTCCGTGATCTCGTTACGGAACTGGAAGCCATCAGGACCGGATTGCCCTCCTCTAATCAACAGACCCCATCTATATCTAGCGAGGGATTCTCGGATGACGCGTTTGAAGAACTCTCTCGTCTTGGGGAAGGTGCCGGCGGCGCTGTTCATAAAGTGCGTCATAAACCGTCGGGAATGATCATGGCTCGCAAGACAATCACGACACTGGAGGCACCCAGAAAGCAGCTAGAGCGCGAATTGTCGATCGCTGCCACAGCGAAGCATGTCAATATCATTCAGTGGTACGGTGCATATATGACACCGTCATCCAGCGAAATCAAAATCCTTTTGGAATACGGTGAAGGTGGTAGTCTGGAGGCCGTGGGCAAGCGCATCAAGGAAAGAGGGGCGATCGTTGGAGAGAAGATCGCTGGGCGCTTGGCTGAAGGGGTGGGTAAAGCAGATCTCTGTCTAATGTCTACCAATCCAACATCGTCTTTGTAGATCTTGCAAGGCCTTGCTTATCTTCACACCAAGAAGACTATCCACAGAGATATCAAACCATCCAACGTCCTTCTGTCCCGAGAGGGTGTTGTTAAGCTATGTGATTTCGGAGTGTCTGGCGAACTCGTGAATTCACTGGCTGGCACATTCACTGGGACAAGTTTTTACATGGCTGTAAGCTTAATTCCTGCTTCTCGTGTTTCGGTCCCGTCTAAGGTGTGCATTTTAGCCGGAGCGGATCTGCGGTCACGAATATACCATCCGATCTGATGTCTGGTCGACAGGAATTTCACTCCTTGAGCTTGTGCAGAATAGGTTCCCCTTCCCGAGCGACCTCCCCCCGATCGAATTGATGATGTACATAACCACAGGCGAGGTAAGTTTGGCCGGCTTTTCTGAATTTAATTTATTTACTGATAAGTTTGTCTTAGCCTCCTCGACTTGAGGATGAACCTGGAGTGCAGTGGAGTGACGAAATGAAGGATTTCATAAAATTAACGTCGGTTGATTTTTACATCCCCCATACCGTGACTTACTTAATGACTATCGATATCTTAGCCTTACCGTGGATGCCGCCACAAGACCTACACCGAAAGACATGCTTGCTCATCCTTGGATTACCAACGTTATGAAGCAAGAAGTACATATGGCGCGATGGATCCGGCAAGTATGGGGATGGCCTAAATTTAGCAGACGTTCAAGGGATGAGTAAGTGGTTGCAAAATTTTCTGTCTGTAAGGTCCTCGCCTGAACATTTCGATAGGACCAGTCTCTCAAGACCAAACACGAGTAGTGGTGATTCCAGATGACTCGCCCTATAACACGACTTCAAAATGTTCCGTTTTCGCTTTCACGGTTTTTGACATAACTCCGCGGGTGGCTTTGGTCCATCAACTCGATTCATTCGCTCACTGTAATAACACATCTTTCGACATACTGATACCTTTCTGCATTTGTAATCCAACCCAGTAGAGAAATATTCATTTGGATCTTACCTTTCTTTACTCCCAGGTACACCTTTCCTTATAAATCTTAATCATGATCACATCCCTTCCGTCATCTCTCGTAAAAGCTTCTTCGACGACAATTAAAACCTCGTTCTCCAGCCGAGATCGTCAATGATCGTTATACATAGCTAACAATGCTTTAGATAGGCTCTGATAGGCGCCGCAAGCGAGACGCTTGAGCGAATGGCTTTTGGGATATATCGAGGTGATGATCATGCGCCACCAGATTTTGATCTGCGCGTCTGCCTTACCAAAGCAACTTACCGGCGGGATGTACGCGAGTGCTTCAGAACGTCATCTCTCTCGTGCGATCTTCAATAATTTTTAGAAGCAAAAAAGTCTTTGTAAGGTGTTTACTTGAAATCACGGTGTTGGAAGTGGACTGACATTAGAATGCTTCTTCACCTCAGTCTCTGGGAGCGTCAACCAAGATAAGTTCCCGGCATGGTCGGTCGATCGATATTTTGGGCGTAAGGTAACTGTTTGCGCAACTCAGGAGCACGCGGAGAGTTCCATAGGTCGCACACAGAACGCCGAAGACGACTGCCTCGTTGAAACGCAGAGCTCTGGCTGTTCACACCTCAAGGATTAATGACCGTTTGGTATGTGTAGCGTCCATGGCTTCACACTGTTGTCAGGGTGTCAATCAAAGGAAAATGAGCAATTTGTCCGAGCAGAATAATAATGAGCTGTTACACACGACTTTGGCTGTTTAGCTTTGCTCTTCAACAATGAGAAGATCAAAGGAAATGCCGGGTGCCATTTTATATTTTCATAAAGGAGCCTTTTACATACGGATGAGGTGTGGCGACACATCAATGCGAGGAACCGGTCTTGGATTCCGACGACGGTGCACACGGGTAGATTAAGAATTCCATTGCTCTTGCTAAAGAGTGCTTCTACTCTTCTACTCACGTCATTGATGGATTATATGTGCGAAATTCTGAGTTCGCCGTGCTGAACCCTGAAATAAAAACGCACATCAGAAAAGTCACAAGAAACGTATTGGAACGGAGTAATCGAAAAGGTCATTGAGCTGGCTGGGGAACTGCTGGAGGTACTTGTCGCAATGCCAGTTTGCCTATGACCCTGCCTCAAGTGGGTCCATGCTAGTCATCTTCGAATCCAGGCCTTTGAGTCACTGACAGTAGACCTGAGCCAGATTTTGTCTGATGGCGCAGGGTATCATCTAAAGCGCGAGATGGGCGTGTTCGTTCCGGATACACGCTTGAAAGGAGCTGAACTTGTCAAGGCCTCTCCGTCCAGTGCTGACACCGTAATCCCTTGGATAGCATAAATTCTCGACATCAGGGTGTACATCCTTACTGCTATCTGCTGTGCAACTTGGTATTTGTATGTTTCATGGACTCACTTAGGACTACCCTTGGCCAGCCCTCGGTGAGGGTAGTGTCAGGTCGGCGGTAAAAATCTGTCAGATTGCTCAAATATTAGACAAAGATGGAAATTCTGTGCAGAGCAGGAGGTAGGCCCAGTCAGAATCAAAACACGTCGGAATCGCAGCAAAAGTTTATAGATCCACGTGTATGAACATGGACTGCTTGGAATGTTGCGCTCGATTTCCACATGTGTGTGAAAAAGAAGGAAAAAGAGAGTTTTTGATGATCTGACAGTGACATATGGATGTCCGGAAGGTGGAAAAGCGATCTGTCTTCTGAAAAATGAATTCTAGTGATTCCACGGCGGAGGTTCTCTGCCACCATATAGACAGTCGTGGCCGTGGAGATAGACCTGGACGGTGTCGGGGTGGCTTGCAAAAGTGGGGCATGGCTTGTGAAATAGCTGGATAAAATGTAAAGGAGGAGTTGTAAGTGGCCCGTGACAATTTTTTTCGATTGAGAATATCTCTTTTCGTTCAGCAGACCTCGCTGACCATCTGCTGTGATCGGACCATTTCGGCGTATTCGCCTGTCCCATCAAAACATTATCAATACGTCTTTTGTCAACGATCTATTCTTGTGAACTGGCATACCTCTTTTGTTAACTTTGAACAAAGTCGCAGGATCCGGCCTTTAGTCTGTATTTCGCCCTACCTCATTTTTCACCCCATTCATAAATTTGTCATGTATGTCTTGCTCATTGTGGACGGAGGAAACGTTTTGGAAGTGTACCTGGAAAAAGATGCCAGAAGCTTTTATGCCCAGGAGACAAATAAAATCCCCACACACATGGAAGTATTTCGAACTCCTTGGATATGGAGCTGTTGCCACTGCAGGACGACCCTTAGATCTGATGCTCGGTGATCCATACCGAATGTAGACCCGTTGAATTGGCGCGGAATTCATTTTTGTCCAGGGCGTGCTTGCCTTTATAATCTCTACGCGCGAATTCCAAAATACCACAGATCGTCCCGCTTCCGTCTCAAACTTATGTCCGACAACATGTCCTAGTAAGTTCCTCCTTTCCTCCTTCAAGCGACTGCCCTAATGCCATCTACAGCCCACAACCGAATGCCTATCTTCCACCTGCCTCTCAGTTCTATCCAAGTAGCACCCCTACCCCCAGTCCTGTGCACATTGTGCCACCGTCGTCGCGTCCTGACATGACCCAGCGCAAGAGACCTAAATACACCCGGAGTAAAACAGGATGCTTAACCTGTCGCGTCAAAAAAATTAAGGTATGTCTTATGTCTTCTTATCCGTTGTCCCCGCGATGTTGACCAGGCTTTCTTCAGTGCGACGAGACGAAACCAAACTGCATGCGATGTACTCATGGTTCTCGAGATGTCAGTGTTTCAGTGTTTTCCACCTTTGCCTCTTATCAATTTTATTTTACAGTGTACTTGGCCCGATGGTGTCCCTACCCGGAAGAAGAACACCCCCCGACGAGACGATGTAGATACGAGACCGTCGACAGCAGGGTCTTCAGGTTTGTCGGAAGCATCCACCCCACCCGCAAGAGAGCTCACGCCTCCTCATCGGAATGATGTCGATTTGAGTCTCTTGCCAATGCCTTCCAGGCCTCCGAGGTGTGCCACTCATTTCATTTTTTTTTCTGGCCTCCTTCTCACAGTATGTCCTTGCAGCGAAAACTATCTTCCTATTCATCCTTTAAGTGCCGACCACGAATCAAGCCGCCGTTCTATGTACGTGCCATTTGTTTAATTCGTGTCCATTTGGCTAATCACGTCGTAGGGATCGGTCGTCTTCATACTCCCAATCTCATCAGCCCACGAACACCGGTGTGCTGTCTATGATCCCTGAATCCTCATACTCTTCACGTTACGATCACGCATATCTCAATGGAAGTAACCCCACCCAGAATTCTCGACCTGGCATGCCTCCTTATAGACCGCTTTCGCATCAGCCCGCACATCATTGGGCGCATCCCCCTGAGCCCTTGGATCCCTATGTAAGCCATGCTACTCCTTCCAGTCACCAATAATAAATTATGCTCCTGTTCAAAGTATCACGGTCAGCACGCAGGGCTTCAAGAAAGGACGCTCGTTGGACACAATTCCTCCAACGATCATTCACACAATAGATACCAATAAGGACGCGAAGTGTTCCGCGTACGGTTGCGATTTTATCACATCGGAATTCAATTTCTACATTCCAAGCCCCTCGAAATTGTTTCGACTGCGGGATTGCGGCTGTTCTTCAAGAGTCAGCCTTGCAATATTTCTACATGGGAAGCCAGCATGGCCAACCATGTGAGCAGTACAACTAAAGAACTGCTATGCCATTGTATGCGCACCATGTATGTATTTACATTGTTTCCCATTCATACATGCCTTGTTATTTGTAGTGATTGGCGTCATTTTGTGAAGTTCAGTTAATTTTGAATAACATTAAGTAGTCTCAAAGGATAAATAAAATATATACTTTGTCTACAGTATGTTCTTTTCCGCAGTCTGAGTAATCTGGGTAATGGGCTGTTTAGAGTGATTACCGAATCGGCGAGCCAGATCAGATCTTGTATCTGGATCAGCGTCCAATACTTCTTCTGATGTATGAAATATGTTGTTCCGTCATAAGTAATCAGTTAGGGGCTCATGTATCTGCAAGGAGTTGAGCGAATGTATGGCTAAGGATCAAATATCAGACATGGGGCTGGCCTGGTCCCGCCTGTTCTGTGGCTACTTCAAGTGCTGACCGACGGTGGCCTTCTATGGTAAGCATCAAAGCTGAGGGGTTGCTTGCCCTAACGGGGCCTTACTTGATTTGTTAACCCAACGTTTATCCTCCTTTCAACCGATGTGGCGTATCCGAGTACCTTGAAGCTGAATTGCCTTTCATTAAAACATGTTATTTCTGAAAATTCACAGCTCGGAACCGTATGCCAAGAATATAGCCCAGCTCTTGCGTACTAGGGCATCTTCAAGCTAGGACTTTGCATACATTTGCATGCAGAACACTCGAAATAGACGGTTGTTTGTATCATCCAAAATAAGATAGCGATATGTATGGTCCAAGAAAATTTCGACAGATCGTCAAACGCCGACCGCAGGTGCAAATCCCATCCGCTGATTGCCTACATCCCAAATACTGTAGTAATGTTTCAGGAGACTTCCTCCGACGAGGTCAAGGCCATCAAATGCGTTGATGAGGGTTTGACACAGGCTCGAATTACTCGCAAAAGGGCCAACGTTGAGTTCGCTGCTGGGGATCGTGAGATTGAAACTCTTCCCGCTTTGCGACGTGAAGGCTATATCAATGGTCGCCGGTAGAGTGTCTATGAGGTTGCATGCAATGCCATAGGTGCCTGCTTCATTGCTGTTTGGCTTGATATCAGGAGAGATGAGGGCGTAAATGGCCTATCATAAATAGAATATCAGTGTCTCTGTGTTGAAGTTTGATAACAACGTCTCTGACATTGGCAGTGGCGGTGGGAAACAAAACGTTACTCGTTCCGCTGTCGAAGATTATGGTGCGAGCAGTATTGAGTACAGAAGTCGTCTTTCCGTTGACAAATAGCTTGGGAGAGTTGAGTTGCCATGTACTACCCGACCCAGACGGAAGTGACGCAAAAATGGGTGTTCCTAATAACAGAACCTGGTCAACTACTTGAACATTCCCAAATCAAGACAGGCCAAGGGCTTACCAGTGAGTTTAGAGTTGTCGATCCCTCCAAGCGTCAGCTCCGCGTTGCCAACAGCTTGCGGCGTGAGATACAAACTAAATAAAGCTATAACGAATGCGCGTATGATCAGTGTCATGGTATGGTACCTTTATTCAAGTACGAACTTACATGGTAGTCCTTTATTAACGAGGGCTGCAAATATGCCTTGAGCAGTAGCGCCCATTCCTACACTGAACGTCAGAAAGTTTGAATGTAGTTTATGACATAGCAGTTATTTCACCTTGAATTCCACTGAAAGGATCGATGTCGAATTTAGGCGTTTGATTGGTGATTAAAAACAGACTAATAGATGGGGCAGAAAGCCCCCCTACTGAGACTGTGTCTTTTGCACTCCTCAATGTTAGTTTGTAGTTGGAGCCGATTACAGGATCTACTCCAACACCTGTTGCAAAGGTGATGGAAGAAGTACGTCCACCGTCGACGAAAGTGGAGCTCTGGTCCGGATCAAACTGCGTCTGGGGACATACTGATCCGCACAAAGTGCCTATGTAAGTAGGAGGGGTAAAGCAAATGAATAAATTTCCAGTGCTTTTCCTGGCGACCAGCTCACTTGCAAACTCAAGAGTAACACTTCCTGTGTCGAAGACAACCTACGGGAAAACATCAGCAAACAGAACACATCGGGCAGCAGAGTACCGACGGTGAGCTCCTGCGGTGGTGTTCCCACTGAGTGGAATTGTGCGCACGGATGTCAGCATACTGCGGAACGCCACTACATGGAGATAGCACCTGAGATGTTCCCAAACCACCTTGATGAAAGAAGTCGTTGTGAGTAATAAACTCGTTCGACAGCAACATTCGAATGAAATGCGTACTGAAGGTCTGTTCCCAAGAAAAAATCTGCCAAGGGTACGGAAGTCGGAGATAGTGCTCTTCGTCTGAAAGACGAGCCTTTCGGCACGCTCCTTGATTGCAATGTTACTTTATGAGGTGACGCAGGTGCTGTCTCTACTTCTAGGGCACTGGTAGACGACAGTAAAAGGAGCGCCAAAGTTGTGAGAAGTTTCAGCATCTTGAGAGGGCCTTAGCACGTACCATCTCTTCAGTAAAAGGAGGATAATTTATACGAGTCCCGCGACGCCTTGGAAGGATCCAGCAATGCACATGGGGTCAAGGGAAGTGCATGCATCCTCCGGTCTGCCTTCGTCGGGATAGAAGCAGAACATGAGGGGCAGTTGCTTAAAATATAGGTAAGAAGCCATGATTCCCATGAGTCCCCATAAGTCCCCACAATAATAGCCAAAGTCAGGAGGAAATCGGTCTATTAGCAGCTGCTACGCCGTAAGGTCTCTACATACTTCAAAGTTATCTTCGGAACCTTGAGGGAACGTCAGGTTCTTCTTGATGATACATCACAACCACCTGATTCGTTGCTGGGACTTTTGTTGACCGCATGTTGAACCCATAAGCTCGGGGTAGAGCGCCTCCGAACCGGGATATATGCCGCCTTGTCGAAGTTATATCTCGGCTTGTAATTCATGCTCCTTGTGGTCGGTGAAGAAAGTTGGAAGAAAGATCACAGCATGAGGACAATGCATAAGCATGTTTATCATTGGGATTAAAGTCCTTTAGTAGGAAGAGAAGTTGAACCTGACCGCTTGGCAGGTTGTCATGTCATGAGAGAAAAGCGACAAAGAGAGATTGGTGAATCGAGAATTCCTAGGTAGCTGAGTTTGTCGTCCACTGCTGCGGGACAAGTGGTACATACCGAAGTGGGGCAAAGCGACAATTGCAGTATGCGCAGCAGGTTTTCAAGGTCGTATCCGGCTTACCCGACTTCTTGCGTGTGGTCGACGAGAAGGAACTTCACGTATCAAGTTCAAACACGACAACGAACAGCGACAACCGTAAACACAGAAAGGCCAATGACGTAGTGGCTGTGTAGGTCAGTCGTTGGAAAGGGGCTTCTTGAATCTCTCTCATTCGACTCACAGATCTCATGGGTGCGTCGTACATTTTTCCTGTTGTCTTTGACTTATATCCATTTTTACTTCCATGTCCAGCTTCATCCGAACAGGTCGAGTTTAACGCGCCGCACGCTCCTCATCCCAACGCCGTCGAGGCCTTCAACCAGATCCTTCATACCATCAAGGCCGAGATTGTAAAATCTCGCCATCATTGGGACAAGCATGAGCCCCGAATGTATGAACGCGCCGCTGGCCTCTCTGATCAGGAATTGACCAATTTTGTGATTGAGAATGACCTTGTGGAGGTAAGCAGACCCTGATAATGTTGAGCATCAGACCTCACAACGTTATGTCGCTGCTTTCCACAGGTTCGCAGTGCTCCGACTTCCTATGGCACGATAATCCTTGGAAAACTGAGAATCCCCGCTGTGAAAGACGAAGAAGGGGAGGGCTTTATCCACGTCAGGTACGCGACTTGGAACGACCATCCACCTGTATTCTTCTGACTAATAGCTGCAAGGATCCATGATCCTCCTAACCGGGTATGCCAAACCTTCATCCTTCCTAGTGCACTGTTTCACATCCTTGACAACAGGGCGCACAAGATGTTCTTTTCCACTCGTTATTCACGGAAGAAATTAGGAAGGACGAAGAGACTCCTCCTACCGGATATCGCGCGATTCAAATACGTGACAAGCCTTTGGAATTCTTCAACGAGTAGGCCTCAGTAAAAGAGATTGTAGTGTATTAAATTAACATAAAGATAACGTATATGTGCTACATTAGTTATTCGCTTTGGTATGGGATTGTGGGTATTTCGTCGGAGAAGAATACTTTTCAATGCCATGATAGTGAGGAGGCAAGAGAAATCTATTAAATTTTACAGCAGGGATGCATACATACATGTCAGAGAAGATCCACATACATGAAGTCATTGAAGTTGATAATTGGACACAGTCAACAAGCCACTCTACCCAATTGGATGCCCACGAAAATGTAACAGTAAAACTCGCCAAAAGACGGGCATTTGGAGCATAAGAAATGTATGTAAGATCAGAAGCAGACAGTAAGCATGTAATATTTAATTGCAATATGTGAGGAAGGAGAAAAGAGAATGTCCAATAGCACAGGCAAGTACACATATATTTCATACCAAAATATGACGAGAAAAGACAAGAAGACAGAAAGAAGAACGTAAAGAAAATGCTAGCCCACATAACAGCAGCCGACAAAAGCACCAACCTCGGAAACGGTGCTACAGGATCAACCAGTATCACCGCAGGCCGGTCGAGTCAATGGACGCCAGCAGGTTCGACGTGCCTGTAAAGACTCTCTTCCTGCCATAGATAACGTCCCCCATATGCATCCGGATCGACAATCGAGACTCCGTTCGCATTGGCAGCCAAACCGACCAGGCCAAGGACCAGATTTCCATTAATGTATTGGCAATTACCATCCAAAGGGACGGCAGAGGTGGTTTTGATAGCAGCGGAGCGAGTATTGACGTTATCGAGCCAGGACTGAGACCCATCGACCGATGGGAAGACGTTATCTTCGAAGGTCGACATCTGGACCGTGCGATCGCCCAACGAGCATTCAGTCGACGTTGGAGAGTACGTAAGAGGCGGAGTCGGGGGACTTGAAGACGATACACATTTTGTTGTAGTGGAAGATGAAGCAGAAACCTGTCAATGTTTATCATGAGTTATTTGTGTAAATGAAATATAGATTGGACTCACCTCTGTGTGCTGCATCGAGTCTCTGTAGGTGCCGTCCATGTCCTGGTCCTGTTCTCTGATATGGCTCGTGGATGCATGGGCCTCACACAAACCAGTTGCTCGAGCAGCAAAGATACTATCCGGAACTGTAGAACACCGCCGTAGGCCAGTCCGGGAGCTCGAGGCATGCATCTGCCTGTCTTGAGTAAGCTCACCAGTCTTTAGAACAGCAGTTTCTTCTTGGACGAGGAAGGCTTGATTTGACAAAGGGGGATTGAAAACCGAACTTTCGCTTTGTGATCGAACGATTGTGCGACCCAAGGCAGAAGCAGGTTGTGGAGAAACTGGACTTTTTCCGACCCAGAGACGCCAGTCCAGGGCTTGGCCGAGAGCCCTCTCACAGCGCCCGATTTCGCGAGGTGGGAGACCAGACAACTTAGCCCAGGCCCGATTTGAATAGCATTTGTCCTGAAAAAATTTTGAAGCCAGAATGAGGGATGCTAAAAATGTCCTGCGGGGGCAAAGAAGAGGTGATGGAAGAGGAGGTGTAGATATTGAGGATGATATTGAAGGCTCAGTAACGATACTCGACACAGAGACGGAGTCTCCGTTGTCAATCTGCGACTGGGGATCTAAATCCTGGCAATCTAAGTCAGTTATGCGAACTGTCTTTAGGGAATCCTCAGCGGATGTTCTCTCTTCCATTGCACAAAGCTCCGCATCACGCTCGATTTCGGCTGGTGTCGCTGGCAAAATTGTCGAGTCGGGGAGGTAATGGGCTCTGATGCCCATTTGCTCTTGTCGCAAAATCTCTGGATTTTGGGGCGCACTGCTTCGAGATAACATAGAGCTGCTTGCAAGATGCTGCCCGAAGTGCGAGAGCGACGCAGAACCTCGTGGACGAATGGCTTGATGGGGAGAAGGTTTTGGTCCGAGTCGTTTGCCGATGCAAGCGAGACCTGCGATATTTGGTCAAAAAGACCGGAATGGGATGAAGAGGAAATGGGAGTTGGCTGGGTGCTGGAGGTGAAGATGGTACTGTGTGATGTGGTAAGCGGGGTGGACCCCTTGGACGGAGGTTGAAAGACTCGAGGGATGTCTTGCGGATGCCAAATTTCTGACAATGTTATTACTGCTTGGTCTGGATATAGGGGTCAGATGGATTAAGCAGGAAAAAGGAAACCGAGTGACCTATGAGACCAGCAGCAAATTTATGCTTGCTGGGATCGCGCTGAGATGTTTCCTTCGGAGTCTGGGCGGTTGCGGAAGGGATCGAGGGACGTGATGAATTTGAAGTTGAGGAAGAAGCTTGAGTTGGGAGAGGTGATGCTACAGATGGATTCGGGGTATTCATATTGGGCGAACGCGAAGTTGAATTCGAGGTGGAACAAGCAGATGAAGAGGCTGAGTGATAAGGCTGCCAACGGGCTTTGGTCCGGGTGGCAGGAAGAGCCCTTTGGGCTATGACTTGGGCAGAGGAGTGCATTCGATATAGATATAAACTTGATGAGAGGTGGTGTTTGATCAGACAGAAATTACGGGCGCGGAAAGCGGGATTCAAAATGGGGTAGTGTAGACATTAGCAAAAATTTGAAGGGTAGTTTTGAGACCAGTAAAAGAGACATGAATTGCAGAAATTGAGAAGAACGCAAGGGGGGAGGCCGAGAGGGCCGGTGGGGGTTGGCGGAGTGAATACATTTCGAGTGATTGAGGAGTGGATGCCCAAGTCAACGAGCTTGGACGATCCGGGCACAAAGTCTAGCTAACGAGCAGACTCTGTGTAAAATCAGGGAATATGGACCAGTTGACCAGAAGGGCGGCAGAGAGCAGGGCGGGGCGAATTTATAGGGCAGTTCAGTGAGTCTGTAAGATCGCAGCGAGGAGTCAGTCCGACTTTGCCTCCATCTCTAACAAGTCACAACAGCCCATGACTCAACCACGCGGCTCTCGTCTGTCACACAACACCGCCCGCTTTTGTCACGCTTTTCCCACCGCCGCCGCATCGCCTCCACCAATTTCAATCTCCTCTTATTTCCAGATCAATTTCAGTCTCCTCTTAATGCCC
This sequence comes from Gymnopilus junonius, assembly GCA_015501075.1. Taxonomy (NCBI): domain Eukaryota; kingdom Fungi; phylum Basidiomycota; class Agaricomycetes; order Agaricales; family Galerinaceae; genus Gymnopilus; species Gymnopilus junonius. The sequence goes on from JADNYJ010000026.1 coordinate 308,131, forward strand.
TGTGATCGTATCCTCTCTACTTTTCTGTCTTTTCTCTCCAGTCGCTCCTTTTCTATCTAATGAGGTTCCTTGCCTCTGTCCTCGCCCTCCTTTTTACCCTTCTTTCCGTGGGTGCCGCTTTTCCCCACGAGAACTTGGCATTCTCCACCCGCCATTCCAGTTTGGCTCGCCGTGTCACAAATTTAGAAACAAGAGCATCGGCCAAACGTTGTCCCAATCGATCTTCCAAAAAGACCGCAACCGTTTGCATCATTTCTTTTATAGCCCACCTGCATTATCTCAAAAGTAGATTAGACACCTAGCACAAATAAGCCAGTGAAGCTCGCCTCCAACATCACCTCTACTTTACATCCTACTTCGCACCCTACTTCACAAGCTTCGCATCCCAATGCCGCCGCCAGCAACATAGCAAGCTCAGTGGGCCTTATTACTGTCAAGTCCTCGACTTGCGGACCAAGTGGTGCTACGAGTGCGTTCCACTCGTTACATACTTGGAGTCTTTTAAAGTCTAAACGTGGCATGCAGAGCAAGTCACCAAATTATCTGGTCCCAACGGCAACATAAACTGGCTGAACTGTGGTTTCGAAGGCGCTGGATGGACACCACCTCTTATTCGCATGCAGGACGTTATTACTCAACCCCTCTCTTCCGCACTCAAGTCACCTTCCAGCCCCTTTAAGGCTTGTTCCCCATACATCTCCATTTTTGAGAAATATGGCAACCAGCATGGTATACCGGCCATTATTTTTGCTTCCTTCGCTATGCAGGAGAGTAGCTGCAACCCTAACACTGTAGGAGGCGCTGGTGAACAGGGTTTAATGCAAATCACTAAAGAGAAATGTGCCGGTGCTCCTAATGGCAATTGCAAAGACCCTGTACGTCTAATCCCTCAGAATCATAATGTCTGTATTAACACATCTACATTCAGGATTTCAACATTGCTACTGCCGCCAAATATTTCGCCAATTCCCTTGCAGGCAACAATGGCAATGTTTTATTGACCGTTGGTGAATATAATGGCTGGTATCTTGGCTTGACTGAGGTTTGTCGTTCGAGATATCTTGGTGATCGGACTCATATGATACACACTAGGCGAAAGCCTTTGCTGCTGCATTCACCAATTGCTGCCGGTGCCAGAACAATGGTGACTAGTAAGTTCCAGATCCCCTTCATCGTTTGTTCGCAATATCTGACTGTCGCTAGTTTGCATCAATTCTTTAATGGCTGGTGCCAGAATATTAACCCTTACGACGCCAATATCGGAAAATACTTCAACCTTAACAAATGTCAACCTGCATGATGATTCCATTCTATAATACCCACAACATCATTATGGATTCGGTATTTGCTTTTCAACTCCAGGAGATAAGTTATCTTTGTATACCCTTTCTGTTTCGCCGGGTCTTCCTGTTATTTGCAATTACTTGATCTTTGTAAATGTAAAACCAAGGTTTATTAGCGTCGGCTTCAGTTAAACTTAAGTTAAAACATTATTTATGTAATTTGGTGTTATGCCGAAATTCAAAAATGATTCTGATTGGCTCGGAAGCAGATTGGCCAAACATAGCCCAGTCCTTCAAAAGATTACGCTGCGTCGCGTTGGCCTTTCAGCCAAAATGAGTGATCAATCGTCGACATCTTCCCCCTCTTTAACCGCTTCAACTCCTCCCTCCTCTATACCCTCTCCAGAACTCAACAAACTTAACCTTGGCAGCGATGTTTCCGAAGAAGCCAAACAAGAGGCTCTTCGACTAAAAGCAGAGGCAAATAAAGCTTTTACATGTTGGTCTTCGTCTTGATCCCCCATGCTCACAAGACCTGATAATGCCATCGGAATATTTCTGCGCTCCTAGCACATGATTTCAATAACGCTGCCAGATTGTATTCAGAAGCTATAGAACACAATCCAAACGACGCGACGCTATGGTGCAATCGAGCGTATACTAGAATGAAGCTCGAGGAATATGGTTATGCTTTGGCAGATGCTGGTATGTTTTGATATCTATCCGACGGTGCGCATGATACTCAGCCATAACATAGACCAAGCTGTTACGCTCGATCCGAAATATGTGAAGGCTTATTATCGGTATGTCAACTTTGATCTCATCTACTTCTGGTTTCATCAGAGGTGTCGTAGACGAGCAACATGCAACATGCAGATTATGAAGCCACAACAAGCAGTTGTTGACTTCAAGAAGATCTTATCACTTGAACCCCAAAATGAGACTGTGCGAGCCCAGATGGTGTTAACGCAAAAGTTGATTCGGAAAATCGAATTTGAAAAGGTGAGGTGTGACCTGCTCTGTAATTTTACACTTGCTTACGATCGAAGTACAGGCAATCGAAGTTGAAGGAGAAAAAGACCCCGTTGTGCGCTGTCGAGAGATTATCGAAGAAGGTGGGAATCGCGTATTCTACGATAATTGAGTTACTCAACCTTTGCATCCCAGGTGCCTGTGATGTGGATGCATCCTACACTGGGCCAACGCTTCCTTCTGAGAACGGAAAATACTACATGACGCTACAGTTCATTCAAGAAATGATCCAATGGTTTAAAGATGGCAAGACGCTGCCGAAACGATACGTCTGGGAGATTGTCATTGGTGCCTACGAGCATTTCTTCCAACAAGAGAGCTTGGTAAATGTGGACATTGAAGAGGGCGTTACTTGCGATGTTATTGGCGATGTTCATGGTACGCCATCTCCTTGATGTCTAAAAAATAGCACATTGATCGCATGCGAAGGACAATTTTATGATGTCCTGCACCTACTTTCTCTTACGGGTCCGCCAACCGAGAAGCACTATTTGCTTATGAATGGTGATCTGGTTGATCGAGGATCATGGTCAATTGAGGTCATATTATTGGCATTCTCGTATAAATGTGGGTATCTTGCAATATAAGTGGATTGTTTGCAGCATCTCATTCCTGCAGGGCTATACCCGAAGTATATGTATATCAATCGTGGCAACCACGAGGCAAAAGATATGAACCGTACATACGGCTTCGAAGGTGAGGCAAAGCACAAACACGGCGAACAGTCATACAAGGTAGATTTTATGTTTATTTCTACGACTGCAGCTCATTTCTCTACCAGCTCTTTGCCCACGTCTTTACGACCTGTATGTCCCCACTTGTTTTAAATGTGTTCCTCTTTGCTGAGAGATTTACAGTACCGCTTGCAACTCTGGTCAGTGCGACGAAACCCCCTGCCACTAAAGATGGTGCAATTCTTTCTCCTCAAGGCCTCAAGCGCTTCTTCGTGGTTCACGGAGGCTTGTTTAGTAAAGATGGTGTAACCCTGGAGGATATTCGAAAGATAGAGCGTGTCGGTCGGCAACCCGGAACGGAGGGTCTAATGTGTACGTTACAGATATCCTTTTCTTTCTGTGTCTCTATTGAATCTGCTATCGACAACTTTGACAGGCGAGGTTCGTTTCCATCTTTGTTTTTGACCACTTACTGACTAAATTCTATAAATTATATGAATTCAGCTGTTATGGACTGATCCACAGGAACTCCCTGGTCGTGGGCCTAGCAAGCGTGTAAGTTATTACGGAAGGTCCAATAAAAGACTCCTAATTTTATGATGGAACAGGGCGTCGGCATCGCATTTGGACCAGACGTAACGAAAGCATGGTGCAACCTCAACGGCATCACTGGAATTATTCGAAGTCATGAGGTCCGACAAGGTTAGTTATCCAGGTCTTTTTCTTATGGCCTTGGGATTCACTGGAGATTTAGATGGATATCAAATAGAGCATGCTGGCCTGTGTACAACAGTATGTGACCACTGATACCTTCCTTGCTCGACTTGTTGACGTTGACGTATATCATGTTAGGTCTTTTCTGCTCCAAACTACGTCGATCAAGGTGCCAATAAAGGAGCATTTGTAGGTTTTTTTTTTTAAGTCTGGACATCAAAATTTAAACACGTATTATAAAGATTCGTATTAATTCGACAGGAGGTCGTGAATATACCCAATTCGGGGCCTCACCACATCCTCCCTTGCGGCCCATGGCTTATGTTCAGGGAGGGTTAAGTTCTCTCATGATGTAGAAGACTAACAACGTACATGCTGGGCTTCATTCGTCTTACATTTCCTGTCAGCGTATATTTCCTACATGTACATGAAGATGGCGCTCATATAGATGGGTGATCGGATGTAAACATTTTATACACACTATCTAGGTGTTTACATCATATGGTCCTCTTTATGTACGCCCATTCGTTGAAACTTGACTCCAGCAACTCTTGCCGAACGGCCGAAGTTACTTTGAAACTCCGCGAAGGGTGCAACCGCTTGCCTTCTGACTCCCACTATACTTAGCTCTTTCTTCACTCTTTGCACTATTGACAAGTACTATCAGATCTGAACATTGAACAAGGGTGGACAATGGATAAAACCAAGTCAAAACTGGCTGCCTTCTTTGATAACGATGATGAAGACACCTCGTTCTTAGTGCGACGGACAGAGTTATTTCCTCTCCGAGCCGTCACTTACCATTTCATCTTCAAACACAGCAAAAACCTGTAGATGACCATAAGCTGTCTCAATATACATCTGGGACTGTGCGAAAGTCTCGCAGGGAAAGAGAACAGGAAGCTGCAGAGGCAAAGAAAAGAGAAGAAGAGGCAAGTGCAGCCCAGGCATATGCAGAATTCTTGGACGCGTTCGAAGGCGAGGAGGTTAACAGGCGGAGGCCGGGGTCAAGTTTTGTACGCGCAGATTCGAACACGGCCTATGTGCCTTCCATGCCATCCTCCGACCGACGAGCACCACGAAGAGTAAGTTATTTTATTGACATTAAATCGCATGTAGTTCATGGTCGTTTAGTCAGTTTCTCCTCCTGTGCCACCTGCTCCTAAGCCAAAGGGTCAGAGGGCCATGGACTCATTTCTTGAAGAGATTAAAAGGTGTGAAGAAGAACTGTTTCTCTAGGTTCCCTACTCATCAAAGTTGAAAGGGAGCAAGCTGAACGAGAGGCCAAGTACTCGCGTCATGGTGCATACCTTCCCTGTCTAGGTTTCTTTCGCGATATTTGACGATTTTTCTAAGGTCACGGACGCTCAGTGACTGCAATGGCTGCATACGATGGGCAAAGTGGAAGCAAGGATCGTGGGGACCCCCAGGTACTTACAAAACTCAGTATTGTCATAAATTAAATGCCTGACTTGAAGGTTATAGACAACTAATCTCTTTGTCGCGAACCTGCCACATCATGTGACAGAACAAAGCTTGGGCAAATTTTTTGCCCGTGCCGGGCCTGTTGGATCTGTGGGTTATATTTTGCAATGCAAGTCGACGTCTGACTAACAAACTCCCTTCATTCAGGTGAAAATTATGTGGCCTCGTTCTGACGCAACCATGGGCCCGGGCGCAGACATGACAGCCTCTCGAAGATCCAAGAACACTGGACTAAATGGTTTTGTTTCATTTATGACAAGAAGAGATGCCGAGGACGCCCTCCGCCAATTTGACGGTTACGACTGGGGAGGATGTGTGCTTCGTGTTGGCTGGAGTAAAGCTGTTCCAATAGCTGCTAAACCGCTGTATGGTGTGTACCAGTCTTCTTCGAATCGAACTGACACTGATTTTGCCTTGACTAGTCTCTAGCCACCGCAAGGATAGTCGGAGTAGGAGTCGCTCACCGGAGAAATCATCTTTACGTTCGCATGAGAGCCGATATCAGTCTCGAAGATCGAGGAGTCGATCTTGGGATAAAAATTATCCTCGCTCCCCGTCTGGACGTTCTTCATATGGCAAACCACGTCGCCGGTCCAGGTCACGTAGTCGGTCCCCTAGGCGAAGCCGATCCCGCAGCCCTAAACAGCCATTCTCCGATGAGGTAGAGGCCGTGACAGATACCTTCATTCGAGCAGTAGCCTTAGAAGTGAAAGGTCATGATGCGAAGTATGAAGAAACTTTGCGTGATCGCGAAAAGTCCAACCCCAAATACAGTTTCCTTCTCCGCCGTGATGTAAGCTTATTTCTTGTTGTATATGACCCTGACGAATCATATCATTGCCAGCATCGTCGACACGCGTACTATAGGGGCCTCGTTGAATCAGAGGAGCCTTGCAAACCAGCCTTCGATGACGAGGTATGATTGGACTTGACTGAAAGCACATACAATTCACTGATGTGGTCGAAGGGCTATAATTCTGTATATTCTACTGACTCAGAAGAGGAGTCCGAGCGTGAACAAACGCGCAAAACTGTTCTAGGGAGCACCGCCCGACGGCGGTTTGAGGCAATGCTGCGGGCATTATCAGGCAAACGCGGTGAAATTGCTCGGTGCATGACTTTCAGTCTGGAACATGCAGAAGCTGCTCATGAGGTATGAGGCTTTTGAGTTATTTGATCACCCCTATTCAAAGCTGCTGCAGGTCGCAGATATTATTGTTTCGTCATTACTAGTCGACAGTACAGCAGTACCTCGCAAAGTGGCTCGTTTGCATTTGATTTGCGATATCTTGCATAATTCCGCTGCTTCAGTTCCCAGCGCTTGGAAGTTTCGCCAAGAGTTCCAAGCCAGACTGGGCATCGTATTCGATCACCTTGCCAATATATATCACTCTTTTCCCGGCCGCATCACAGCAGATTTATTCAAGAAACAAATAACTACTGTTGTGGACATATGGGAAGATTGGATTGTCTTTCCTCCCGAGTTTACAGCCGAATTGAGGATGAGGCTTGAAGGTGCCATCATACCGACGGAGGACAAAGATGAGGAGGTTACCATCGCTGAGCCCGCAGCAGCGCAGTCGTATTCTTCGCGGTTCAAAACGAGCACTTTTCAGCTTGCGATGGACGATCCTAACCCTAGTGATTCTGTCCTTGTCAGTGACGGTGAGCCTATGGACGTAAGTAGCGATGGGGATAAGGACGATGCAGATGTAGATGGAGAGCCGGTCGGCGATATCGATGGAATACCATTGGACGAGGATATCGACGGAGTACCTGTAGTTGAGGATACTGAAGACCTAGTTCGCGACGCCGACGATGTCGATGGTGTCCCGATCGAAGATGACATAGATGGCGTCCCTGTCGACGATGACATTGACGGTGTTCCGGTTGATGTACCCACTTGATGTTTTTTACTTATTCTTGATTCCTAACCTTTATTTATGTCAATAATCCAAAAAATTTGTTTCCATCCGCGTGTTACTACATGTAACACCAAACCCACAGCATTCAAGTAAACTAAATAAAGGCTAGAATATTAAGCATGCAAGCATCAATCATGGCGACGTGAACGACCGGGCTTCGACACCATTCGAAGAATGGCATCTTTAGCAGCAAGAATCTCATTCTCGGAACCTATATTTCAAGATAAGTGAATGCATTCGATCAAAAGTTCTTGAGAACTCACCAATAATGATGATTGTATTGTTGTCGCGGCTGACAGTAATATCCGCGCCCGTTTCATTGCGAAGTCGAGCAACATTAGCACCCTTAGAACCAACAATGCGGGGGAACGTTGAACGATCGGACATGGTAAGGAAACCAACGTGCGACATGCGTGCAGCATCATTAATGGCATCCTTGATCATTTTATCTGCTTTCTCCAACCCAGCCTGGTCACGAGCCTTTAGAGTCCAGACGGATTCACCTTCCTCAGCGTCTTGATGATAAGGGATAACCTCCCATTCGGGCTCAGTGAAGTTGGTTTCATCATCAATCCGAGCAGAGGGAGTAGGACGGGTAGGAACAGCAGATTTTTGAGGTAGGGCAGAGTGATCTACTTGAACGCCTAATGACCTCAGGGACCTAAAGAATTGCCCTTGCTGGGAGATCGCATGATGGTATTTCAATGGCACATTGATGGTGCCAGTAACGCCCTCTGGAGCAGGACTCTTGACATGGTCCTAAAATCAAATATTAAAAAACTGAATACCTTTCAAACAGAAAGACAAACCTTCAGTTCAGCAACAGCTTTCTCACATGCAGCACGGGGCCCAGAGACTTTGACAATGTCAGCGGGGCTAACGGCTTCCAGGTCAGCAAGATTTTCCGGTTCACCGACTTGGTTGTAGGAGCGTGAGCCTGGGAACTGGATCTGAACGTTGAATTTGTCTTGAAAATCATTAAGGTTTTGACCACCACGTCCAATAAGAGCACGATGCTGAGCAGCAGGAACCTCAACGGCCAAGATAACACGGTCTCGTAGCATCTTGACAAGCTGTTCGAGCTCGTTCTTTAGCTTGGCTACAAGCTTGGGCTCACCACGAAGACGGACTTCATCCGAGGGCTCGCCTTGACGGGGGCTGCACAAAATACTTCGTCAGATCACAATAACAATGATAGAATCATAAGCGTACAATCTGATCAAACCTGCTTGCACCCTGGAATCAGAGGGGCCACCACACTTGGCAATGAGATCTTTGAGGCCTTGTCCACCCGCGCCAATGATAGTGCGGTGGAACTTGGTCTCAACGACAACAGAATCGGTGGTTTCCTCGGTAACTTGATCTGCAATGGCCAAGATGGCTGCCTTCGCAGCCGCGACCGCCTTTTTGGTACCGCGAACCGTGATGGAGGTGTTGACACCACCTTCTTCCGAACTTTTGTCAATGTCGATTTGAGCTTCTGTAGAGTCCTTGATCTCATTGATAGATGCACCGCCTCTACCCAAAATCCGAGCGACAGAACGCGTTGGGACAGTGAACTTTAGGACATTGTTGGACTCTTTTTCGAACTCGAAAGCCTAGTTATATAATCAGCCAGAATGCCAATACAAAACGCGGTCGGACTCACATCTAGAAGCTCAGACTTAGCGCCCGCTACGCCCTTTTTTCCGCCCTTCACGAGAACTTCATCAGGCTTGAGCTGCTCTCGGGTTTTACCTTCACCGCTTTCCGATGACTGACGAGGGAAAGTAATCTTGACTGAATACTTTTCTTCGAGACGAATAGCATATTTTCCACTTTGGCCTATAAGAGAAGAGTGATATTGGGCGGGTATTTTGAGGACCTCGGAGGTTTCGTCAGCCTGTGGAGCAAGTTAGCCATCGCTTCCAAAGTTCAAGCTTAAAAAAAGAAACACACAAGACGCTCGATTTGAGTCAAAATACGCTTCTTGGCCTCTTCGACATTTTCTTTCCTTCCAGTAATCTTCATAATCACAGTTAGTTTACTAGTTGAATTTGAATGAGAGTGCCTAACCTTGACAGTGGATTTGGAATGGGCGGTTTTTTTCTTCTTACTACCCTCCTTTTCCTTATCCTCAACATTGTCCGACACATCGACCTTAACACCAAGTTGCTCACGAAGCTTGTTAACACCTGCTCCTTGAGAACCCACGATGCGGCCAACGTATTCCCTGTCGATCTCGAATTCTGTTGACTGGGAGAACATGTTTCTAAGCTTTTAGAAGGAAAAAAAAATCAAAAAGCACGACATACATGACTGTTGACAATTTCGTCGTTCTTGGCATCTTCGACAATCTTGAGGATCTCCTTGACGGCACGATCAACGTCGGCACTGACACCACGGACTAAAATAACATCCTCAGTCGACGGGTCTGCCACCTGAGTGCCAACCTTGATAGAGAGCGTGGTGTCCTCGCCGATGATACTACAAACAAATTAGGATGAAAATATCATGAAGTTATTGAGAACACTAACGCATTCAAAGTGGTTCCGCCATTTCCGACAACAGCGTCATGCCAACGTTTTTCGACGGTGATGAGCTCAGATTTGACATCCGCGGCATCATGAGCCAGCTTCTGGAGTTCCCTCTCAACCTCGTCAAGATGTTTCTTCTTCTCATCTGGTGAGAGAGACGCTCCAGCAGTTGTAGGATCGTAGACCAAGAGAACGTGCGACGATTCAAGAGATTCGATAGGGAAGTAGACCGAGACATTGTGGGCCTCATGGAACTGTTTAAGCCTTTTCAAAAGAATTAGTACTCTGTCAATAAAACTCAAGCTTCGGCGTACTTCTTCACATTCTTGCCAGTGATAACACGGTGCAGAAGCCAGTCTATGTTAATGTCCCTTGTACCACCAATCAATTTGCCGAGAATTTCCGAAATTTGCTTGACCGCAGCATCGACATCTGGTTTGCTGCCAACTAAATCGATGTTTATGATTTGATTTGGGGATTCCGGAGATGGGAGATAAACCTCGACATTGGGGTTGCTGGCAATGATTGTCTTGTCAAACTGGATGCGCTTGAAATATGCCGCCAACTCCTTCGACAAGGTAATAGGTCCAGGAAGAGGCAATTCATGAATATACTGAGTGTTGGCTTGTTGCATAACAGCACTAAGTCCAGCAGGAAGATCGGAACTCAAACCCCAGACGGTAACTTCATCACCAACCTCATCGTGCTTGCCAACGATGACAACACAGTTGCTCTTCGACAAGATAATATCGGCGTACTTTCCAGATAGGAGACGGTGTTGACGCTTGGGAAGGGATATCTTGACTGATGTAACAGAGGACTGCAGTTCTTCAATCGTCTTCTTGATGGTCTCTACAACACGGACAACAGCCTCACGATCACCACTAGTCGTTATTTCACGAGCGGCCGCATTAAGCGACAAGTTAACAGACCCTTCTGGAGCGGCAGACAAGAAAAGTGTCCTGCGAGTCAAAACGATTGGGAGAATATTGGCAGGGATGTCGCGGACACGCTGGGTGGCCTTTGACGTTTTGGAGGAGATGATCTGGTTAAGCAAAGCCTGAGCCTCATATGCCAACGGTTGTGGTCCGACAAGGGTAACCGGGACGGTCGGTTCCTCTTCGTCATCGTCGACAAGAGGCTTACCATTTGCCTCTCCATTAGCATGACCATTGCCGTTTGGGGCAATCGCATCCTTCTTGGGAATGTCCACCCGAACGCTTGTTTGGTCACGAATTTGCTTCAGGGTTGCGCCTGCGGCAGAAGCGTTATTTTTCTGATTGCTGTGCGATGTCTAACCCAAGTAAATAAATTTACCTTTAGGACCGATAATGGAAGCAATGGTCGAAGCTGGTGCATTGATGACGAGAGTAACCTTGAAGCGAGGAATAGGTCATGGTAGTCTAAATCGAGACAGCAAAGAAACTCACGACCGGGCTCAAAAGAGCCAAAAGACTGCGTTTGGCTTTGTCAAGTTCCTTTTGCGACTCCGCTTTAACGTGGAAGGTGGTTTGACGAGCCTTTTGGTTTGCACTGGCTTCTACCTTGACCTTATACTTCGCTATAACCTGTTTAATGACCTCCCGAGAGTTGCCGGTTTGCCATCCTTGCCAGAGTTGGATAAATCAATGGCCGACAAGGTAAATGAATCGGCAAAGACAGGGACTTTAGTCGCGGTGGCCTTGATACGAGGACCAGTCGCAGCACCCCATGCGGAGTTGCTGGGAGCAGCAGAGGGTGCAGCGGAGGCAAGAGATGGGAAAGCCTCTTCCGAGTCGGTGTCCAACGGAATAGTGTGGGGAGCCCTGGGTCTAGCAGGAGCTGGTTGAGAGAGAGACGGGAAAGGATCGGGAGCCCCCTCTAGCTCATGTCTCTTCTATATAAATTGTGAGGATCAGAGAAAGAAGCAAGAAAGACAAAATACGAACCTGAAGGTCAGCGGCGGTAAGAGCCATAATATTCGGAAAACGGGTGTCCGGAGAACGAGAAGCCTTGACGGTAAAGACCAGGAAGAAATAAGATTTCTCTTACTATTCGTATGTCGTGGTTGTGTTGCCAGCCCGAATTTCCGCCTCGTTCCATTTCTACTCCTACCGTGGGAGGAGTTCATTATTGACGTGGCACGGCAGGCTTATTATATATTCGTCTTTTTCTTCTCTTTTTCTTCTCTTTTCTCCTTGACAGTGTTTAAACAACTGGATATCGCATACTATGATATCCAGGTACAATCCCTCTCAACATTTTGCTATTCATGGTGTCTGGATGGATATACCGGCTTGAATGACTAAATGCCCCCCGAGAATAACAGGAGACAACAAAGGCTCTCGACAGTGCTCGATCACTCCAGGCCACGTGGCCAGGCGCAAGTTATTGATCTTCCCCAAAGCATGGCTTTCCACTTCGCAGGGACGTGGAACTTTGTCAGCTCATACATACATCTTATACATGCCTTAGGCCAACTGCCGAGGTCTTCCTCCACATTCTCTACTTCATTCTCTATCTCCTCAATATGAGGCGCTCAATATGCCGTTCTCTTAGGCTGGCCTTGCTATTCTATACATTCGGTTGGCCTGTTGCCGCCGACGATTCGTTTCTCGCAGAAACTCTCGTCCGCGATCATCCAGTCCAGAATGTTTTGGATCACCAGCCAGTGAAGCATACCACATGCCAAAATGCTGTTGTCAGTAATGTCACTCCCACCTTCGGCCAACCCGCTCAACCATCCTTTATTAGTTAACCGGTCCAATAGAAACTACTATGTGCGATTATGAAACGATTGAGAGCGTCAACGAGGACCTTTTCGGCAACATATCTGAACTGGTGGATAAACCTTTCTTTCGATACTTCCAAGTGGATCTCTACCGGGAGTGTCCATTCTGGCCAGACGACGGCTATTGCAATGAACCAGGTTGCGCCATAACCTCCGTGGACGAAGTATGTTTGTATTCTAGATCCCAACTTACGTTCTTTCTTACAGGATACAATTCTAGAGCGATGTGCCAGAGAAATGGCGCGCAAAAGCACTGAGCAAGGTGGACCCCTCATCGGTGGATCAGGTCTGTAGCGTCTTCTAATATGCAGTGAAAGCTTCTGAATCGCATATCTAGCGTCATTCGCTACCTGGTTGCTACTACCGAGATTCAGATTTCTGCTTCCTTGATGACAATACTGGTCTGCCAGTACCCTTCTTATGAAGAATTTCTTGCTAATCGTTGATTCAGAGGGAGAATATTTTGACTTGCGGCTGGTTCCAGAGCGGTACACCGGTTATTCTGGAAAGGATGCTCATCGTGTTTGGAGATCCATCTACGAGGAGAATTGTTTTGGTCTTACAGAACTCAACCTCCTGGGTGCAAAGTCCCCAAACCTAGTGTCGTTACCCGATACCATGATAGAAGTTCTTCATGAAGACGACGAAGAACCGGACCCCCAATGCCTGGAGAAACGTGTCTATTATAAAGTAATATCCGGTATGTATAACTGCCTTGTGTTACTCGATCACTCGCTCACTTTGTTAGGCCTCCATGCATCTATCTCCACCCATATTTGTCATGAATATTTAAATCAGACTACTGGTCAATGGGTACGTTGTTGTTTCAGCATTTCCTGGAGAGCTAATAGCTAATATACGGCTATAGCATCCAAACTTAAACTGCTTTATCAATAGAGTGGCTTCCCATCCAGAGCGTCTCCAATACATTTATTTTGATACTATCCTGCTGCTCCGTGCTGTTGCTCGCCTTGGTCCCTACCTGTCCGCTTTTGACTACTGCTCTACTGGTACACATGAGGACGACCAAGAAACCCTGCAAATATTGTCAAAGGTGATCGATATCGCCAAACATGCTGGTGCATTCGACGAAACAATATTATTCCGCGGCGAAAATGCGAATGTAAGCATTTGTTTGCCCTGCAGTATTTTCGCCATCTTAAACCATTAAGGTTTTTAAAGAAGAATTCAAGACTCACTTCCGAAACGTCACTCGCATAATGGATTGCGTTGGCTGTGATAAATGCCGCCTCTGGGGCAAGATTCAGACCACAGGTATCGCTACGGCATTGAAGATTCTTTTCGAACTAGATGAAAAGGCCCTCGAGTAAGCAATGCGTCGTCTTATCTATTTGTTGCCTTTTCTCAATTCTTTCTCAGTCCTCGTACCAATTCTGACCTATTACACCGTTCGGAAGTTGTTGCACTCATGAATACGCTGTTCAGATTCAGCGAGAGTCTGCAAGCTGTTGAAGACTTCCGAACCATGTGGCGAGACAGATCTAACGCGGAAGCAACCGTCACGGCACCTCCGGTATGTTTTTTTTTGCTCTATACAACATTTTAACTTATGATGGTTTCAAAGACGAAGTTTTCCCCCTCTGCGAACGAAGATTACCCAGGGAAACTATTTGAGTTAGCCTGCGCTCAACTTCGAAATTGCAAGGATAGTATCGAAGAAAATGTCACTTATGCAATGACAGCACTCGGACAGGCTTTCAATGCCTTTATTTCAGTGTTTCGTCCTTCAGGGAAAGAGCGGGGGCCAAGCCCCGCTTACGGTGATCTCTAGGCAGTACAATAATGTCAATAACCAGTTGGAATTGGACGCCCATACAAGCCTGTACTCTATAATATGCACATGGACCAAATGCTATAATAAATTTGACACAACTCTATGAGAAAACTGCTCTTTGAATTATGTATTTCTCCCTTAATATTGGGCATTGGAAGGCATTGGAAAGACATCCTCGGAAATACATGGAACTGTCTGATACCGAACGTACAGCCCCCGATTCGTGATTTGGCGGGATGACAAATATGATCCGTAAAAGGCAAGAAGGGTAATTCACTCTCGTCACTTTCCACTCGTCAGATCAGACACATTCTGCCAAGATCTCTCTTTCCTTTCGTCCCTTGTGGGTAGACCCACTCTTCAGATTCCTGAAGCCTCGGCTTCATACCCCTGTCGGAGTAGGGACTTGGCCTCCATGCTTGTGTGGTGAACCATGATCATTTACGACGGAGAGGCGGATGGACAAACAAAGGATGACACCTACGAAGGTCTGACCCTTCGACATCCCCAAGCAGCTCATACACATGCGGTTTCTCTGCTCCCGGACTATGCTACCTCCGAAGCCGAGCACTGGAAAGTCGTTCAACCTCAGCAGCCAAAGCCACGCTTACTTGATTCTCGAATATTGAAAGGCGCATTGTATGCCCTCGTTATCTACATCTTCCTTTCTCTTGTTATCGTAACCCCAGTCGTTGTGATTGTATGTTCCTGTGCATGATGTTGTCGGGAGATCATTAGCTAACTCGGTTACAGAAATCCAGGAAGGTAGACTATGAGGAGGATACATGGTCTGTCGGACCGACATCATCACTCTGGTCCGTCGAAAATCAAGTCTTCCCAACTCCCCTTCAACTTTCGCCTGCTGGTATAATGAGCCTGGATGCGAATAAGACTTGTAATGTTTGGAGTTCTACCACGGCATGGAACAATACCTCAATGTAAGTCCAATGGCTGCTCTGTTACTTCACTGTGCTGAAATATCACAGTCTTCAATTCACACTCCCTCCAAATGGACTCGTTACTATCCGTTCAAATGTGACATCGAATTTCACAACCAATCAGATTACTGGGACGTTGGCAGTGGCCCTGAACAGCGATAACACAGTGAAGACCATCCAGTTCAGTGCCGAAGTTCAATTCTCGAGCGAGTATCTTCGGTATAATACGCATGTCTGTTTAGCTGGGCAAGGTTCAGACAGAGGCCTTTCAATTTTCGTGAGCTGGACTTGTCGTTATCATTGTCCTCGTATCCAATGATTTTTCTAGGTTCCTAAAGAACTCGGCCAAGAGGACAATCTGAACTTCAGGATAGAAGTGCTACTTCCTGCCGGTGCTGCTGTGGACAGCTTTGTCACTTCCCTTCCGATGTTGACTCAAAATTTCGACGACTTCCGCCCTCACTTTTCTGCCAATGAATTTTACATCGAAGGCATGGGCCGTCCAATCACTTGCAAGGTTTGACTCGCTCCTCCTTTTAGTTAAGACTTTCTTTGATGTCTATATGCAGTTCCTGCAAGCCCCTCGAATTTTGGTGAAAAATGTCGCAGGGCCTATTCAGGGAAGTTTCAACGTCACCGATGCTATAATTCTAGACTCCGTCAAAGGGTGAGAATGCTTTCTCTGCCTCTTCTTATTGTTTATGCATCATTCCAATTGTCAGGTCCATCATATCCAATGTTACCCTCACAAAGCCACCCTCATGCACAAAGCCTATCTTACTGACAATGGATACAGGCGACAGGTAAAGACTTTGTTACAATCCGGTCAACCATCTTCATTCAAATTGACTTTTTCTAGTGCAATACAAGCCAACATACACCTCGATTCCTATGGTTCTCTTCTTTCCATGCCAAATTCGCCCTCGTACATTGCGAGAGTTGGGAATTTTAATGGACCTCTCGACTTGAATATCTCGTACCAAAACAATGCTGTCGGTTCACCCCTTCACTTGCAAGTCGAAAACAATCTTGCAAAAACAACCGTGGCCATAGATGCCACGTATCAGGGGTCGTTCTCTGCGAAGGCGAAGCTCTCCCAGGTGACATTGACAGCTTCCGGGGTTTTGCCTGAATATGCTCCATCTGGCAAAATCGCAAGTTCGCGGACAAATATTGTATACGATCAAAATTCTGGGGACATAGCAAGTGGTTGGATAGGACGAGGACCCAGACCCATGTCCAGCAGTTGGAAACAGAGTTATGTCGACATTGCTTCTGCTCTCAGCCCTGTCGCTTTGATATTTCGATGATTGTTTACTTA
Organism: Gymnopilus junonius; assembly: GCA_015501075.1. Lineage (NCBI taxonomy): Eukaryota > Fungi > Basidiomycota > Agaricomycetes > Agaricales > Galerinaceae > Gymnopilus > Gymnopilus junonius. The sequence continues at coordinate 324,584 of JADNYJ010000026.1, forward strand.
ATTATCTGTTCCCCTCACTCAGTTTGATGACAGAACAATGTATCCTAGGACTCACCTGCCATGTATTTTATTACCTCAGTGCCCCAGCAAGGTAGCATATGTCGAACGCAAATCGGACACTCTACCCTCATTTATTACCATATCTTCAGTGTAGTGTAATGGAACACATGTTACATTTCAAGACTCAAAATCACCAATTTTACGACTGTGTTTCCGCTTAGTCAGCCTTCATTGAGCCCAGCCTTTGGATGGGCACAACTTCAATAGGCATCCCCGACTCTATCACGTGAGTGATAGAAAGAGTTCGAAATGAACAACTCCTGCCAGAACAGCAAAATCCGATTTCTGGCTGGATTGCTCAAAAATGTTGAGTCATTGACAGTGTCTGTCTATCAAAGGAAGATGACTGCAGGGTTGTGAATGAGAATCAGTGAAATTGAGGGAAAACTGAGTGAAGTAGACATTCCCAGTACAATAACACATAAAAAAGATGTAGAAGAGTAGGCAAACATAGCTCTACAACAGTAGAAATAGACAAAAAGTGAGACAGTGTGAAGAGAGCAATAAAACTCAGAGTCAGACACATAGTGACGACTGCTGAGATGTATATTATCTACCTGAAGAGAGCAATAAAACTAGGTAGATATAGTAAGTAAATAATGTGAGGTCTAATATAATTAAGGGCTCACCTCAGAGTCAGACACATAGTGATGACTGAGGGAGCTCTGTACTCTATGGAAAGGTTTGTCTGTGATCAAATGGGTGGCTGAATAAACTATACAGTACCACCCAAAAGAGAAAATGGAAGTAAAAAGGGCAGTGGTAGCCAGTACCAAAAGGGGACAGACACAAATAAGGAAAGCAAAATACAAAACCTAAATATAGTAATGCCTTGGGCGTGAGTCATCTATCTCAACACTCCCCCAGATGACGAGAACCCAATGACCCATCATTCCATGTTGAGGAGCTTGAGGTTGTTTTTGTGGCAATGTGCATGAGTGGCTTGGTGAGGAAATTGGCCAAATTCTCAGCTGATGGGACCTGCTTGACTTGCAGTTCCTTAGCAGCTACCCTCTCCTGGATGTAGTGGCATTGCATGTCAATATGCTTGGCTTGGGCATGTCCCTTGGTGTTCTTCATCAAAGCTATCGCTGCTGAGTTGTCCTTATACATGACTACTGCATAATCCTCCTCCAACTCTATCTTGCTCAAGAAACTATATATTCACAATGCTTGTTGTGCTCCTCTTGTCATTGACATATACTCAGCTTCAGTGGTGGATAATGCAACAACAGGCTGGAGCTTCAAGCTCCATGAGACTGGCCCACCAGCCACCATGAAGACATAGCCTGACATCAAGTGGCAGTTGTCTATGTTGTCACCAAAGCTGGCATTGATGTATCTGACAGGTTTGACTCCTCCCCCAAGTCCACAGTGGTATGTAATCTTGAGGTCAAGGGTACCCTTGACATACACAAGGACATGTTGGAGAGCCTTCCAGTGTGCTGGTCCAGGGTTTGATTGAAAATGTAAGAGAGTGGTGATGGCATATGAAAGGTCTGGGCACATGCCTGCTTGAGCCCAGGTGAGACATCCTAATGCCTCACAGTATGGTTTGTCTCTCATCTCCTTATGCTCATCATTATTCTTGGGGCAGTCCTTTTCCATGAGCTGAATCCCAGGTGGAAGCAGAGTCTTCTTTGGCATACAGTTCTCCATCCTGAACTTCTTGATGGTGTTGACAAGAAAGGTACATTGCTGGATCTCTAATATCCCTTCCTCCCTGTTGTAGTTCACCCCTATCCCTAAAAGAAAACTTGGCCACCCTTTCTTGATCTCAAAACATGTTCCCAGTTCATCTGCTGCTTCATCGGCTGAGTTGTCAGTAGAGGATATGCCTAGTACATCATCTGTATATGTCCCATTAATGTCAATGGTAGCATCCTCCTTCTGACGAGAGTGGATGCAAGGATCCATGTGGGACCTGTAGTAACCCAGTCCCTCATACACCTGAACCATCTCATGCTAGAAATCATGGCTGCCCTGCATCATGCCATATAGGGTGTGCTCAAGTTTCCAAACCATCCCTTCCTCCTCTGGCTTGAGCATACCCAGTGGAGCCTTCATGTATGTCGTGTACTGGTTGGGACTATAGAGGTAGGTGGTGATGATGTCCACTTGCCATAGGGATAGGTTGAGTTCAACAGCAATGGTGCATAGGAAATGTAGAGACTCCAGGTGAATGACAGAGGCATAGGTTTTGCCATACTTGAGCCCTGGGATCTGTAAATATCCCTTCATGATGATACAGGCCTTCATCTTGGTGATGTTTCCCTCTCCATCATACTTGTAGTTGTAAACCCACTTCAACCCAATGACATGTGTGCCCTCTGGTGGGTGTACCTTCCTAAAAACTCCATGATCAGTGAGCACATCAAGCTCTGCTTGCATAGTGGGTCCCTACATGTTGGGCTCAGTCATAGCCTGGTTGTAAGTTTGAGAAATTGAAGGGGCATGTGAGGTGCTCATGAGAGCAATGTATGGGTATGATGGGAACATTGTCGATGTGTATTTGTCCAACCTCTCCAAAAATGCCAGCATATCTGTGAGCGCTGATAGGGTACCTACCTGGTTACCCATGAATTTCGCGATTTTACTATATTTACACACTAAATATATCATTAATGATCCCAGATAACACACCTAATACAAGGGTATTAAGAGTAGGCAGTATGACCTCATACTGGCCAACTAAAGATGGAGTGTCTATTATGAAACTACTATCAATAGCACAATGGTAGTAACTGAGTAATGACCTAGGACTAGGTCTATTCAATAAGCTCAGAGGCACCTATAATGAAGGTTACCAAAGATCTACATGGGACCTAGTAATACACTCAAGTCATTAACTATCAAGAGGGGCATTGCTGATATGTGATGATACCCAAGACCTGATAATAGTGCAAACCTCTAAATATGGAGGTAGCCCAGAATATCTAAATAACTTGCATAAGGAAATATGGTGATTAGCGCAGAAACTGTAGGCGTGTTCCCAGGAGCAACCCGTCCAATAATAGATACAGCTTAAGTGGGAGATAGTCCACCCACTGGCCTGGCACCACAATGGTGCAATAGCTCAAGGCCTAGCATCTAGACTAAATAGCACATCATTATCCTGATGATAAGACCACCAGCTGAATTAATTGGACCTAACTGAGTAGACAATTTCTCCATCACTCAAAAGTACATTAGTAAAATAGTACACTGATTTAGGCATGGACCTGCCAAGTAGGGATAGAGTACACCCAGCAGTTTTATGTGCTAATAATAGAGACTCTTTCATAGGTATAAAAGCTGTAGAAAACCAGTAGAATAGGCAGGCAATCCACCCCATAGAGCACAGATAAGAGTGCAGACATGTTCAGGAGGAGTACCTCAGTGATTAAACCAGATAATTGATCATTCCATTTCATTTCATTGAAATCAATTGAAGCTGTGGCCTGTTTCATTTTGTTTCATTGAAAGCCATTTGCATTGAGAACCCTCATTTTGTTTCATTTTGTAAAAGGGTCAGAACTTGCTAAGATACTCTACCATGTTTAGTGTGGACAGTTAAATCAAAGCACCCTGGTTAAAAGCCAGCCAAAAGACTACCAAGTCACTAAGATCTTAAAATCTATCCAAGCCTCCAAACAACTTTACCTAGAGCTTGTCTCAATAGAGGTGTTTGCGAAGACAAGAGTTGAGTTTGAAGTAGAGTGTGTTGTTGTTGTTGTAGGATGATAACTAGTGTGCTAAACTAAGAGCTCTACTCTTACGTTCACCCTTAAGCAAGAACTAGCATTTCAGTACAAATGCCCATGGTGCAGTGCTATCAGTGGCCCAGTCCTCCCTCTCCCTTCTCTCAAAATCATCAGAAGCCACGGTGGCAGTGGATCTCAAGCCTCCTGTGGACAGGCATCCTGAGCAGTGTGGTTCAACTATGTTAGGCGCCTGTCCCTGATCAGCATAGGCGGGCATTGCATTCTCCATAGGAGAGGTCACAGTGGGTAGACATGTAGGTGGATCAGTAGCCCTGCACCTGCAGCTGTTACCTTCATGCATCAAACATGGGTAGTTGCCTAACCCTTTTGATACATCTACATGGGTAACTACCCAAGAATGTACAAGGGGCCTAGAAAGGTCACATGACTTGCCTCAAGACAATTAAAAAAAACACCTCCCTCCAGAGTTGGACCCCAGAACAGACATGCTTACATAATACATCTAAAAGCGCACCACTAACCACTGCACCACAAAGCTGTTGTAACATAGGTAATTTAATAGCTATATATACCTGTCTTTTCTGCAGGTATATACCAAGTTTCTCAGCATCCACTAGGCTAATCCAGGTGTTCTTTATATCACCAGAACCGCATTTTGAAGGAGAATCAATAGTGTTAAAATTACACATGTCCAGAGCATGTGACATGTGATTTTGACGTGTTTTATATGTAATTTCACACAATTTATGTGTTTTCCATAGGAAAACATGGGATATTGCCTTTGCCGCTAAACAGCCATATTCTACTCATCAATAGCTTTCTGATGATATATAATACATGATGTAGTGTGGGGTTTTAGGCATAATGCATTGCACTTTTATGTTTTTAGTTAAAAATAGCGTGTTTATCATGTGGAAAGCATGTTAAAATGTTCGCTTTTTGGATATCTGGATTCTCCTTCAAAATGCGGTTCTGGTGATATAAAGAACACCTGGATTAGCCTAGTGGA